>WNWU01013815.1:5872341-5911052 GCA_012654045.1 Ptyas mucosa | reverse complement strand
ATTCTATTCTATTCTATTCTATTCTATTCTATTCTATTCTATTCTATTCTATTCTATAGTTTCTCATATTTTTTAAAAAAGCCCTTTATAAATATAGTAATAGGTGTTAAAGGTACAGTCCCTGAAGACCAGATTCTGAGTAGACCTCATGAAAATGGATTATAGACAGCTACAAGAGAACACCATGTGCTGCATCATAAGTTAATGTTTCATTGTTCTGCCAAATTTTAGGATTTGGAATGGGGGAGGGAGAAAGATGGCTTATTGCATTCATATAGCATAAATTCAAACATAACAAAATAGCTTTGAGGTATATATTGAAGCTTGGCAGATGATGAATCCATAACATGGCCATGCCATTAAAATGCATGAGGCATTATTGTTTATTAGATACACATTTTTATTGAGTTGGGTAAGATGCTTTAAAAGTAAGCAAAAGGCAAGTCTACAAGCACATTCAGATCTCTGCCAGATGGAAACTTCTAAAGGACATAGGATTTGTTGTGCTTTGTTTGTCTCAGATGTGGTGCTCTGGAACAAAGCAACTCCTTTAAAATCAAGGAACATCTGTGCTTTCCCTCCTTACCGCTATTCTGTGAACCAACAAAAGCAAGCATGAAGTAAATTGAATGGACTTTGTGGAAAGACGCAATAGTTATTTGGTAGAAACTTGGTACATTTGATGGCATTATGGTGGCTTGCACTATGCTATAAAATACAAATAGGAGGCAGCCAGAATTAATTACTTCATTGCTCTAGATTTAAACAAGCAAGTTAGCATTTTGAATGAGGATGCTTCTAGAAGTAAGTTGTGGCAGGCTGAAGGCATTCACATCCATTCCATCCTTTCCTTTTAAACATTTTTAATGGTAAAATAAGATTCCTAAAATAGGTTTCAGAAAATATGGTCTGGAAACATATGTAGAATCCGAATAGAAGTTGCATTCACAAGGGAGCAATGATCTTGTGTTTCTTCAGCATTTTAGAAACTTTCCCTGCTGTCCATCACATCCTAGATGATTCCTTATAAGTTTATTTTCTGACTAATAACCATGGAAGTTTTACATTGCAGGATCATGGGGTTTCAAACGTATCTGTATGTTACTGCTGATTTCCTAGGGCTATAACTGCAATTCAACACAATAAACTACACATAAACTACACATTCACCAGTCACTTCCATGGTGAGCATTTGACTGCAACTGCTGGAACCCTGCATGAACTCTGGATATGCTTTTTTTTTCTTTTTTCTTTTTAGAGATAAATCAGATACCTGTTTTCCTCCAATAGTTTGATAGTGTATTCTTATAATCTCTTGTTATCAAAGAGTCTGATGGAAGCTAAAACCCAAACATCTGAGAGATACCAAACATTTTCCCTGATCTATAGCAGTCTGCACAAACATGGGGCCCTCCAATCTGTTTCTCAGTTCCTAGTCACAATAGAAGGGACTTTTCCAATTTATAATTTCATGCTCATCTGAATGATTCTCGAGAACGTTCATAAAATTTCCTGAGGGGACTTTCATGCAAAGTGATTTCACTCTAATTTCACTGGTAGAATTCTTATTTTGAGTGTTCCATGATAAACTGAGATTATATTTTTACAGTTAAATATGTATGAAGAAGAGAGGCACGGAGTCGCTAAAACCTTCCAGAACATTTATGCAGATTTTGCGGTCGCATAGAGAACAAACTGCTAAATTCCTGTAACAAATGGTCCAAAGTTTGAATTGCCAAGCTATGATACACATGTGGAATTTATTCTAAAATGATAAGTAGATAAGAATTGTAGGATTTACTATTTTTGCTTGATAGCAAAAGCAGAAAAAGCAAACCTTATAGAGAGAACAGATACTGTAACCTTTCAGAGACTAGGAACCTATTAGATAAGTTCACAGCACATTCTATGTGTTTTCACAAACTAACTGCTGAAGGAAGAACATTCTTGTTATTTTTTGACACAGTCCCACTTATCAAAAAGCAAACTGAGTTGCTTCTTTTCAGGTACTGTACCTGCTCTGACCTCCAGAATGTCTTGTCATTACCTCATCTTAATTTCCCTGGCCTTTAAAGCGATGCCATTTTTGTTTTTCAAAAATGTCTGCTGAACCTATGGGGCTCCAAGTTATTCTCACCAACAATGGCATCGTCAAGCTTCAGCTTCTTTTGTGTTGTTGTCTTTTAATTGTTTACATGGAAATCAAGTTGGGTAGGGAACCTGGAAGGTACCAAGGGAAACACTTGAACACATGTTAGGGACCATGAAGCCTGCGTGGCAGGGGTGGGTTCTACTTACCTTTACTACTGGTTTGTAGCAGGGCTGGGTACTCTTCTGCACATGTGCCGAAGCGTTTTGGTGATGTCGGAGTCAGTGGGCGGGGCCTCCCGCTGGTTTTACTACCGGTTCTATAGTACCGGTGCGAACCGGGGGCAACCCACCATTGCTGCGTGGCCTATACTTGCCCTCCATTATTCTGTAGTCAGTAATTCTAAATGATTAAGACTGTGGAAAATCCTAGGATTTCAGAAGGTCTCAAACTGAAAACAGAGCGGCACACCGCTTTTCCTGAAAGCTTGGATGCCTATTTACAGGCTTTTGCATGAAAAAGAGACAGTAAATGAAACAATTAAAACAGCATATTTTTTAAAAATGTAGCTCTTATTCAGAAGCCTGAAGAAAGATATGCATGTTTTAATAAAGAGATGAGAAGTGCTATATTCATGTTAACCTAAGGGCCAAAGTGTTTTCCCAAATCATTTTTGAAGTACTTTACTAAACCAGTAAAGCTTTATTTACTCCTAGCATCATTGACCAAAAAAAATTATAAATAAATAAATAAATAATAGCAGCCATCTTTGATGGTTCCTTACAAATTGAATCTGTGGTTCCCAGCCATTCTGTTCACCTCCGTTTGAAATGTTCTTAAGTATTTTGCAAAAAAAATAAAAAAATAAAAAATCCCACAATCTTCCCCCATCTCTCTTTTAGCTGTAAATCAATTATAACCAGAATCAGATGTCCCATTTGGATGGCAGCTGTTCTCCCCATTAGGTCATTTTTCTTATTTTTTAAAACGGTCTTTTCCCTAATGTATTTAATTTATGAATTGCACTGCACTGCTGTTATTGATTAAGATATTTCCGTGGTGAAAGTTGCCGAGGTCCAGAAAAGCTGGATGCTCTGGAGGTCAGTCGATGTCCGGAAGTCCTACAAAGATAGGTCTAACCTAATCTCATTTGATGAATGCATTGCAGAGTTTCCATGGATAAGTGGAGAGCATTCAGTGTCAGTTCATCCAAAGTAATGAGCAGATGGAAGACGATCTGCTTCAGATGATTGTTTTAAAGGAAGAAACAAATGGAAAGCACAATAAATCCCCAAGTTGTTTTTATTCAAATCTTAACATATTTTGTAACTGCTGAGACAAATTTCCTGTTGTAATTACAGTTACATTTGTGTGTTTTTAGTTGCATATTGGAACCATTAAGGGGATCAGGAGATGGGAATAATTTGCTGTCTTATTTTTACCCTATTTATATAGCATGTGGTAGTCAGTCTCAGATAATAAATATATTTTGATTGATTGATTAAAGCATGTATCGTATATTTTTAGTTTCTAGCTTGATGAAATGCAAAAGCAATCTTGTACTCACTTATAGCCCTAGTCATCTTTGATATGAGTGGCAATATTGTTTGCATTTTAGAAGTTTGGAAATCCCATCCCCTGGAATTGCAGAAATGTGATTTATTGCCTGAACAGCTGATTTGCCATTTCCTCTTTTCAGGAGTTTTGTTTTGTTTTTTGTTTGTTTTTCCCCCACTACCCACTTTTGCTATACTTATTGGAAAACACCTTGCCCTGTGTGATAGGCTACAGCTAATGGAGTCAGTTTTTGCACAAAGCCAGCTCCTGCCTAAAAGAACACTGGGATGGATGGACAAATAGCTTACTAAGGCTTGTATTGCAGCTTCCTGATTAGCCTTAGGCTTTTCATTTACTTAGAGAAGGCAGCTATTTGATAAGGGTGATCCAAGGTATTTGGCAGCCTGAGGCAAAATAACAAATGGTGCCTTCTCCTTAGCAAGTCACACTACCAAGATCTGGTCATACTATTTGGATACCTGAGCAGAAAACTCTGCAAACACTTGTCTCCATCCCTGAAAGCAACAATGACGTATCACTGTGATGAACAATATGATTCCTTTCTATCACATGCTGACCAAGTTCGCTTCTTCATTTTGCCTGCCAATAGGCGCTGCCTTGCAAGACTTGCTGTGCATTCATGTTTGAGCCTTGATCTGTTAGCAGTGTGTAAGGAAGTCAGGATTCCATTTAGTGTATTTGCATTGCTTTTATTATATATGGAGTTCTGTGCCTTTTAGTGCAATCTTATACATGCCTATGCAAACATTTTAATGCAGTGAGTCTATTTCCATGTAAGTGAGTTTAAGCCTCGAGATTTAATGAGCTTATAAGATTGATTGAATGCATGCACACTCACATACAATCCATGCCTTTTAATGCCTGCTATAATATGCCATATTTATTTCCTTTGCAAAATGGTCTGTTCTACATCAGATATAAACCCATCAATTTCCATTGCTAATAGATTTAAGAAAAGCGTTTAAGAAATTATAATAAGTTTGGTTTTTATCATGCATGACAAACAGTAGTGTTATTCCTGTTTTTGGGAGTGGTCCCATTAATTCAGTGGAGCTTACCCTGTCCTTTGTAATTCTTTGTAAACTGAATTAAATGAAATGCAAGATTGTTATTTTTTGTTTGCTTATTGGTAGAGCCCAACTTTAGGTACAATGTTCATCTGCAAATATCTAGAAGGAAACACTGAAGTCTGCATTTGAAGAACATGATACATTTCATTGCATTAAATATGTTTAAAACTGGTTGAAAAATTATTAAGAGTTAGCAGTCTGTCATCCATCCCACTTAGCTTAATTAGAAAAAAAAAGACTCCTGGTTCGTTTCTTTTTTCCAAGAGTATACTTTACTAAGAACAAAGCTGTTGTAGATTAGACCATGCAGAATCTCTTGGCTTGGCATGAAAACAATGCATTTAACTTTCCCTTTCCCCTGGCCATTCCCCTGTTATCAGTCAATGTCCAATTACAAGTTCTCAGGTTGTTTTGCAAACGGACCTTGTGATTGTGCCTTTCCCATCTCCATATTCCTTTTGCTGACCTTGTGCTTGATTGGTGCTCCTCATAGTCAGGGCCAGCTTTGCTTCAATCCCAACCCCCATTAACCACTCCCATTCCAAACTCTCCCCCTCCCTGCCATTGCAAATATCAAGCTGGCAAGATGCAATGCCAAGCAAGCAGCAGAATGATGGCCATGGCACAGTCTTTCAAACTTCTTCCTTCCTTTTACAACAAATACTTTCTATTCCTGAGTAAGTTTTGTCCCAAAACTGGCCATAAAAACAACAGTGGCTGATTTCAGTCTAATGGCCTTTAGGAGAAAGCTCTGTAATTTGGTGGGCTAAGAACTTCCATCTTTTCCATCAATATGGCTATCCGGTAAAAACTATTGTAATTAATTTCCATTGCTTGAGACTTTTGCAGCTTTATAATCAAAAAGAGAAACTCCTTAGATTTATTTTGAAAGGCGCAGAGTGTTTGGTAAAACCGGGTGGACTGTCCTCCCCCTTTTCCTTCAGGTAGAGTATTAGGAGACTGACTATATCCAGAGACAACCTAAAACTATAAGCCTAGAAATATATTCAAAGCAAGCTTCTGAAATTGATTGAAGACTAGAATAGGAAGGTTGAGGGAGCATCCGAAGAAATGCTAAAATGGGTTCTATCCGCAAAATATGTTTTACATCCTGAAGAATTCTGCCCCATCCATATTTGCATCTCTATGTCAATTCCCTGCAAACTATATTGAGAAGGATTATCTGTCATAATTTGTTTTGTTTAAAGGATGGCCTGTAGTTGGATGGCAGCAGCTAATCATCCTTGACTGATGCCAAAAAGCTAAGCAGCATTGGGCCTGCTTAATCTTTGGATGGGACGATGCCAGCAAATATCAAGGTGGTGTGCTAAACTGGGATGTTGAGAAGAGACAGCCTGGGAAAAGGCATTAGCAAACCATTTCTATATGTGGCTATCAAGAAAATAACATTAATATAGCCCCCATGGGTCAAGCTTGCTTCAAGATTGTGTTATTTCTTTCAAGTAAAAACTATCAGAAAAAAAACATTGCACGTAGCTCCTGCTTTTATTCCAACACTGTGCATAGATTCTGATGATGTGATCATTGTTTCATTTCTCCTTGCTGTTAGAGTTATTGTACTCTTTCATTTCACTTTTATCTATCGAAGCTCATATCTTTTTCTTCCTTTCTCTCTCCTCCCTTATCCTTTCTGCAAAACATGCTTGGGCTTTCTTTGCCATAAGAGAAGAGGAATATAAATTCCCTTATTTTTTCTTTGTCCTTAGGGATATTTTGCATGCAGAGCCAAGCCGGATGAAGAAAACAATCCGTTAAAAATCTACTTCTGATTTTCCATTTTAAAGATGGCATTGTTTGCTCAACTCTCCGTTTTAGAAACTCAGCTTCAAACTCAAAAGTCAAAGTTTTGCTTACAAGATCTAATGTTTTTATTATATTAGCCAATGTGTTCAAAGGGTACAGTCCTGTTTGCAAGCTACCTAAATGTTAGATAACAATGACTGTAAATTAGACCTCCATTTAGTGAATAACCTGTATCTAGTTGCCCTCTGTCCTATATAATAACTCCAAAATGTTTATATTTATTATTGACACGGCATATTCAATTTTTTTCTCTTAAAATGGCCTTTCAGGGATAGAAATATAGGGCTGATCATTGTGAAGAAGCTTCTTAATCTTATTATGGGTTTTAATCTCTGATTTAACACAAATCATTAACACCTCAACTTCTGCACTATTCAAGGTGGAGTTTCCCTTCTGATTGGGCTAAAATTGGCCAATTAACATAACAATGCTCTTTCATGGGAATCTTCCATGATGTTAAAATCACATTATTTTTTTATAGGAGGAAGGTCAGCTATTGTACACTCTGTAAAAACAAGCCACTACTCTGTGAGTCCATTGAAGCATTTTTCAGCAGGAGAAGAAAGAGATATGGTAGTTCTTTGTTCCTTTCATGACAACAGCGAAAGCAGCATTGAGTACATGGGACTATCAAGGGATGGATTCCAGAAATCCAGAAATCCATTTCATTAGCACTGAAAGTCTCAGAAATAAGGACAGAAACACAACAACATAACACATGAAGGACATATGACAGCAGAGCACATAAGGAACTAAGTAAAGGAAAAAGTGCAAAGTGGAAAAACTGGAAAAAGTGCAAAGAAGAGTAACTAAGATGATTAAAGGCCTGGAGACTAAAACATATGAAGAGCAGTTGCAGGATTTGGGTTTGGCTAATATAGAGAAAAGAAGGACTAAGGGGACAGCAATATTCCAATATTTGAGAGGCTGCCACAAAGAAGAGGGAGTCAAAGAAGAGGGCTGCCACAGAGTTGAGGTGGCGCAGTGGTTAGAGTGCAGTACTGCAGCTACTTCAGCTGACTGCTAGTTCAGCAGAATCAAATCTCACCGGCTCAAGGTTGACTCAGCCTTCCATCCTTCCGAGGTAGGTAAAATGAGGACCCAGATTGTTGGGGGAAATATGCTATTTAGTATACTGTCTTTGGTGTAAACTGCCCAGAGTCCTCGGAGAGTGGGTGGCATAGAAATATGACTAATAAAATAATAAAAAATAAACTTGTTTTTCAAAGCACCAAAAGGCAAGACAAGAAACAATGGATGGAAACTAATCAAGGAGAGAAGCAACCTGGAATTAAGGAGAAACTTCCTAACTGTGAGAACAATTACCCAGTGGAACAGATTGCCTTCAGAAGTTGTAGATACTTCGTCACTGGAGGTTTTTAAGAAAAGACTGGACAGCTACCTATCTGAAATGGTATAGGGTCTCCTGCTTGAGCAGAGGGCTGGACTAAAGACCTCCAAGGTCCCTTTCAGCTCTATTCCGATTCAGATTCAGTTAGCTCAAGAGACAGCACAAAGGAAGAATATAAGATGGTTTGGAAAGGTAAAGAAAGTCTATGGGAGGAGTGATGTAAGAGGATTAGATCTTTTCCAATGTCTGAACCAAAGTACAGATAGTCCTCATCTTGCAACTATTCATTTAGCAACCATTCAAAGTTCAAAGTTACAACGGATTGGACTTATAACCAATTGTTGCATGTGTGACAATTACAGCATCTGCACAGTCACGTGATCAAAATTTGGGTGCTTGGCAACCAACATCTATTTACGATTATTGTAGCATCCTAGGGTCATGTGATCACCATTCCCAGCCAGCTTTCAGGAAGTTTAATGACCGTGTAACAACTGCAGTGATTCACTTAACAGCTATGGTAAAAAAGGTCATAAAATTGGGCATGACTCACTTAACAACTGCCTTGTTTAACAATGGAAATTCTGGTCTGAATAATCTGAATTTAATCTTAAATTAAAGACTTCCTATACCGTTTAACAATGCTTGAAACAGCAGAAAGTTATAATTTGCCTTCCTGTTGGCAATCTTTATTCTACCCCTATTGCAATTGACAACAGCTACTTGATTTCTTTCCAGAGGTTTCCATGAGAATATTTATTATTATTATTATAAAAAATAATAATAATAAATTGAAACAGAGACTGTAACCCCATAACACATGTGAAAGGCAAGGAGTTTCTGTTGTATAGTTATAATTGCTATTTTCACTCTTGAAAATACTACTCCTTTCCAGTGTAGGTGGTAACACCTGAGAAACTAAGTCTGCCTTTGGTGAAGTTTTAATAAGGGGTGGAGAATACTATTTTAACACTGGTATAGCTAAACATGATTTCAGGCTGACTTACTCATGGGATAGGCAGCACGGTGGCTCAGCAGTTAAGAAGCTGGGCTTGTTGGCTGGAAAGCTGGCAGCCAAGGTTTGAGACCCAAGCACCACATGATGGGGTGAGTTCCCATCCTTACCCTAGCTCCTGCCAACCTAGCAGTTCGAAAGCATGGAAATGTAGGTAGGTAAATAGGTACCACTATGGTGGGGACATAACAGTGCTCCATGATGTCATGTTGGTCACATGACTGCAGAAATGTCTTCAGACAGTGCTGACTCAATGGTCTTGAAATGGAGATGAGCACCACTCCCTATAGTCAGCAACAACTAGCAGAGTAAAATCTGCAGGGACCGCTTTACCTTTACTCATGGGCTGAAGGTGGGTTGAAAGCAATTTCATGGGGACACACAGAAAAAAGTTGTTACTGGACCATATTTGTGCTGTTGTTACATACATATGAGGAATAGCTTTTAGGGTTCAAAGAGAGGCATGTGATCCTGTTACCAGGAGAGTTTGGGATGGACTTGGTGACAAATGGAACACATATGATGACATAGAAGAATGAAGGCCTCAAGAACTGGGCTTCAGCCTCAAGAATTGGCCTGCAGCTAAGGAAGAGAGAAAAAGAAAGACTGAAAAAGTTTCATTTTTATGTGGACGCTTTAGGTACTGTAGGAAGTTCCAAGTTAATACAGGGTACCAAGCTAATACAGGGTGCAATACCACAGATGAAATAATGTGGAAAATGAACTAGAAACTGCAAACTGCAGTTTGGCCACAGAAATGTAGTATTGAAGTAACCACTTCATACCAGTTCAATAAGACTGACTATAAGATAAGAGGACACAGCCTGATGTAAGTGAATGTGAAAGGAGATAAAAATCAGAATGTTAGGCACAGACTATTTTGGCTGTAGAACAAATTGGATTAGGTGATAACATGTGAAGGTTTTGCATGTGAAACACTTACATTCAGAAAAGATTTGCCTTGAATGGGTCAGTGGATATTTCAAGGGGAGCCCCATGGATTTGGGAATCTAATAGCTGCTGCTAACTTAATCAGATAATGCTCCTGGGTAATAACATTATTGTGTGAATTGGTCCCTCAACACAGGACGTGCAATCATTGTGAGTTGCACAGCTAGGCAGGTTTTTTTTTTTTTAAAGTCATGGTGGGGTGAGGAAATGGCAAACTAACCTTGAGAATATGGAAGGAATTAGTAAACTGTTAAGGGGATACTCCCAGAAAAGATGATATAATCCTGAGAAAGATGAAAGCGTGAAAAAGTACGCAAAATAAACTTGCCTTTACTTTGTTCAGCATAAGGTGGGGCAAAGAGAAATTTGTACATGCTTTTAATATGTTATTATTCTATCTTACCACTATGAAGAACATTCCTGGAACCCTGGCCTGGCCTGCCTCAAAGGGCTGAAAGGTAAGGACAGGCATTGAAACACACCTAATGTTTCTGAACAGGCAAAGAGCAATTTGAAGTCCCGTCTACCAGATCTCCTAACGTGAAATATTAGTCTTTCTAAATCAATGAAAAGGAGCTAATGTTAACTGGAGAAATCCCTGAAGGCACAAGGAGTTTCTTCTTAGCTTTTTTCTTGTAGCTGTTTGGAGAAAGATGGTGTGTGGAAGAAATCACCTGGGAAGTTAGGATTGGAAAGGCCTAAGTTTAATTCCCCATTCAGTACAGCTCATTGACTGTCCTTGGAATTTTGCTGAAATCGGGGTTGTTCCAAACCAGTTGAGAATTGCATTTGTACCTTGTGGCAATCCAATTTTGGGGAAGAGAAGGTGTAAACTTTTTCAAGGACTGCAAGGAACATTTTAACCCTTTGCTGGGCTTAAGGCACTCCGTTCTGCCTTTAAAATCCTTCCCAGCTCTTGTCCAAATTGTAAAAGTGGGCAATCTTTGTCCGACCACATAATGGGTGTTCTGAGTTATGAGGCCTCTGGGATGCCTTTGTTATCCCTCTGTGATACAGATATCTAGGGAATAACACATTGACTAATGATTGGGTGGAAAGCCAACAACATAATCCCATATAATATGCCTGTAGGCAAAATGGCAGAGCAAGCATTTTTATAGTTGGGTCACACAGGGATTGTTAACCAAATGGATGCAAATGAAGATCCCTTTAATACATATATGGCACATACAAATATAAGCATCCCTCCAGCACGAAGGCATTCTGTTAGCTGCTTCATTACTTGAATTATTATTAAAATTTTCAGCAAGTGATTGTTGTTAGAATTACAAGTGTGCTGCTAGCAGTGATATTGCAAAGTAGTGAAGGATATGTGGTGACCTGCAATGACCATTTGATGTTGTGACGTTATCCTAGTCTCCTTGTTTACTATTTCGGTTAAGCATTAAAAAGGAAACAAATCTGGCTGATTTGTTTGTAGTTTTCCCCTAGAAGCTGTTGTGTTTAATCTTTGTAAAAGGCCATGTAGTTAAAACATATATTTAACAGCAGCTCCCAACATGGTTTCTATGTATGATTTTTTAAAAAATTTAATTTAACGCTGTCACTTGCTTCAATTTTAGTTCAGGTGTAAATTGTGCTTGCTTTGTCAAAGGCAGTGGTGGGTTGCTACCAGTTCGCCCTGGATCAGGTGAACCGGTGGTGATGGTGGCGGGAGGTTCCACCCACCCGCCCAGACGTCTCTGCGCATGCACAGAAGTGTTGCGCAAGCATGAGCGTTTACGTGCCCACGAGCGAACAGGTAGCAGCTGAAATTGAAACCCACTACTGGTCAAAGGGGACGTCCAAAGAACAATGTCATACTAAAGGTAGGATTTTTAATAGATGAAATGCATCTAAAAAATCCCAGTGGAAGCAGATCTGTTTGTATGTGATGTCAGACTAGTAGTAGTTGAAGAGGGAAGGCAAGGAGCATGCTGTTTCTGGAAGATGGTGGGAGAAATTTGCCTTGAGTTTTCCAAACAAGCAATGACATTGTAGAATTGCTCTGTTTTTAGCATCCTGCCTTTTAGAAACAGCATAATTAAATTACAGGTGCAGAATTTAATGAAACATGCAGTACATATTGGCTCCCCAAAGTGTACTGATTTGCACATATTTAAATATGAATTATGCTACATTTCACTTTCATTTTTTGTTAGTGAAAGAGTCAACCTGACATCCAAAAATAGGACTTGTGTCCTAAAAGCCACACACACACAAAATGATCATTTATTTAGGTCTGCTTGCATACTTTTTATCTATCTTCTAGCAGAATTGTCTAATGTGCTGATTCTCCAAATCAACCTTGGTGATTTTCAGATGTGTGGATTTCAACTCCCATATTTCCATGCTTGCTGGGGATTCAATTTGATTCAATTCAGTTCACGTTTATTACAGTCACAGACCAGTACAAGCAGAGTATACTGTGAATGTATCTGGGAACATACCCACACATACACATCTTAATACTGTGTTTCCTGAAAATAAGACCGAGTCTTATATTAATTTTTGCTCCAAAAGATGCATTAGGGCTTATTTTTCGATTAGGTCTTGTTTTGGGGGAACTACGGCACTAAATGCATTCATCTGGCTGACAATCTTAACTGGGCTTAGTTTGGGGGTACAGCTTATAAGACGAGCATTCTGAAAAATCATGCTAGGACTTATTTTCTGGTTGGGTCCTATTTTCGGGGAAACAGGGTAGATAACAAACCAACAAAATTTTAAGACAAAGTTAAAATGCATTTATAAAACCATCAAACTAATATCTATGACCAAGGTCCAGGATGCAGCCTATGTTAAATTATAATGCAAACACTAAAATTAGGTGTAATAACATGAAAAAAATTAAAATAAATGATAATATCCAGAGTTTAAATAATACATAAAATGCCTAATTGGCCCAACAGGTTCCAGCTGATCTTTGGTGTTGCTGCACAAAGCCTAACTACATGTGCTGCAAAAAAAGGCTATTTATTTATTTATTTATTTTTTGTATTTCTATGCCGCCCAACTCTCCGAGGACTCTGGGTGGCTTACAACAACGACAGTATAAACAATATACAATAAAAGACATTAAAAACCCATACACACCTCTCATGGCCAGATCTCGCAAGATCGCAGTGGTGAGATTAACGGCCCCAAGCCGGCCGGAAAAGCTAGGTTTTCACCATTTTCTGGAAGGCCAGTAGGGTGGGAGCAGTCCTGGCCTCAGGAGGTAGCTGATTACAGAGAGCCGGGGCAGCCACAGAGAAGGCCCTCCCCTGCGGACCCGCCAGGCGACATTGGTTAGCTGATGGGACCCGGAGGAGGCCAACTCTGTGGGATCTTACCGGTCGTTGGGAGCTATGCGGTAGAAGACGGTCTCGAAGATGGCCTGGCCCTAAGCCATCTAGGGCTTTAAAGGTAATAACCAACACCTTGAATTGTGACCAGAGACCAATAGGAAGCCAGTTTAGCTCACGGAGGATTAGTGTAATGTGGGAGTACCTAGGTGCATCCACGACCGCTCGAGCGGCTGCATTCTGGACTAACTGTAGTCTTCGAACACTTTTCAGGGGTAGCCCCATGTAGAGTGTGTTGCAATAATCCAACTGTGAGATGACAAGGGCATGAGTGACTGTGAGAAGAGCCTCCCGATCCAGGTAGGGTCGCAATTGGTGTACAAGGCGAATTTGTACAAAGGTTTATCAATTTATCAATGAGCAGCATCTGGGCATAGGTTGAGTGTGAGGGACCAGGATATCTACTAATCCATGGCTTTCAAACTCGCTGCGTCATGTTGCCATCACGTGACATTTTGTGACATTTTTCCCATTCGCGGAGTTGGGATGGGAGTGGCCTGTACATGATGCATCTGGCCTGCATGTTGCCAGTTTAACACACCTGTACAACAAACCAGATTGTACAAATTAAAGGTTGGATGAATCTGGTTTGAGCCAGGATGAATCTGATTTGCTTGCACTGTTCTAATGTATCTGTCTCCATGATGGCATAGTCTTTGTGATGAAGGGTGTTCAATATTTACAGAGAAAGCCATGCTTTTACAGGGAGGAATTTAATACGACATGCTCTGTGCTGTTACTAAAAAACATGTGGAACAAGTTATAGATTTAAAAAAATGAATGAGGCAAAGAAGAAATCATCTTAAGCAGCCTCTGAAGGTGTATCTGCAGGAGGTGATTGAGGAATAATGATGGAAACAGCTGGGAGATGGAGGCCTTGTTGGTTTTCCATTAATCCAAAGTGTCAAATGCTTTGTGCACATTTCTCATGAGGGACAAGCTTCAGGATCATAATGACTTATCCCTGTCATTTTTATTGCTAGATCTTTGCCTAAAATTCATGAGCATTTCAAAATGAACTGAACTGACTGAACCCTTTGACAAATTGCCTCCGGCCTTTAGTCCAAGTTATAACGGAGCAGAGGCAACTTTCTTTTACAATAGTCATTTTCAAAACTTGTGCCCCAATTTCACGATGATGGCAATTTTATTGCAAACGGGGCTACCTTCTTTCTAGCGAAAAGTCCATTCTTTTCTACTTATTTTGAAATGCTTTTGAGGATCAAGTTTTCCTGAAAATGGAAAGCTAAAGGCTTTGAAATCCCCAGTTTTTTAAAAAAACAATGCTCCATTTGGAATATTCTTTCTTTACCTACTAAAAGATATGCTGCTTTTCTGCCTAGCACGTCTCTACACTAGTAGCTCAATTAGATTCGTTTCTGTTAATTAGGAACTGAAGAGGGGAAGTGCATAATATTGAACCACACCAGAAATTGAAGGATTTTGCTCCGACATGGTCAATATGTAGTCCTACTACTATTAGCAGGAGGAAAAGTACGACAGCAGACAGTTGTTTTGCCGAATAGAAACAGGATGACGTTATGAAACACTTTCTTAGCACACTGGAAGTTAATTTCCTTCCCCTAGATTTTTCATTTTCTGAAAGAGCTTTTTCGCAGAGCACAGAGAAGTTGTTTGTAGGAGCGACCTGTTTTTTGGGGGGGCGGGAAAAACAGTTGTAAAAAAAGGATCTCATTTAATTTGGCCCTTGGCTACCTGGATGAAGATGGGATTGTGAATTTGCCAAAACCAAGGAATTTACAGCAAGCATATAAATGAAGCGCTTTGCTTTTCCTACTTAATTTTCCATAACCAAAATTATGTGTTTGCTTTTCTTAATGCCAAGTGTCTCTGCTGAAGATAATGCAACATGTTAATAACCTTTGCTAGCTGTTATTTACAACCTAATAAAATATGTACTTAAGAATTCTGCTTTTAGTAGTCATTAGCTCGATTTTTATAGGAAATTCAAATGCAGACGGTGGCACCTGCAGTGAACGGTAATGATGCAAAAAAAAAAGAAAAGAAAAAGAAAAAATGACGGAATGCCCTAATGTACCTGTGTTCTGGTACTTGAAGCAAGTAAGTTTTGCATGTATCATGATATCAGAACATGCACTTAGTTATTTGTATCCCCTTTACACACTGATAAATAAGGCTATGAAAATGATGGCTTTAACTGTTAGTTTCATCCATCACTTTAAAGCACAGTTTAACTGGCTCCCTGAATACAGTACAACTGGCTGAATTTGTAGAAGGTTCTATGCCATGAATTATGACTCATAAACCATGATGCAACAAGATAAAATCAAACCATCCATGTCACAGATTATGGAGCTGTGGGCACCAGGAAGTTGGAAGATCTATTTGTTGTGATTTATCGCTAAATAATATACAGAAAGGAAAAAGAAAGAATCTGAATATGGTGTAAAAGGTTAGCTGAATTTCACACATTGCAGAAGAACCATGTTAGTCTAGTCTATGGTAGCCAGTCAGCAGAAAGTCTGATAATACTTTCTTGTAGCTAGTACCTTTTAATATGAGCCGAGGTGGCGCAGTGGTTAGAGTGCAGTACTGCAGGCTACTTCAGCTGACTGCTAAATGCAGTTCAGCAGATTGAATCTCACCGGCTCAAGGTTGACTCAGCCTTCCATCCTTCCGAGGTGGGTAAAATGAGGACCCAGGTTGTTGGGGGCAATATGCTGACTCTGTAAACCTCTTAGAGAAGGCTGTAAAAGCACTATGAAGCGGTATATAAGACTAAGTGCTATAGTGCTACTGCTAATATACACATATATATTATTAGGAAAAGATGCTTTAAGACTCTTTTGGATTTTTTAGCTCAATTTTAAAGATTCATCTATGCTTTCCTAACATACTACTGTGCACCTTAATATTATATGCAGTTACATACTCAATACCAAAAGATATGTATCACCAAGATTTTTAAATAGTCTTTGTGAACTATTAGAAGCACGTCTTTGTAGATTAAAGTTAAACAGTTCAGTCTGTGGCATCCTACAAGGGTCACATGCAATCCCATTCCTCCTTCTTTGCAATTGTTGACTTTGTCAGAGTTCTAGTATTGTTAAAAGCAGAAGGGGAAACGACCCTTAACACTTGAACTTGGAATTAAGTAAATGTCCATCTACTTTATGATTTTAAACATTTCCAAATAGGGAACTTTGTGATTCAAGGTCTCTGAACACAGGTGTCCCTTCCTCCCCCCCCGCCTCTCTCTCATGAGTGCTGCAATGAGAAGGTGCAAGCTCTGCACTTTTGTACATGTGTCATGATGATGCATGGACATAAAGGCAGGGCCTGCATTGCAATGTTGCAATGCTTGTTTTTTATCATTCATTTGAAAGTGTCAGAATTTGCAAACACCCTTGTCTCTAGGGGTTTTTCTTTTCTTTCCTGGATGAGAGCCCAATTCCTGGGTGCTTATATTTTTAATAGGATGTGTGAGAGTTCATTTCTCTTCGTTCCCCACTCCAGCCACCTGAGTCTTAGTCGGGGTAGAATAAAACGAAGTTATAGTCTAGCTGCCACAGTTCTAAAATTAAATATACTTACTGTACATTCAGGCCACCCGCTAACATTCAAACATGGTGTCAACTTAAGTAGCCTTCATTGATTTCGTCCTCTTTATGAACAGGGTTGCATTCTAAACTTGTGAAATATTGTGCTCTAAATCTCCAACGGAAGATTCTTCTGAGCATAATTGCAAGACATTATTCCATTTCAAATCTTTGGCTCCTCCAATTTAATTAAACCTGAAGATGGTGATTTGTTTGTTTTTAAGGGGCTTGGCAGAAGAATGGATTATGCGTCTGATGAAATAGTTAGGGAAGCAATTAATATATTATAGCTTGTAACCTAATTTAATATGGATTGTTTTAATAGCTAGAATTAAAAGAAGACAACAGTTTGCTGCAAACCAAATAAGGTATTATTAGCAAGCTACTAATGAATTCTAATCATTGTGTACTTTTTACCCAAGAGCTGCAACATTAACGCTCAAGTCTTTAATGAAAACAATAGCCTGAAATGTTCTTTGTACGGATTGAAATCCGAATAGGATGTTCTCTTGGATCTAGGAAAATGCAAACGTCAGTCAGTAATATGGCCATGATAAACGTGGTTCAAAATCTGTATAATTACTAATAGGTAGCAAAGAGTTAAAGGTTTATATGTACCTCTTTGCTGTCATGTAGTGGTGATCCAGATTTTTACAGCATATATAGTGTAACCATTTCTACTTCTTGTTTGCATCACTGCAACATGTTCCACAGGGCACTGTTCTTAAAAAAAAACCTCTGGAAACCTCAACTGGTGAAAAAAGCACTTGCACAGGTAGTAAATGGTGCTGGATATTTGACACATGTAATGCCACTGCTATGTGTAACAGCACTACTATTTGAGTTGCATTGGTTGCCTGTGTGTTTCTGGATGCAATTCAAGGTGCTGGGTGTCATCTTTAAAAGCTTTCATGGTTTAGGACTGGATTACTTAAGGGACCAACTTCTCCCAGTGGTTTCTACCTATCCAAATTGGTCCAGCAGGTTGGACATACTACAGGTCCCATCACCCAAGGAATGTTGGCTGATGGGACCTGTAGGCTGATGGGACCTGCACTAGGAAACATGCTGTGTCTACTTTAGTCCCTGAGCTCTGTGGAACATTTTCCCCCAGAGTTGAGGAAGTCTTGAATGAAACCAACAATGTCATACTTCTTATTTCTGTGATACTAAGCAGAGATGAATCAATGCCCTCCATGTCTCAGTTTTTTACCTGACTGTCACTAGCAAAACACAAATAGTCCTACAGTATAAAGAGTTTTGGCAGTTGTGTTGTTCAGATTTTTGTAGCCAGATATATTACAATTTGCCAATATGCAGTTTATTTTACCCATTATTCTAATCCCTAGTAGAATCTAGTCAGAAGGTCAGAAGAAAAGCACAATGCCATATATGGCCATTGCAACTTCTTTGCTGATACGGCCTCGTTCAAGGAATGTCCTGTGTTTTGTCCACTTTTTGTTATTGCTTGTTGTGCTGCTGAAATGTCTTTTCTTATTGGTTCTGCTATTAGAGCTCTTTTGTTCTGAGCTTTATTTTTCAAGTCCAACCCCAGCAGACCATTGTATAGATGGTCTAGATTTGAGCATTTAATGAGTCTTCTAATTAATCTGTCCCTCCCAACATTGTCCCATTAAGAATACCCCTGTAAATATGTATTCAAATTCCTTTTCATGACAAAGCATCCTTTACGTAATATGGCTGAGTATCAGAAGATGGGTTTCTCCTAATGATCACAAGATCAGGACAGAAGAAATTAAGGAAGAAGGACACACCAAGATAAAGTGATAGAACATACATTGGCCATACTTCCAGGTTTGTTGTTTATTGTCAAACATACATGTTTCTATGTTCTGAATGTAGGCCAATAACATTTATATGGCTTATATCACAAATTTAAAAATTCTCAGTTTGAAGAACTTACAATATAAATTGTAATTGTAAAATATGAATTATAGAATTAAATCATTTAAAATATTCCTAAGGACTTCTTGTTGAACATCTGGAAAAATAATGTTGCCTTCTACTACTATGCTGCCTTCTACTACTATGAGGAAGGAGGGAGGGAGGGAGGGAGGGAGGGAGGGAGGGAGGGAGGAAGGAAGGAAGGAAGGAAGGAAGGAAGGAAGGAAGGAAGGAAGGAAGGACGTTCTATCAAACTTCAGATGTTCCCTTCTGAAAATGGAGTTTCCTTAAATGCCTCACAAAATCTAAAATACTGTATATAAAAACACTAACCACTCACCACACATTTGCAATAAGTATAAACTGGTAGGCAAGACAAATGTGAGAAACTGAGGCTAAATGTTAGTAAAATTAAACTGTGGTAAATGTTTGTTTAAAAAGAAAAGCCAAAGTTGTTGGGACAATTTAAAAAAGAAAAAGAAGGAAGACTGTTAACCTATAAAGTAGGATAATCAGTATGTTTCTGTATGTTCCCCTTTGCTAGGAAAGATGTAGTTGGCCCACAAAAGATGGGCATAATAACTGATCATAAACATGGGCACGTTAGCACAGAAGCTGAATATTTTTCAGCTGAACCCTTTAGTGCTTTAGAGGTAGTAACTGGCAACTTAAGTTGAAGTCAGAAGTCTATTACTATGCTCCTTGTAAATGTTATTGTATTAGATGTCTTTTCTAATGTATTGTATATGTTATTTAGTACAGGATGATATCACTGTCTTTCTATTTTAATTTTAGCCTCAAGCCAAAATGCATTATTGACCCATATGAAATACGATAAACCTTTTTACTGGCTGTTCGCCGTCTTTAGTTGAACCACAAATTCAGCTTTTTGCCAAATAGTATTTTTTGCCAAGATTCTTGCCAAAATACACTTTGGCTATGGCAATATATACGGGTGGCTATATTACTGTTGTTGCAAAACAGAAAGAAAACCAAAATATGAACCTCCTTTATAAATGTAAAATTATAAAAGAAGGAAGAATATTTTGGGTTGTATATTTTATACACATAAACCAAAATTGTTGAGATGATAAGATAATCTTAAAATGTAGAAATTTGCATGGGATTGGAATCCCAATATATCTGGAAGACAACTATTTGGATAAGGCTAGTCTAGACATTTCCTTTTTCAGGAATGGGGAAGGTTTCTGGTAAATACATACTGAATACACACAATTTCTCAACCATTTGTTTTAATCTTTGTGAACTTCTCTGACCATTGTCATCTCATCAACTAAATATTTTGTTCTTCCATTAAAAATGTGCTAAGAGAAAATTGAAGTCTATTTGGAGAGAGTATGAGATGGAATTCTGAAAAGGGAGATCTCAAACATTGAATCTCCATTAGCATGGAATGACTTTTATCAAATTATGCTTTAGGGTAGCCATCAACAATATTCGGCTTAGTCTTTCTTTAATCCAGTCTTCTCAGTGATGTCTCTAAATTCTGGAGCTGTAATCCAAGATTTTCTTTTTTTTACTTTTCAAAAAACTTTAGTGCTTGTTTATCTTGAATCTCTTCCATAAAATGCTCTTATTCTCCGTGTGAGATTTGTGTGCTAATCTGGAATGTTGGAATTTTTAATGCATTCTATTACAGTTCAGCAGTAGAGGGAGAAGAAGTTAATTATGTACTAATACTTTTAAAATTTCAAGTAGTTATAATTAATTAAAATTTCTATTGACTCTGAAGATTTTCTTTGGCTAAATAATCCTAGACACCTGGAAGGCATTAGTTCAGAAAGGTTAATTTTTATCTGAAGTCAGCTTGTGCCTTTTCGCAATGCTGCGTATTTCTGAATAGTCTCCTCCTAGCCCAGTAATGGCAAACCTATGATGCACCTATCAAAGGTGACCATGACATTTTGGGTGACATCCCAGTGTTCACCAATCCCTCGACAACAGCTACTCCCCCTGTGTGAGTTACCAAAGAAACTGAATGAACACAGATATAGAAATATGTGACCCTGCACCACCCAAAGCTTAAAATGGATCCTCATCATCCATATCAGCACGTGATGTATTATCTTCAGAATTGTGATTGGTGGTGACATAAAAGAGAGACCAATAGGAACATGGCAGCTGCACAGTTCAGCTGTCTTCCAACCACTACACAGGTTCATTTTCAAGGCATAAGCAGAGGGGATTTCTATAACTGCAGTCTAACAATGACTGCACTATCAGCGATCATATGAAATAAGCTTTTGTATTCATGTCAACAAGAAATGTGTTTAATTATAAATGAATATATAAAGAATCGTTCCCCTTTAATTTGCAGGCCTGGGTTGACATGCCAGCAGAATCAAGTTAGGTGCTTTCCAAATTTCTAACATGCTGAGCCCAAAAGGTTTGCCACTGCTTATGTGGTTAGTTCGCGGTCATACAATTAGTTTCTGCTAAAATATGTGTAAAGTTCAACTATTCAAAGCAACCCTGTTATAATTGCATTTATAATTTCAGTTGCCAACATCATTTTTAAAAGAAAAAAACATATACATCTTTCTTTTGAAAAATAGCTATCCATCTTGATGACTGAGAGCATGTGAGATTTTGAACATATACATGGCATATATAATATACAAATGGTATTATAGGGTTAAAAGTGGTTATAGGTGTAGTCTAGTGGTGAAATCCAAATTTTTTTTACTACCAGTTCTGTGGGTGTGGCTTCGTGGACCTGGTGTGGCTTGGTGGGCGTGCCTTGGTGGTGTGGCAGGGGAAGGATACTGCAAAATCTCCATTCCCACTCCACTCCAGGGGAAGGATACTGCAAAATCCCCATTCCCACCCCACTCCTGGGGAAAGGATATTACAAAATCTCCATTCCCATTCCCACCCCACTCTGGGGCCAGCTGGAGGTATTTGCCAGTTCTCTGAACTGCTCAAAAGTTCTGCTACCGGTTCTCCAGAACCTGTCAGAACCTGCTGGATTTCACCCCTGGTGTAGTCTATCATTGCATCCAATATAATTTCTTTTCAAGGCTGGCTTTTGGCATCAGTGAAGTAAACTTTCCCAAACTTGTGTTGCATCACAATGCAAACCCATCAAACTCAATCAGAATAGTTAATGGTGCTGGTATGGGAAATCCTCGGTGAAGTTTATTTCCCTATTTTCAATGACTTGTATTGCTTTTAAGGCTTTACCAAAACTAGTGAATGCAAAAGAATTACTCCATACAAAACAGATCCCAATAAGAAAAATAATTGCTGATGTTCTGGCTCCAGAGATTAAGAATGAGTTTATAAACCAGTCTGGTTTATTGTCTGAGTCTGGATGCCAGGTAGTTGCTGGAGTTAATTGGAAAGTAATTACTGCTTCTTTTCTTCTTTCAGAATCTGTGAAGCCCAAATGCTTATGCAGGTATGCAGGCAAGCAAGTTTGTAACAATTTATGTGGGTTGGGCAGGTGACTCATGAAGTATAATTCTGCCAACCGGGAAGAATATTGGTCATTCCTAGCAACCAGCACGTTATGCTCCAGATAATATATTTAATCCTCAAATACTCAGATGATGACTCACAAATATTTTATTATCTAATTAGGGCTATTAAACATACACAAATATCTACCCCAAATAACACCACCGCCCTGTCCTTGCCTAGAAGATTTCTTTTGATATTTGGCGAAGAACAATGGATGAGAAGACCATGCCTCCAAGATCTGGCAAAACTGCCTCTTTCTTTTTGTTGACAGAGTAGTTAAGAGCAAAATCTTCTCAAAATAGCTGGAGTTAAGGTGTAGGTAAGATGTGGAACTGCAGAGGGTGTGCTATGCTATATTGTCTGTTATTTTAAAAAATTATAAATAATATATATAAGAACCTTGGTGGCGCAGCAGACCAAAGTGCTGTTAACTAGCACCAGCTATCTGCAATTACTGCAAGTTTGAATCTCACCAGGCTCAAGGTTGACTCAGCCTTCCATCCTTTCGAGGTAGGTAAAATGAGGACCCGAATTGTGGGGCCAATAAGCTGACTTTGTATAAAAAAGAACACCACTGGGGGGGGGGGGGACGA
The DNA here is from genome assembly GCA_012654045.1 of Ptyas mucosa. Classification (NCBI taxonomy): domain Eukaryota; kingdom Metazoa; phylum Chordata; class Lepidosauria; order Squamata; family Colubridae; genus Ptyas; species Ptyas mucosa. The sequence goes on along the minus strand of WNWU01013815.1, from coordinate 5,888,265 downwards.
AAGCCCTACTAAGCAGGTATATACAAAAGTATGAAGGCTATTGCTTAATGCATTGTAAGCCACCCTGAGTCTCCAGAAAAGGGCGGCATAAAAATTTAATCAATCAATCAATCAATCAATCAATCAATAAAGTATGTCCTTTAAAATGTGGGACAGACAGCATCACCACCAAATGGATTTGTGACTGGCTGATGAACTGTAGTCAATGAGTAGTCCTTAATGGTACTACATCGACATGGAGGGAAGTAAGCCGTGGGGTACCACAAGGTTCCGTCTTAGGCCCACATTTTCAATATCTTCATAAATGACTTAGATAAAGGAATAGAAGGGAAACTCGTCAAATTTGCACTAAGGTGGCAGAAATACCCCAGAAGACAAACTCAGAATCCAAAAAAGATCTTGACAGATAAGGGATCCTATCCAACAAAATGAAATTTAATGTGGAGAAAAGCAAGGTTTTACATCTGGGCAGGAAAAACCAAAGGTACTAGTACAGATTACTGTCTCAAAAACAGTAACTAGGAAGGAGACGGAGTCCTAATAGACAATCACTTAAACATGAGTCAGCAGTGTGCGGTGGCAGCTAAAAAAGCTAATACAATCCTTAGAGGCATAGAATCAAAATTACACGAAGTATTAGTACCGCTTTATAAAGCCTTAGTAAGGCCACACCTGGAATACTGCATCCAGTTTTGGTCACCACATTACAAGAAAGATGTTGAGACTTGTGCAAAGAAGAGCAACCAAGTTGACTAAACGGATGGGATGAACTTGTAAGCCCACCCGGGAGACATCAGGAACAGAAGGAGACCCTTCTTAATCAGTCTCAGTGACTGACTTACCATACTCTTTTCCACAGTATTCAAATAGATATTTATTCATGAAAGCAAACAGTTTCGGTTTGTTTTCCCAGCAATTTACCACTCAAAGATATATTACATCTGGAACTAGAAATTTAGCCACTGTCTGTGTTTCTATCTCTCTCCAGGAATTCTCTTCTGAAACAGCCTTAGCTAGTAAAACACTATATCTTATGATGATAGCTCTAAATCAGGGGTGTCAAACTCGTGACGACATGTCATCATGGGATGTATCGCAACTTCCCCCCCTTTGCTAAAATGAGGGTGGGCATGGTCAGCGCGTGATTCATCTGGCCTGCGGGCCGCGACTTTGACACCCCTGCTCTAAATGGAAAGGAAGTGCCTACAAACAAGACTTCTATTCTTCTTTAGTGTCTAGGTGCTTTTGATTTTTTTTTTAAACATTAATTTTGCTGACCTTTTTGAGCTTGCTTTATTGCTGAGAAGTGATAGGATGGTGATAAGGGTGCTTGCTTCTATTTCATGTTTCTCCAATTACATGAAACCTACATTTTTTTTCCTGGCCTGAAGAAGTAACCAATAATATTTCCTCTTGCTATTGAACAGAAGCAGTGGAAACTATGGAAATTGCAAACAAGTGGAAAAATGATGGCACATCAAAATACACACACAATACGTACCTCTCAACCATTCCAAAACCAAGTTCCTGAGACCCTTTCAAGAGAATTTCACAATGTTTTGTTTAAAAAAATAAAATAAGTTCTATCAAATTGAATAAAAATGGTTTTAAAAATCCATAGCAATATCATTTAGGCCTATACACCACTCCATTTGCACTCTCTGAGTAGTTTACAATATCAGCCTATTTCCCCAACAATCTGGGTCCTTATTTTATTGACCTTGGAAGGGAGGCTGAGTCAACTTCGAGCTCCTTCACAATTGAACTGACAGCTGTAAGCAGAGTTTGCCTGCAAAACTGCATTCTAATTCCTGTGCCACCATCAACAAAAATCCATCAACAAATGCTCTGTACATCACTTACTAAATGATTGCTTCCCTTAACCATGCACTGCATAAAGAAATATTGCCTGTAAATACACCAATAAATTGAGTTTCTCACATTTGATGTCCCGTTTGCAGTCTTTCTGAGGCACCACAATCCTTCCTGTAGCTTTCATAGCAAGTACCAAGAACAAGTGAAATCTTGAGTATTTTTCTTTAAGGAGAAACTGATCCTGGAGCCAATAGTTTGAAATTGAAAAGATAATGAAGGTGTTTCACTTGAGCAAAGGAGGGGAGAGTATTAACGTATGGTAAGAAGATCAACAGTTTGCTGAAGCATAAAATACTTGTTTCAGAGCCACTGAAGCTGTAGAAATGAGCCCCGGTCAGGTCTCTCTTTCATTATTATGTGACAAACTATATTTTTATTTCCATCTAACTAACTAAATTGCTCATATATATTCTTGCAATGGATGGTTCTGTAGAAATTTCTGCCCTATCTGGTTATGGTATATACCAGTGATGGCTAACCTTTTTGCCGTCGCGTGCCAAAAGTGGGGGTTGCATGGGGGTCACGGGTGCGGGTGCCCACATTCATAATTCAGTGCACCCCGCCCTCCCGCATATGCACGTGACCCCCCCACTTCCCCCTGCTTTTGGCACACGATGCCCGGTGGGCCCGATAGGCCCATTTTTCCCCCTCCCCAGGCTCCAGAGGCTTTCTAGGAGCCTGGGGAGGGCAAAAACAGCCTTCCCCATCCCCCCCGGAGGCCTTCCAGAGGACAGAAACAGTCAGTTTCCCGACTTCCTGTGGGACCGGAAGGCCTGAAAATCAGTTGGCTAGTGCACGCCTGCGTGTTGGAGCTGAGCTAGGGCAGGACTTGCGTGCCCACCAATAGGGCTCCGCGTGCCACCTGTGGCACCCGTGCCATAGGTTCGCCATCACGGGTATATACCTTAAAATTACAAATGCATTTGATTTATATTTTTTTTTCACTCCTCTGGTATCATGGCAAATAACATTTCTACAGGATAGAAGCCATTGGCTGTACCTGTAGGTAATTAGTGCAGAACCTTCTTTACCTCTGTATTACGATGATTCACCTTAGTAAACATAAGCTATTTAACAAAAGGGAAATATGATCAAACATAGGTGTGAAGCCACATTCAGGCCCACACATGGTGATAAGAAGATTGAAACATATTTACTTTCCCACCCATGCTGTGACCACAGAGCTTCATCTAGCAGCCTTGGACAACACAACACTCCCACAACACAACAGTAGGGCACTCTGTGACATGTTATCTAGAAGTACTCATAGTCACTTGGAATGAAATGCTTTTGGACTGAATCTAGGATTGTGACTGGGGTTCATTTGAGCTGAGGAAGTGGATAAAATCCATGATAAGATTCTCTAGGGCAGTGATGGTTAACCTTTTTGTGCCGAGTGCCCAAAGCACGCGTGCCCGCGCGCAAATGCATACGTACATATCCGAACCCCCAAAATGCAATGCGAGCATCCCCACACATGCGCCCCACCCCCATGCATGCATGCACATCCCCTGCACATGCACCCTGGCCCCACGTGCCCCATTTTGGCTTCCAGCTTGGTGCAGGAGGCTTTCCAGGCCCAAAATGGGGTGTGGGGGCGCACGAGCCCCCCTGTGCCTTGTTTTGGGCCTGGAAAGCCTCCTGCATCAACCTGGAAGCCAAAGCAAGAGATGGGGGTGCCGTCCGAGGCCCCCATGCCCTGTTTTGGGCCTGGAAAGCCTCCTGCACCAACCTGGAAGCCAAAATGGGGCATCGGGGTACCGCACAAGCCCCCTCCATTTTGGCCCTGGAAAGGCTCCTGCATCAACCTGGAAGCCAAAATGGGGCATCAGGGTACCGCACAAGCGCCCCCCATTTTGGCCCTGGAAAGCCTCCTGTACTAACCTGCATACCCCCACACATGTGCCCCACTCCCTGCGCATGTGTGGCAGAGACCCGAAGACCAGCTGGCCGGTGGGGTGCATGCATGCATGCGCGGTGGAGATGGGCTGGGGTGACGGCTGGTGTACCCACAGAGAGGGCTCTGGCAGCTTTAAATAGTGAGGAAGGATTTGAATGAGGTGCTAGTGTTTCTTTGGGAAAAACCTCAAAACAGGTAATGGTGTATCCCTGGGGTGTCAAACTCACAATGACACATTGTTCTCACGTGACGTATCATGAGTTTGACACTCCTGGAGTATCCTGTTTTGAAATCCACCTTTCAACCTAGCTTTGCCTGATGGTTACCATATAGCCTCCAACTTCTCCATTGGAGGAAAGGGTACTGAGAAGATGGTGATGACTCAGCTGCATTGATACTGGTTGAAATGATCCTTTGCAGTCAGGATTCAAGTTGGGCTTTGGATGCAATTAGTATTGTTATTCTCATCGACAACCTGCAGCAGGACCGGTAGAATGCGTGTATGTGCTCCTTCCGGTGCCATTATACCTCTCAGTGGCTTTTGATATCTTTGACCTTGGAATCTTATAGAATTTCCTGCAGGGCTTGGAAGTTGTAGAGACTATTTAATGTGATTCTAATTTTAAGTCAGTGAGTAGTTCAGCTGACACCTCAGTGCCTGCCTGTGCGTCACTACTATTTGGTAACAAACTGCCATGAAGTAGGGCAAGAGGAGAAGATGAGAGAAAACAAAAGCAAGTGATGTATCTCTTTGAGATGCTGCTTCAAAGTCACCTGGCTCAGTAGTGGTGGGCAAGGAGCAGTGAAACCTGTAGATACTTTTGCATGGGTTGACACATAGCTCCATCTTCTTCTTTTTTTAAAAAAAACATGTATCTAAGTGCTTTTAGAGGAAGACATATATTAGTTTGGGACGAGATATCATCAAGTCAATGTTACTAGAATGGGCATTTGGGAAGTACAGTAGGTAATTATTAGATTGCTCTGATGGAGATCTTTATTTAATTCTATTAAAAATACTTTGGACTTTGCGTGTGTTCTAATCATACATACATGTCCATACACTCCTTTGGGTTTGAAGAAGACATGATCTTGTGCAATTCATCTGTGGATATGGAGGTTGGTCTGCAGCCCCAGTAGGAAAGCACAGTCTAGCATAATGGGGGTACTAAAAGGTCATTGCCCAGTCCCTCTGGATGCTGCCAGACATGTCAGCTGCTCTGGCTACTGAGATGAGCAACCGCTGGTCCAAAGGCTGCCCACGTGCAGGTTTGTGACACTTGCCAGTGATGATTTCTACCTGTTATTATTTATTAATTTTGTTTGTCACCCATCTTGCCAAAAGGCGACTCTGCCAACTTCTTTGCCACAACACTGCAAAGCTCAAGAAAATGAGTTTGGACTGAATTGATTTGCAGATGAGTTGCACAAGAGAAATCTGTGCATGATGGAGTTTTAAGTGGAACAGCCTTTGCACAGGGACAGTCCCACTCTGCCAGTGATATGGAGAACTGTTACATCTGGAGTCCTCGCCTGCTGCAGTGGATGACCAGGATGACCAGTGAATGATCTTGCCATGCTCTTAACACTCCATGCCTAATGGGTCTGGCTTTTTGACTATTGGTCTATTGATCTGTCTCTTCCTCTCAATCTGCTACGGCCAGACTTCAGATGCTGAGATAGACAAATCTCATATTTCAACAAGGGTCAAAGACCCATCGGCTACCATCACCTGGTTTGGCCCATCTGCAGAGATGATTTACTGGGGTGTGGCTACTATACAGGTTACAACTATACTGTTCTGACCCAGGCCCCAGTAAATAGTTGGAAAATCAGTCAGTGAAAAAACAAATAAACTTTATTCGAACAGCTGAGAATTACTTCATTCCCAGTGTCGTTCAACTAAATTAAAGCAAATTCGTCCCAACACAAATTCCTTCAGTCCTATCGCAAACCTTGTCCAATTAGACAAACTGCCAAAGGCCTTTCTTGGCAAACGTTCAAAAGTCACAGATACAAAATAAATACAAGACATAGACAAAGAAGAAGACGAAGCTACCAACGTTGTTTTCTGGCAAAGCCCAAACGCCGTTGCTGGTCTGTTTTAAGCCTTATGGGAGGGGCCAATCATCTCTTGGCCCTACTCCCAAGTTGTCCTCTTTGCTTGAGCTGCTCTTGCCTTCTGGCAGCTCTTCTCATGCGTGCATTAGGAACAGGCTCCTTCTGTTCCTCTGCCTCACTCCTATCAGTCTCTGGAGGCTCTGGAGTCTGCACCTCACTCCCCGATGGCCCTCGCCCCATCTCTGCCTCCGACACAGAGCCCTCATCCGGGCCTTCCCCAGCCTCCAGGACTGGCCCATGTTCTTCTTCAGCTTCATCGCTGTCCAACTCCGCTGCCAGCTCTGGAGGCTGCTGGCAGACCACAACATATTCAGAGCCACAGGTGAAAACTTAGCACCAGGTGGGGACTAAAGATGAATGAGTATAAGTAGTCCTTAACTTACAACAGTTCATTTACTGACTGTTCGAAGTTACAATGGCACTGAAAAAAGGGACTTATGACCATTTTTCACACTTAGAATCATTGCAGCATCCCCATGGTCATGTGATCAAAATTCAGATGCTTGGCAATTGGTTCCTATTTATAGCAGTTACACTGTCTTGGGGTCATGTGAACACATTTTGTGACCTTCTGACAAACGAAGTCAATGGGAAAGCCCGATTCACTTAACAACGGTGCTACTAATTTAACAATTGTGAACAAAAGTGATTCACTTAACAAATGTGGCAAGCAGAGGTGGGTTTCAGCAGGTTCTGAACCGGCTTGGGAACCGGTAGCGGAAATTTTGAAATTTTTAGTTCAGGGAACCGATAAATACCATCTCTGACTGGCTCCGCCCCCATCTATTCTCTGCCTCCCATGTCCCAGCTGATTGGGAGGGGATTTTGCAGTAACTTTCCCCTGGAATGGGAAGGGAATGGAGATTTTACAGTATCGTTCCCTTGCCATGCCCACCAAGCCACGCCCACCAAGCCATGCCACAGCCACCAAGCCATATGCACAGAACTGGTAGTAAAATGTTTTGAAACCCACCACTGGTGGCAAGAAGGGTTGCAAAATGGGGAAAAACTCACTTAACAAATTTTGGGTTCAGTTGTGGTTATAAATTGAGGACTACCTCTAGTCCTAAAAAGGACATAACAGGCTTTCACCAGAGAAAATACTTGTAAGTAAATCAGTAAAATACTGAATTATTCAGATGTTTACCTTTATTGATCCTGATTTGAAGTACATTTTGAATAAATATTGTGTTTTATATTGATTTTAATAGTTACTTCTACAGTTAAACAGGAAGAGACAGGAAGAGAGAGCCCATTTCAGATGGCTGACTTCTGACTAAACCACTAAAGAATTGTATATTTATATTTTTTTACTAGCGTATCAGTTGCACTGAGTGCCTAGTCATCACTATGATTTAAGCCGTAGCTGCAGTCAAACATAGGTATTTATTTTCCTGTAGTCTTTCCCATATTGCTTATACTTCTGTAGTCGTGAAGTTTTATCAGGCATTTATCTCATTTATTTTGAAAAAAACCCTCAGAGAGTGTCAATAATGCCATTTAATTTGACTGCCATGACAAACTGCTGTTTTAGCAAGTGAAATGCTCTGCTTGTTTCATAAAATATATTTATTCCCGGAGCAAGAAATGATATCTGACTTTCACGTCACTGATAGCCGCAGCAACAAAACATGAAATAAAATAATATACAGAGAAATACGGATGACTTAGATGGTAGTTCGTGACATTAATTATTAAAACAAGTAACCAATTTGGTTCCTGCTTCATGAAGCTATAAATTTTCGCTATTGCTTCACTCATTTTTCCTTTTCTTCAATAGCTTCTAGTAATTTGCAATTTTCTCTTGAAAGATAGCTGTATACGTTAATGTTAAATAAGATTAGGTTTGTCTCCAAATTAAAAAAGGAGATGTTGATTCATCCTTCCAAGCTGTGATAGACTTTTAAAAACTTGCAACATTTGCACTCTGTTTTTAGATGCGTGGAACCTTAAACTATATGACTCAATATGGTGTGGTGGCTAAAACTGGGAGCTCTTCACCATCAGGCAGCTTTCAGAAGCCTAAGTAAATAGCCATCTTTATCCCTGCTCATACCTTCCATATTAAGTTGTACAATTTTCAGGACACCCCCTATGTCTTTTGTCAGTTGGTTCTGAAAAGAATTGTTCGTTTCATTTTTGATATTCATGCTGCTTTTTCTCCTTGGGAGATCCTTGTGAGGTCCAGCAGTCAGAATGTGTTGACTATTTAACTGTGAAGAGTTATGTTGCCTGGAGTGCACCACAGTGGTGAGATTCAAAAAATTTTACTATCAGTTTTGTGGGTGTGGCTTGGTGGGCATGTCATGGCTTGGTGGGCATGGCTTGGTGGACGTGGCAGGGGAAGGATACTGTAAAATCCCCATTTCCTCCCCATCAGCTGGGACTCAGGAAGCAGAGAATAGATAGGGGCGGGACCAGTCAGAGGTGGTATTTACCAGTTCTCCAAACTACTCAAAATTTCCACTACCGGTTCTCCAGAACTGGTCAGAACCTGCTGAATACCACCTCTGGTGCACCATGAGGAAACTATCCTACGTTGCACCCCAATAACTGCTCACACATAATTTAGTTTTAGCCATAATTTTATTCATCACTCATACTGTGTGTTTTGAAAATAATTCACCGCTCTGGTGTTTTATATTTTGATGCATAGTTTATACAGGTAGTCCTCGACTTACAACAGTTCATTTAGTGACCATTCAAAGTTACAATGGCACTGAAAAATGTGTTTTATGACTGTTTTTCACAGTTACAACCTTTGCAGCATCCCCATGATCATGTAATCAAAATTCAGACTCTTGACAACTGGTTCATATTTATGACCGTCGCTGTGTCCCAGGGTCATGGGCTCACTTTTTGCGACCTTCTATAAGCAAAGTCAAGGAGGAAATCAGATTCACTTAACAACTGTGTTACTAACTTATCAACTGCAGTGATTCACTTAACAATTGTGGCAAGAAAGGTCATAAAATGGGGCAAAACTCACTTAACAAATTCTCACTTAACCACAGAAATTTTGGGCTCAATTGTGGTCATAAGTCAAACAACACCTTATTTTGTTCCTATGATTTTTATGCACTATGCTACATTTTTGCTACACCAGATGAAATAAAATAAATCATCACCATGGAAGTGTACCAGGTGCCTTTGGGCAAGATACTAATCCTCAATCTAGGTTAACACACCTGGCTGTTGCTGTGGAAAAAAAGGAATGTTACATACTCAGGGATGAAGTGTAAATTTTGTTACTACCAGTTCTGTGGGTGTGGCTTGGTGGTGGTGGGGTTAATGTGACTGGGTGGGCGTTGCCAACTTTTTTTAAAAAAAAACTTTTCAAAGCATTTTTTCTAATGCTTTGAAAAGCCTCTGCCAATCAGGCAATTTAGCTGGGATCGACAGAGAGCCTTTTTAAAAAATACCTCTCTGCCGAACAGGCAACTCAGCTGGGAGTTGCCAGAGACTTTTCAAAGCATTTTTTTTACCACCTCTCCGGCCAAGAGGTTGCAGAAAAAAATGCTTTGAAAAGCCTCTGATGATCCCAGCTGAGCCGCGCGATCATCAGAGGCTTTTAAAAAAAAACTTTTAAAAGCATTTTTTCTTTGGAAGAGATTGTAGAAAAAATGCTTTTAAAAGTAAAAAAAAAAAGCCTCTGATGATCGTGTGGCTCAGTTGGGCATGGGGGGGGGGGGCAGGGATTTTTGCTACTAGTTCTCCAAACCACCCATCTCCATCGCTACCAGATCGGGTGATCTGGTCCAAACCGGGAGCATTTCACCCCTGTACATACTGTATACTGCCACTCATTCCTGAAGGAAGAATGGTATATAAATTATATCAACAAAGCAAGGTACTCATAAGATGGAAAGAATTTTTCTAACATGCCAGAGTTTCCAAATAGAAAACCCAAATATTGCTCTTTGTGGATACTTGCTATGTGATTTACACACTCTGAATATATCATCTTACATTTTGTTCCAATATCTACAAGGGAACACTAGAAAAATAACAGATTATTTTTCTTCCTTCTAAAAGTCTCAGTTAATCTTTCTTGCAACAAAGCATTTGAGAAGTACATCCAGTTATGTTAACACATGTATTTTTATTTTTCAAGTAATATATTAACCCAGTGATGGCTAACCTTTTTGCCATCATGTGCCAGGAGCGGGGGGAGCATGGGGAGGGGTCATATGAGTGCATGCCCACACCCATAATTCCATGCACTCTGCCCCCCTTCGCAACCCCTCCGCTCTCCCCATTCCCCCCGGTAGGCCCATTTCTCTCTCTCCCCAGATTCCAGAGCCTTTGTAGGAGTCTGGGGAGGGTGAAAATGGCCTTCCCCATCCCCGGAGGCCGGAAACGGCCAGTTGCCAACTTCCAGTGAGACTGGAAGGCCCATTTTTTGCTGTCCCCAGGCTCCAGAGCCTTTCTAGGAGTCTGGGGAGAGCAAAAACGGCCTCCCCCCCCCAGAGGCCCTCCGGAGGAGCTGAGCTCGCGTGCCCACTGATATGGCTACATGTGCCACCTGTGGCACGTGTGCCATAGGTTTGCCATCACGGCATTAAGCAGTCAGGGACATCCCTTGGAAATCTAGGTGAAAATCCAGACTGGAGTTTTAAAACCTAAGGATTCAATTTGTCATTCAATATCATGGAGTCAGCTTTGGCAGCTGCATTGACTTCAATGCCCAGGCTAGTTGCCCGGCTTTTGGTATCGCGTTTGGATTTTGCATTTTGACAATTTTAGCTCCAGGAAATCTTTTTAGTTCTTAGTCATGTTTGTAATTTTACTTAGGTAGGGAGAAAAAGAAAAGACTCTGCCAACTTCTCTCAAGCTTCCAGTTCATCTTTCTTTTCCAAAACTGGTTTAATGATGAGAAAGTGGCATTGGCTTGCTTAGGCATATTTCAAACAACTGAAGTTCAGTTTTAAGAAACTAAAAATTACAGTAGTTCTGTCAGCTTTCTGATTCCTAATCCCATTTTATGGCAACAATTCTAATACTTCTAACTTTGGAGAAGACAGCCTGCAGCTCCTTATATCCTTCCCCCACCCAGAACATCTTTGTGACAAGAATTGTTAAAACTATTGGCATACTTTTTCATTTGGAGGTAGAAAAATCATAAGTATCATGTAAGCATATTGGAGTTAAATACAAAGCAAAACAACAAAGCCCCTTTTGTATCCACAAGTGTCCACCCCACGTATTCAATGCCTAGTAGAAGGTTGCCCACTCGTAGCTACTGTATTTTTCGGAGTATAAGACACACTGGACTATAAGACGCACCTACCTTTTTTGGTGAGGAAAAGAAGAAAAAGAAATCTGTCTCTGCCTCTGCCTCCCAGCAATTTTGCCTCGTTGCAGCAAACAGCCCGCTTTACTTTCATTTTCGTTTTCAGCATAGCTTGATTAGCGCAAAAAAAAAAATCTGCTCCAGCAATTTAGTTTTTTGCAGCAAGCAGCAGAGCCCTGCGCAAAACAGCTGGGAGCAAAACAGCTGAGAGTCGGGAGGCCAATCTAATCAACCTGTGCTAACTAGGCTGTGGTGAAGATGAAATGAGCTGTTTCTTATTGCTGCTTGCAGCAAGGAGGTAATTGCTGGGAGGCAGAGGCCAAAGGGTGGGGAGCCAGTGGGTGGGCAGAGCTACATTTGATATATAAGACACACCTAAATTTTCACCCCCCTTTAGGGGGGAAAAAGGTGTGCCTTATACTCCAAAAAATACGGTAAATAGAACTTTCTTCCATCAAGGACCTGCATGTGTCTTAGGCCATTTTCTCACTAGTGATTTACATTCTATGCATCTGATGAAGTGAACTTCAATTGATGAAAGCTTATGCTTTTGAATAAATGTGTAAGTTTGAAGACGTGCTACTGGACTCCTAATTTTTTGCAATCATAGACTACCATGGCAATCCTATTTGGTGTCCTATTAAGGTGTCCTATTAAGAGCCGTGGTGGCGCAGTGATTAGAATGCAGTATTGCAGTCTACTTTTGCCGGATGCCTGCAATTTGGCAGTTTCAAGGTTGCCTCAGCCTTCCATCCTTCTGAGGTCTGTAAAATGAGGACCCAGATTGTTGGTGGCAATATGCTGACTCTGTAAACCGCTTAGCAGGGGCTGAAAAGCACTGTGAAGCAGTATATAAGTCTAAGTGCTATTCCTATTTCATGTCCTTTGAGATCAGGAGATCCAAGGATAACTGCAACACTACTATTTTAGGCGATAATATCAGAATCTTGAAAGGGATTGTCTTGTTCCCATCTGATACCAAGAGAATCAAAACAGAGCAATCTTGTCTTCTTCACTTTCTCCTGCCTTTAAAGGGCTAAGCTGGTGTTGAATAATTTATTCAAGGCCATCTCCATATTCCTCCACACTGTAAAATTAAGAGAAAGGAGAGGTTGTAATAAATCTAAATGAAAGTGGAGAGGAGATGATGTATGTGGCGAAAGTGTGGATTTAATTAGGAATTAAAGAGCTGAAATATGTCAGAAAGCTTAGAATTAGTATTATCTAGTTCTTGTGTGTGCTTAACACAAGTACGTATCCATAGGTTGACAATAGTTACATGGCATGCTTCAGTGAACCAGAAATAAAATTTGAATTAAACTATGCAACTTTTTATATAAATTCTAGGGAGGAGGAAAATATTTTATTAGGTGAAATGGATGAATAAGATAGAAATAAGATGAAAATTACAGGCACAATTCTGCTTATCTTCAACCTCAGAAAACCAGTGCTTGTTTCCTTTCTTTCATTTCCGTGAGATCTTTCTTGTTTTGGAGTATGTATTTTTATTGGACAGATTGTCTCCCAGATCATGTTCCCTGCTTAGAAAAGCTTTCAACAGCATCTTGTGCTATTCATTAAAGCAATCTGGCTTTAATGCGAGCCTGAACAAAAGATACTGCTGTATTAAAATTCCCCCTCAAGAGTGGAGTACTTAAAGCAGTTGCATCTTCTTCTAAGACATATGCAAAAGACTGAAAAAAGGGACAGCTTTAATGAATACCATGAACATTGTTGAGCTGACATGGGTGCTAGACCCAAAACACTTACTGTATTTGGAAGTATTTTTGAAGTTTGCACACCCTTATTTGCTACTGATCTTTTTAAAAAAGCAATATCTATCCTGCTAGCTGACTTATCTGACGGAATGTTTTGCGAACTACCAAAGAAAAAGGACTTGCAGACAAAGGCATGCTCCTTGTCTCATTTTTGCCTGTGAGCATGTGCATGGAGAATGCCAGAAATGTTTTTGCTTCTCTTTTATGAAGCAGGGGGGGGGGGGGAAGCTGTTTGCCCAGAAGGGGAGTTAAATTAGCAACTAATAAATTGAAGCCTGGAGAATGAGAGTTGAGTGGTGGTGTTCTTGGCACTTGGCTACTGGTTAATTTGAGCTGAGCTGAGATTGACTGAAGTGTTGACTCAGCACCAGACCAACAAGCATATGGGACCACCAAGTTGAAAGAATTTTTGATCTACAGATGGTGTGGATAGCATGGGGGAAATGCGTATTGGTTTTAAAATGTATTAGATTTGATTAGGAGTTGGCATTGCTGGTAGGTTAAGAGTATCCAACACTTCCTACTTTGAGCAGATGATATTTCATTGTGCTTTTGAGAGGAAAAATGACATAAAATGACTAAAAAAAAATTCCTTTCCAACCTGTTATTTTTACATTAGATATTACTAAATCTTACATTCCCAGAAGTATACCAAACTAAAATTATACATAACTTCTGGAATAATAGCCTATGGATATGATTGAAAAGTATGCACAGCTCCTTCTGCAGAAGAATAGCTATTTAAATTGTGGGAGTAGATCTTGATGTTCAAAATAATTTTACATTTGAAAAGTAAATTTGATACAAAATATAACTTAATTTGGAAAACATTTTAAGGTTATAATTCCATATATGATCTTGTATCACTTCCAAAATTCTGTATTTGCTACACATAAAATCTTAATTTTCTTGTTTATAATGATCTATTACAACGAAGGCAGATTTTCAACTTCTCAGAAATTAATATAATTCAGAATCTCATTTTATGATTTATAGTGTGCTGATTACTGCTTTTGATACTCATCTATCACTTGGATTTTAATAATGATTTGTATTTTTTAAATAATATAATGCAAACAGTTATATATAACTAATAAATGAAATATTGAAAATTGTAACCTAACTCATTGATGGTTGCAAATTCCTTGTTTATTCACTTTATATCTTGTTTTCTTTATTTTGCCTTTGTTCTTTTTCTTTTTCCTTTCCTCCAACATGCTGAATAAAAATATAATAATACAAAAAAATCAGTGAAATATGAGTAAGGATTAATAGGCAATTGTTACTCCTCCCAAGCTGGCTACTGAATTATAAGGGAACTTTTTGTTCCTGTCAATGATATGCTGATTTTGCTGCCAAAGTTGTTTTTTGGCAGTACTTCTCCAGATTTGAATGGGAGCACTTAGGAATGACCCAAGACAGCTTTTGGATAGACCTGGACCCATCTGGGAAGGGAAGTATTGAAGATTCCAATTCCCTCTGGGAGTGATCAGAAAGCCACTGGACATACATCTTCCTCTGATCAGTTCACTTTGTTAAGCATGCCTGGGTTTTAACTTCACATTTTAAATCCTCTGTTTTACCTTGCTTTTTATCTTTAAAAATTGACCAGAAATTGGCTAAATGCTGATTTGTTTTTAACAACCTGCTGGACTTTACCTGGTGTTTTTTTCTTTCCCCACTTGATTTATGCTTGTTTTGAATAATTTTGGCTCTTCTGCAAGGAAACATGGCATGTCCTTGGATACTGAAAGTGCTTTTACTTGATTTACATTTGTATTGGACATGCACTATAGGAATTTTGTATTTTATAAATTTGCAAAAAGTTTGGTATTTATTTTTCTTAATCTTTCTTTCAATTTTGGATTGAAATATCATTAATTCAATATTTCAATTACAATAACAGTTTGTTAACAGAGGGTTTTGGAATTTTAATCTTATTTCCTTTTTTATTTTTGCTCTTCCTGTTAACTATTTTATCATTAATATGGTACAGTATGAGCCATGGTGGAGCAGTGGTTAAAATGCAGTATTGCAGGCTACTTGTGCTGCCTGCAGGCTGCCAGCAATTTGGCAGTTTGAATCTCATCGGCTCAAGGTTCACTCAGCCTTCCATCCTTCCGAGATCTGTAAAATGAGGACTCAGATTGCTGGGGGTAATATGTTGACTCTGTAAACCACTTAGAGAGGGCTGTAAGGCACTGTGAAGCGGCATATAAGTCTATGTGCTATTGCTACTGCTATATTGACAACAAGTTAACAACTTGCAAATAGAAATAGTTGTTTAGTAATTTAAAATTCTTTATGTCTGTTTCTCAAAGGGTGGGAAACCAATATTCTTGTAATATATCAATCAGCATTTAACTAGGGGGGACGACAATATGCATTAATCTTTTTAATGCACTTTTTAAATGTCTTATTTGCTTTGTTTTTTCTTTGTTTCTTTAAAAAAGATTGGTTTTTGTATTTTAACTTTAAAATTGATTAAAAAAGGATTAATAGAAAATAGAAGTTAATGAAGGCATGGAGTAAAAATATAGGGGAACATGTAAATATAGAGTAGACTAATTCTAATTTACTTGACTAAATCACTAGAAATCTAGGTGCATTAACTCAAACTTCAGGGAAAAAAAAGAAAGTTGTCCAAATCAGGTTTAGAAGAGGCAGTGAATGTTGTTAACATAATTTTTTTAAAATTTATATTTATATGCCGCCCTTCTCCGGAGACTCAGGGCGGCTTACAATGCATTAATCAATAGCCTTCATACTTTTGTATATTTTATACAAAGTCAGCTTATTGCCCCCACAATCTGGGTCCTCATTTCACCTACCTTAGAAAGGATGGAAGGCTGAGTCAACCTTGAGCCTGGTAAGATTAGAACTCGCAGTAATTGCAGGCAGCTGGATGTTAAATGCTGCCTTAATAGGAGGCATTAGCCTGCTACGCCACTCAGGCT
>WNWU01013815.1:5824028-5872241 GCA_012654045.1 Ptyas mucosa | reverse complement strand
ATTTTATATATATATATATATATATATATATATATATATATATATATATATATATTATATATATTTGTCAGCAAATCAAATAAATATTTATATTTGAGAAATATAATCTACTCCATTCCATGGTATCTAATCTTCTGAGTTTGGTGGTCATTGATTCTAGATGCCATCAAAAATGATATACTACAGCAATTCACCTATAATTCCCATTGGCATAATTATGGAACCTCAAAAGAAAATTAAGAAGCACTAACCTGTGGCAAAGACATAACTCTCCATCATTAAGCATTCTAAAGGTGTCAAATCTTCACGTCTCAACATGACAGAAGCTATATTGTCTTATTGATTAATTATAAACAATTTTCGGTCACCTTTTCTTTTCCCCCATTCCTCCCCCACAAACAAATTCTTTTCTATGTTTTATGAGTTGTCAGATGTCTCTAGGCAGTACAAAAAACACCTGAAGTAAAAGGTTTGGGGCTATGATTGACAAAACATGGCTATACCTGCACCTTCCTGACAAGCAGTAAATTCTGATGGCATTAAAATATACAGGTGTTTTTGAAGAGAGATTCTGCGAGATAATTTGTGAACAGTAGCCCATTTATCAATTGTGTCTGAACATAAATGCCTTTGGCAGGAGATGCATGGGCATCCTTCCTTGAAAGAAGCACTATTTTTTGTCAAAGCTGAGAGGAGACAGCCAAGCTTTTGTGACAATGAACATAGGATTATGGGTTATGCTTGCGAAAACTTCAGCCGTCAGTCAGATTCTGACAGGCCATTCCAAGCAAGTTTCTACTTCTTGGCTTTGACAGATAGGCTCTGCAAAAAAGAAAGAAAGAAAGAAAAAGAGAAAAAAAGAGAAAAAGAAAGAATAGGGGAAAAAATATCTTGAATTAACTCCTTAGTTGGTAGCTCCCATCCAAAATAAAATCAAGATACGTTTGACTACTTTTCTCCTCTTGCATTGATGTGGTAACGCTGCCTGAATAGGTTTAAGACAGAAAAGTAATTTTTCTTCAGAAATATCTATAAAGTTGGAATGGTTAGGAAGTTATCACTATATTATGGCAGAAAGGCATTTATATCTCTCTAGCCACGTCAATTCTATTCCATATCATGGTCCATTTGATTTGATTTATGTGCCACCAAGCCATTTCCCAACTCCTAGTGAACCACCTTGATTTTCTTCATGATGATTACATAACATTATAAAAGTGTTAAAAAATACATTATTTTCAAAGCATATCCTGTTTCGATAGGTCAAATATCTAGGCTGATTAGTGCTGTCCTTTCTTGCCTTTCTGCTTTATTCAAATTCAGAATATTTATAGGGCTGAACTTGAGACTTTAATGTTAGATTTCATAATTTCTTCTGAGGAATACAGTATAAATTAAAGCTTCGGTATCATTGTATATGCATCAGGCATAACTTACGTCCATCTGTGGCCTTTTAGTGAAATGCCAAGGACCATAAGAAAACACGGGTGGAACGGGACAAAAAAATAATGTAATTCAGCCAGTGAGATTACTCCACATTCATTTAACAGTTTTGTTCTTCTCTCATGCCTAAACTTAGAATTCAAGAGCAACTTTGAAAGATTCTTCATTCACACCTTTTAGAGGGTCACAGCCTATTTATTTCTCTGGATGCATGCATGCACAATTATTATTTTTATTATGTGTACTTAATGAACACATTCGACAACAAAACATTTTTGAGAATGATTTCTTCGAAAAGGGGGTTTCAAATGAAATTCCTTAGTTAAGTAGAATTATTATTATTTTTTTTTTGTTCATAAACAAGCAACTGTTTAGTTATATGTGGCTTTTTCTCTATTTGGTTCTATAATGAGAAGCTGCATAAAGCGACGTGGGCAATTCTTTCCATGACTGGATAAACAGAATATACATACGTGCATATGTACGTATGTACACACTGACACATAAGGCTTCTTAGTCCAATAGCTTCTGCTTCTCTTTTTTGTTTTCAACTTTCTCCTTTTGTGTACTGTGGAATATTTGCATAAAAATAGTATCCTTTGAAATCTTTTGTGGTCCTGCTGCTTGTTCCTCCCATAAAATTATAATCCCTCGTGACATCATAAGATTCCTGCAGCAGCTAATTACTGTTTCTACAGGGGAAAAATGGAGGCATTGTGCTTTAAATTGTCTGCACCTGAAAAAAGCATTGCAGGCTTTCTAAAGGGTCGGACAGTTAGCAGTTGTCAGCCTGGGGAGGACCTGTTCTACCAGCCTTTGAATTGAGTAATTCATGTTCACAGAAATCAGATGGTTCCCAAAACCGAAGGAAAGAAAACCACAACAGAAAAGAAGGCTCTGTTTTCATGCAAATGTTCTTATTTAATAAGTATGTTTCAAAGAGGAATTGAAGCTAAAAGATGGCAGATGCTAAGAAGATGTTGGCTAAAGAAAGCTTCCAGATCATCCAGTAAAATAGTAGCTAGTCCAAGGAGTGTTGCTGTGGTCAGCTTTAATAACTATACAAAACAGAAAAGGAAGGCAACTTTTCTGTCCCAGGGGATGAAGGTTGGAAACATCTTTGCAAATGGACACACAAAGATTGAGAAAAATTTGGGAGGAATGATTTAATGCGCTTTTGCTTGCATAAAATAAAATCCTGCACATTTAAGTCTAAGAGAGTTGCCTACTAAACCACTTATATTATGTGCTGGATCTAAAAGGGGAAAAAAATCTCTTTCTTGCACTCAAAAGTCCTAGATTTCCAACCTTGAGATCTCTAATGCTTTAAGGAAGCGTGCATGGCTGGCTGGAGGATTCTGGGAGTTGAAGCCCACAAGCCTTAAAGTTTGCAAGGTTAGACATCCCTGCTTTAAAGCCTAGTGAAATGTGTAGCTCTTCCAGTGGTGGGTTCCTCCCAGTTTGGCCTGGCTCTCCCAAGCCGGTAGCAGTGATGATATGACGTCACCGAACCGGTTCTGCCCCCCCGTGCCCCCCCGTGCCCCCCACCCCCCACGCCCCCACCCCCCGCATTATTCTTACCTTTTATTTGGCCCCACCCCCAATCTATTGCTGCCTCCTGAATCCCAGCTGATGGTTAGAGGGAAAAAAACTGTTTAAACACTTGTCGGGGGTGCTTCAAAGGACCGCCCTACAGCTGATCAGTGTTAAAAGAAAACAAATGAGTAGACCAGTGCCTGCAAAAATACATGAGTAGATCAGTGCCTGCAAAAATAAATGGGTAGACCAGTGCCTGCAAAAATACATGAGTAGATCAGTGCCTGAAAAAATAAATGGGTAGGCCCATGCCTACAAAAAATAAATGGGTAGATCGGTACAGCTCTGCAAGCAGTTAAAAGCCTGGTAGACCAGTACCTCTGCTGAATCCTAAATAATTGTCACATGACCAAGCCACGCCCACAAAATAACCAAAACCCACACAACCGGTAGTAAAAAAATTTAGAACCCACCCCTGGGCTCTTCTCTTAAAATTTGCAGATCCATGCTAGATCCTGCCCATTTTCAACAGCTTAGTTGACTAGCTAAGTGCAGAGACATCGGAGGGGTGATTGGGACAGATTCCAATGCCTCTTGCCACCCCTCACCCCTGCCACAACTTCCTGTGAACTTTGCAGGCATTGCTATAGTTTTTCAACCCCTAGTAAAAGTAAGAAAATAGCAATGTTGATTTTGATTGCTGAAGAGCAGGAAGGAAGATGCGTGATCTATGAGTGTGTGGCTGTGTGGCATCTCCTAGGCTTGCTTGCTATTGTTCTGTTCATCATCACTTGCTTCTATTCATGTGAATTCAGAAAAAAGATTGCCCATTCATTTTATGATCATTTAATGAATCACTGGTCTGATTTAGTGCAGGATTGCTTTCTATGTTAATAACTCATTTTAATTTTGGTTGTGATTTTAGTTATAATTATTTTGCTTTATTTTTTTGTGTTTTCATTTCTGCAATTTCCATTGCGTGTTCAAAGCCTTGGTGGTGCAGCAGACTAAAGTGCTGTTAACTAGCATCAGCTGCCTGCAATTACTGCAAGTTCGAATCTCACCAGGCTCAAGGTTGACTCAGCCTTCCATCCTTTCGAGGTAGGTAAAATGAGGACCCAGATTGTGGGGGCAATAAGCTGACTTTGTATAAAAAAGAACACCGCTTAGAGGGGGCCGAAAACCCTACTAAGCAGGTATATACAAAAGTATGAAGGCTATTGCTTAATGCATTGTAAGCCACCCTGAGTCTCCAGAGAAGGGCGGCATATAAATCGAACCAATAAATAAACAATAAATAAATAAATAAACCAGAATAGGTGAATATAATCTTTTAAGGAGGGAGGGAGGAAGGAAGAAGAAAGGAAGATCCTTTCTTCATTTCAGGGATGAACAAAAACAATATGGAGAAAAAGATATATTTCTTACTTTAAGAATGTAGCTAAGCAGCTTAATCATTGCTTAACTTGTTTTACTGAAAAGAGAATTCCTGCTATTTATTTGGATAGTTTATATGTATGGGTCTAAACTACTTAAAAAACTGGTTATTAAAAATATATTTTACTAACCTATAGGTGCGCAAAGAAATATATTATTCTGATTAGTGTTTTCTTTTTGCCATTAATTTGTCCAGACCGTTTATTAGAATGTACCTCTTTTTGTTTCCACTTGACCCAGTCAAAGCAGTTTGAAGACATTTACAATGATGAAGAAAGAGCTTCAATTAACCTCCTCGCCCAAGATATTTGATATGCATGAGTTAGTATATAACAGCCTAATTATCTGTATTTTTCTGAAGGATTTCTAATAAAGAGTGGAATTGATTTATAAATTATGAGATCATAATCACTTATTTAATTCCTCATCATAATTTTCTGGTTAAGTGCAATGCATACTAAGTACATTTCAATCTAAGGGACTAAAACTAACATCTCAAAAAGTCAGGCCATTTTCCCTATTTTATCTCCCCTTACGGTTTTCGTCTCCTGAAGGAAATTGTAAAGATAAGACCACTAGGTGCTGTGGCAAATATTTATTCCCTTTCATTGGGAGTGCAAAACTGCTCTTTTGTAGTGTACAAACCATGATAAGATTTAATAAGATTTCAGAAAGAAAGTGGATACTGTTTTTCTATGGCATCTTTGTAGAGTTATGCAGCAGGGGCATATTTTGTTTCAGTACTTACATTAGAGGTGTCCAACTTTGGCAACTTCAAGACTTGTGGACTTCAAGTTTTTACTGGTGGCTGGGGAGTTCTGGTAGATCCTGCATCCTATCACTGAGATAACGTACCACTCTTCTGTATGAAGCAGAACTAAATTCTGAGAGTCTATGGAATGTCCCTTGGCTTTTAGAAATGGCTTTGATTTATCTTAGGAATGTGGTGGCTCAGTGGCTAAGATGCTGAGCTTGTCGATTGAAAGGTCAGCAGTTCAGCGGTTCAAATCCCTAGTGCCGCGTAACGGGGTAACGGGCTCCGGTTACTTGTCTCAGCTTCTGCCAACCTAGCAGTTTGAAAGCACATAAAAAATGCAAGTAGAAATATAGGGACCACCTTTGGTGGGAAGGTAATAGTGTTCCATTTGCCTTTGGCATTTAGTCATGCTGGCTACATGACCACTGAGGTGTCTTCAGACAATGCTGGCTCATCGGCTTTGAAACAGAGATGAGCACCTCCCGACTAGCACATATGTGCAAGGGGAACCTTTACCTTTACCTTTACCTTGATTTATCTAAGGGAGAGACTTTGTCCTGAGAAATTAACGTGATGCATATTAAGAAAAAGAGAGATGATCTCCATTCATTTGCAAATGCTGTAAGAGACTTTGGCATAACTCATAACAACTTTGATACTGTTGTGGTTGGCATAGGTCTTTTTGGAAATGTCAGTTCTCTGCTCTGTCCTCACACATCCCTCAAAATTTACAGAATAAGAGATTGGATCAATTTTCGCAGGTATATGAGTGGGTTACATATTTTTTTTTGAGTCATTACATTTATATTTTCCCCTTGGTCTAAGACCTTAAGGTACTGTAGGAAGAATCTCCTTTAGTTTAACCCAAGTTCTATAACAAATATCTGAGGTAAACTGGATTAAGGAAAAGTCACCTGGTGAATTTCATAGTTGAGTAAGGACTTTGACTGGTTTCTTTCTTACTCCTAGCCCAACATTTTAACTGGCATTATCCTTATATTTCATTCCAAGTGTGGTCTTACTGGGGCTGTGAAGCCATGTCTATTTCTGATTTCTGGTTGGAAATGAAATGTGTAGGTCTGTGATAGATCCATTCAGGAATTCAGAAGGTTATGTTATTAGACTGCTCCTATTCAGGCCTTTAGGAATGGCTTTGATTTACCTAAGGGAGAGATAAATAAATGACTGTACTATATTACATCTTGCATTTCACGCAACCTCCCCCTTCAGCATCCTGTATATAGTATGAATTTCTGTAAGGAAGGTGTCTGTACAAGAACAGCTAGGACATGTCCATGCAAAGGCCCCTCCTCCCTGTCAAAATCTTTGCTGTAGGCTTGGATGCCTGGTGGGTGGGGGAATGCTGATGTGAATTATTTTGGAACTGGAGCTTCAAATAAGCCTCACTCACACGCATAGCCATCTTTTTCAGTAATATCTGAATATGGCTATGCGTTCTATCAAACAAACTTCTAAAAAATAAATAAATTCCAGTTTGGCAGTTCAAAATTTTCCCAGATCAATCTTGATCAGCTAATTATTGGTTATGTTCGTACAACATGCTTAAGGTTAATAGTAACTGCCGTTAGTATGTTATGTGAAGGCAGCAGCTAGATTTATAATTGGCCTAGCTAAAAAAAGTTTTGGAGCTTAGCATTTTGTTAGACAGGATCCTCACTGTTGTCTTACAGCACCTTCCAGAATCATTGTTTATTAATTTTTTATTTTTCAATTTATATACCGCCCTTCTCCCCGAGGAATCAGGGCGGTGAACAGCCAGAATTAAAAAACATACAATACAAATATTAAGACAATTAAAATATATATAAATTTGGCTCCAATTTTAAAAAATAACAAACCAATTTAAAACGTCTAAAATTACTTCCTAAGCCAGCCCGGCTTGTTGGAAAAAATGGGTTTTAAGGGCACGGCGGAAAGCACTGAGGTCTTGAGTTCTCCTTATCTCTGGGGCAGCTGATTCCAGAGGATAGGTGCCCCCACAGAGAAGGCGCTCCCCCTGGGTGTCACCAGCCTACATTGTTTGGCTGATGGCACCCTGAGGAGGCCCTCTCTGTGGGAGCGAATGGGTCGGTGGGAGGTCATTTGTGGCAGTAGGCGGTCTCACAGATAATTAGGCCCTATGCCATGGAGCACTTTAAAGGTGATAACCAACACCTTGAAGCGCACCCGGAAGACCACCGGGAGCCAGTGCAGCTCGCGCAGGAGCGGTGTTATGCAGGAGCGCCATGTTGCTCCCGTCACTACCCGCGCAGCCACATTCTGGACCAGTTGGAGCCTCGGGTGCTCCTCAAGGGGAGTCCCATGTAGAGAGCGTTGCAGTAGTCAAGGCGAGAGGTGACAAGGGCGTGAGTGACTGTGCACAGGGAATCCCGATCAAGAAAGGGCCGCAACTGGCGAATCAGGTGAACCTGACAGAAGGTCCCCCTGGTCACAGCCGTCAGATGATCCTCCAAGGACAGCTGCCTATCCAGGAGGACTCCCAGATTGTGAGCCCTTTCTGTGGGGGCCAAAGACTCGCCCCCAATAGTCAGTGATGGAGTCAACTGACTATATCGGGATGCCGGGAGCCACAGCCACTCCGTCTTGGACGGGTTGAGCTTAAGCCTGTTCTTCCCCATACAGATCCGCACAGACTCCAGGCACTGGGACATCACTTCAAGGGCATTGTTGGGGTGATCTGGGGTGGAGATGTACAGCTGAGTGTCATCAGTGTACTGATGGTATCTCACCCCAAAACCACGGATGATCTCGCCCAGCGGCTTCGCATAAATGTTGAACAAAAGGGGCGAGAGGACCAATCCCTGTGGCACTCCACAAATAAGAGGCCTCGAGGTCGACCTCTGCCCCCCTGCCAACACAAACTGCGACCAGTCAGAGAGGAAGGAGGAGAACCACCGTAACATGGTGCCTCCCACCCCCAACTCTTCCAACCGGTGCAGCATGATGCCATGGTCGATGGTTTCAAAAGCCACTGAGAGATCTAACAGGACCAGAACAGAGGAGCACCCCCTGTCCCGAGCCCTCCAGAGATCATCAATCAACACGACCAATGCCATTTCCGTGCTGTGCCCAGACCTGAAACCCTACTGGAACGGATCTAGATAAGATGTTTCCTCCAGGAATTGTGGGAACTGTTGCGCGACCACACTCTCAACAACCTTCGCCATAAAGTGAAGGTTGGAGACAGGACGATAGTTAGCCAATATTGCCGGATCCAGGGATGGCTTCTTGAGGAGGGGCCTCACCACCGCCTCTTTCAAGGCAGCGGGGAAGTGACCCTCACTCAACGAAGCGTTGATAACACCCTGGAGCCAGCCTCGTGTAACCTCCCGGGAAGACAGTACAAACCAGGAGGGACACGGGTCCAGTAAACATGTGGCCGCACTATGTCTCCCCAAAATCCTGTCCACATCATCAGGAGTCACAGAGTCAAACTCTCCCCAGATAATATTCTCAAGATTATTACTCGTCACCCTGCCTTGATTTACCCAGTCAGAGTCCAAATCCCCCCGGATGTGAGCGATTTTGTCATACAGGTATTGTCCAAAATCCTCCGCCCTGCCTTCCAAGGGATCCTCCTGCACTTCCGAATGGAGCAGGGAGCGGGTCACCCTAAACAGGGCGGCTGGACGATTCCCTGATGATGCAATAGAGGTGGAAAAGTAATTAAACTTTGCCTCCTTTATCGCCACTAGGTAGGTCTTAATATGCGACCTTACCAGTGTTCAATCAGATTCAGTGAGACTGGCCCTCCAACCATTCTCCAGGTGTCTTTTCTGGTGTTTCATTTCCCTCAGCTCCTCGGTAAACCAGGGAGCCGCGCGGGATCAACACCGGGTCAGAGGCCGCAGAGGCACGACTCAGTCCAAGGCTCCCCCAGCCACCTGATCCCAGGCAGCTGCCAGGTCCTCGGCCGAGCTGTGTGCCAGATCCTCAGGAAAAGGCCCAAGCTCCATCTGGAACCTATCAGGATCCATCAGGCACCTGGGGTGGATCCATCTAATTGGGTCCACCTCCCTGCGGCAGGGTGTAGCGGTTCGAAGATCTAGGCGAAGGAGTACATGGTCAGACCATGACAAGGGTTTCTTGTCTATATCCCCTATAACAGACCACTCAACCACTGGCCAGAGACAAAAATCAAGTCCAGAGTGTGTCCTCCCCCGTGAGAAGGGCCGTCATGGAAGCCATGAACTCCCGAGCCATCTCAGACGTCTCACCAACGGACGGCAAGTTGAAATCACCCATGACTAAAAGCCTGGGTGTCTCCATTGCCACTGTGGCTATCACGTTGAGTAGCTCAGGCAGGGCTGCTGTTACGCGGCAGGGAGCCAGGTACGTAAGCAGCAAGCCCATCTGAACCCCATGACCCCATCTCACAAAGAGGGACTCACATCCAGCAATCTGTGGCACAGTGGTCTCCCTCGGACCCAGATCCTCGCTAATTGTTACTCTGATATGATAGTAACACGATCCGATTTTACATTATTACAGTTATGGCTGGGCATTGGCAGAAAATGCTGTTAGCCACCACATGACAATAGTTTCTACCCTGATGCTAAAGTTCAAAATTACAACTTGGGAACCCTGTTATAGCAATGGCTCAACATCGAATTGTATAGTGTTTCATGCTTGCTCTACTTTTGATGACAGTAATATTACAAATAACTATTAGAGTCTATGTTATAGCTTACAGAAGACTGAAAAACTGAGACCTATGTTGACATCATTTTGATTTAACAGAGTGTTGGTAAGAGAAATAAGGGTTAAGATACAATGTTAAGCTAAATCCTGAAAAATTTGAAACCTTATTGAAGGATGAAGAATTTCAGATTTATCACACATGGGCAGCAGCTAAGGAGATTGTTTTACTCTGATGGAAATATCTAGTATACCTGCTTTAAATTTTTGAATTGAAAACATATGCCCATTTTCTATTTATGAACTGACTTTGTATTGATGTCATGGAAAGTCTGTTCAATAAGATTCTAGCTGGTCAAGGCTGAAATTGTTGTTTGAGACTTTGCTCCATTGTGGATAGGTATCCCTTCCTCCTTCCTTCCTTCCTTCCTTCCTTCCTTCCTTCCTTCCTTCCTTCCTTCCTTCCTTCCAGATTTTTATTGAGTCCGATATTTGCTTGTTGTTTTTACTTTTGTTAAAACATTAAAACCAATTAAAAGGAATAAAAACTGAAGGAATGTTGAGACCTCACTACTCACTTTGGCTTTGAAGCTATGCCAGCATCTACTCAGCACTCGTGTTATGTCTGTCAACATGCAAATGAAGGGACCTTTCAGAAAACGGAATGACTTTCTTTTGTTGTGTATATTTTCTATTTCTAGCCAAACCATGCAGGTTGTAGCATCACGAAGAACACACAATGGTAGTACAGTTCCTCTTGTAATGCAGTGAGACATACAAGAATCACTTGGCAGTGATGACTTTGGAGGCTATCAAAAGGTCTTTGTTCAATGCCAGAGTTAACTTTCTCTTCAGACAAAATGTAGCAATAGGAATGCAGGACTGGAAAGAGAAAAATGCTGTTGGGACATAAAAGCGAATTTTGGAGACATACACGGTTTTATGTTCTGATGTGAAAATGCTGAAGTGAGCTTTGTGACTCCAAAGTTTTTCTTTTGGTCTGTTAAACTTTCATTTTAATGTCTGCTTAAATCATTCATTTTGATCACCACTGGTATGGCCAATGGGTCAAACAGTTTGTGGTGGATTTGGGGCTTGATCCGCAGGTTGTATGAAAAAACTTGAAGCTCTGACATACTTGCTGTCCAAGAAAGCAGAAACTAATAACTATTGATAGGTGATGTGTGGCTGGATATCAAATATGCGCTTCATCTGTGGTGGACTTGTTTTTTTAAATAGCATCATTGTACTCTTCTCCATTGTAAAACATTGGAAGTTCCTAGGTAAACAGCCAAATTATTTGAAGAATTAGGAGCCATGCCTTTTTTAATTTGATGTTCTTTTTTATTTTTTAAATTTAACATATAAGGTTATTGTAATAAGATACTGGGCATGTGAAACAAGTTGTGCTGTACAAGGATTAATTTGGCTACTTAAAGAAATGTCTTAAACTAAAATATTCATTGAAAAATCCACACAGTGCTTTAAAAGTAAAGTGGGTTTTGCCCCTGAAAGAAGTAGTGTCTGATGCAGATTAATTTAAGTATAAACTCTTTGTGTAAATTCAATTTATCACCTCCAATTGTGTTAAAACATCTGTATCTTTCAGTATTTGATATAGTTACATTATAATGCACACAGAAGTGCCAAGAAGAGTCTGCCATTCTGGGCAGATGCTATTTGCTAAATGGTATTAGAGTGGGGCAACAGCAACTAAAAGAAGAGAAAGTTGACTTTGAGCCGTTTGTCAAAAAATCAAATCTTTAGGCATGCATAACTAAAGACTACTAAAAAATGTACTTTCCCAAACTCACATTTGCTAAATGGACAACAATACAGAGATTTTGATGCTTAATGAGGACTTGATTAAGTCTAGTGAGACCAGGTTCAAGGCCATTTTTCAGTCATGAAAACTCATCGGATGACCTTGGGCTTGTCAAAGATTCTTTGGCCAATTTAACTCAGAGTTTTGATGTGGGGACATAGTGTAGGAATTGAGTCTCTGAAACAAAGGTAGGTTATAAAACTGGCCCATCAATTTAATAAATATTTTGCATATCTAAGAGTCAGATCTATGAGACAACATTCTTAACTCTTCTTGCAATGACTGCTCCTACCACAAGTTATGCATGGAGACAAGCTGAAGAATAAGGGGGCTTAAAAATAACGTCGGTTTGGGGCCATTTCTTGATGAGAATCAGTGGATGGAAAATGATCCTCTGCTCTCCCATTATCTCTTATTTGTTTTACAAGGCACATTGAGTTGTGCCTTGTATTAAATTGCTTAAATTGTAATACTCCCCCTAGAGAAGGAAATGATTACTGTGAGAAAGAATAGCACCAAAGAGAAGTATTCACAGCTTCAACTTGGAGAGGGTAGGAATGCTGAGTTTCACATCTTGGTCTAAAATAAGCAGCCAAACCCTAGGCTTCTAGCCTTTATTACAGATGTCTTACTATGTCTCCTTCAGGGAACCACCTTATTATATAAATGTTCAGAGCAACCCTGTAATCCTGGAGCACACGGCACCTGCTCCTATGTTGCAGGCAAGAGAAAGTAGTGACAAATTAGTTTAGAGCTTTGTCCCTCCAGAATATGCTGCTCTTTGCAGAATCGCAGGAGCAGTGACATTTTGCAATTCATTGGACAGGCAATTTTGTTAACTCTTAGCAAAAAACCTGAATGTGCAGAACAGCATATTCTTGAGGAAAGAGATACCACTTGGTGGGAACAGGACTTTAACGCGAGGGAAAAGGTCATCATTGTGAGTAGGGTTAGAATGGATAGGCAATTTCCTTCCCATAAAATAAGTTTATAACTGGTAATGATCTGATAAGGCAAAGGGCTAAAGACTTCTAACCAGTAATAGAGCACACAACTACATGTAGATTTATTCTTGCATCTACCTGAAATTCAGCCTTCTTTTCATGCTCAAAGTTAAGAGAAAGAGGGGTGTGGGCTGTAAGCACAGGATCATCTTAGACACTCATCCATTTGTTTTAAGGTCAGAATTTACAATGGTACCTATATATCTTGTGATCATAATCCGTGCTTGGAGATTGTAATCTTGGTTGTTCTTAAAGGCTAAACATCATTAGCCCTGATTAGTATTTGTATGGAAGATTATTTCGCAATAGCAGGGCTGTAAATTAAATTGGACAGTTGAAAAGAAAAATCCTAGAAGAAGATAGCAGCAGTCCATTTCTGTATTGTTGTCAAGAAAACTCCAATTGGAAAATCAACTCAGCACATGAAAGTCTTTAATTTGAGAAGGTGTGTCGGGAATGAGCAGTTCAGACAAATCCTTTTAGATTGTGATACCCTTTACTTTAAGAAGACCATCCTTCAACTGAAAGACAATTAAAAATGATCCCCTTATTTGAAAAAAAAATCCTCTATTTAAAGTATTGCCTGAATTTTATTTTATTTGTCAAATAAAATACATTAAGAAAGAACAGCAGGGACCTTGAAATTCTTTATCCAATATTAGGGAGCAGACATAGCTGACAAAAGGGTAAGAGCTTTTCCTACTAGGTAATAATATATTGTATTTCAACATAAATTACAGTAATCATTTCTAAATCTACACCTCTACAAATTATTAACATATGCAATTTTCATTCGTATTTATGACATCTCTTATCTTCTGTTTAGGCAAAGTCTGTTCTTTATTTTGGCAGAACATAGATACCAGAAGGACTGACATCATGGGCACATCACATCATGTCCAGACAGAAATATAAACTAAGAGGATTGATGTAACACCTGAACACC
The DNA here is from genome assembly GCA_012654045.1 of Ptyas mucosa. Taxonomy (NCBI): domain Eukaryota; kingdom Metazoa; phylum Chordata; class Lepidosauria; order Squamata; family Colubridae; genus Ptyas; species Ptyas mucosa. The sequence goes on along the minus strand of WNWU01013815.1, from coordinate 5,858,634 downwards.
AAAGTTATCTACTGGACACCAATAAAATATTGCATCTCTTCTCCTAAAATTGCTAAAATATTACAGAATCTTGGATGAGAATATCACAAGATTTTAACCACCGAACTATCTCATTGTCTCCTGTAAACTAAGGGAGCCATATTGTAGAACATAATTCTTTCCTATAGGTACATTGGTCATCGTACTATAAAAAAGATGTTCAGACTTTGGAAAAAGTTCAGAGAAGAGCAACTAAGATGATCAAAGGCCTGGAGACTAAACCATATGAAGAACGGCTGCAGGTTTTGGGTCTGGCTAGTCTAAAGAAAAGAAGAATTAGGGGTAACATGATAGCAATATTCCAGTATTTAAGGGGCTACCACAAAGAAGAGGGGGTCAAGTTATTCTCCAAAGCACCAGAGGGAGAAATAATGGTTGGAAACTAATCAAAGAGAGTAGCAACCTGGAATTAAGGAGAAACTTCCTAACAACGACAACAATTAACCAGTGGAACAGCTTGCCTCCAGAAATCATGGTTGCTCCATCACTGGAAGTTTTTAAGAAGAGACTGGACAGTCACTTATTTGAGATGGTATAGGTTCTCCTGCTTGAGCAGGGGCTGGACTAGAAGACCTCCAAGCTCCCTTCCAGCTCCTTTCCAATTCCATTCCATTCCATTCCATTCTATTCATAGTGAGTACATAGGATTTTGTGCAACAGCTTGTCCTCCATGACTGGTCTTCTTTTTGGAGAAATCCTGATGAGAAGAACATTTTATAAGGTTTATCATTGTATTGTAGCTCATATTTCATTTCATTATTTTTCTACTCTTAGATTCCAACAAGACAACATTTATTCATTCACGGTCACTTTGGTAGTACCTGTTGGGACAGATTATGTGAACATAAGGCTAGTTCATCAAAAACTGTTTTTTAAAAAAGGTAATGTTGTTAAGGAACATTTGGGCATTATTGAAATAGCATTTTCTGTCAGCACGTACAGGCTTGTAATCTGGTCTTTGTCCTGTCTGCCTGCCAGCCTAAATAGTAATTGTGTTGGCAAATGTTTAATATTGGCAATAATTTGAATGAGATATCAGATGCCAGTTTTGCACAGGAAAGCCAGATTGCCAGCAGCTCAAGATATTTTTTCCCCACTGAAAACCAATGCTGGGCCTAAGTTAGCAATAGATTTCTCCCTTTTAAAGATATTATGCTTCCTCCCAAATTCAGGCATCTTTGAATGGGAAAAAGTTACAAAATAAATTTACCTAGCATGTGATAATGGAAAAAATATTGCATTCTTAACAGTGGTAGATTTCAAAATATTTTACTACCGGTTCTGTGGGTGTGGCTTGGTGGGTGTGGCATGGCTTGGTGGGCGTGGCTTGGTGGGCGTGGCAAGGGAAGGATACTATAAAATCTCCATCCCCTCCCCAATCCAGGGGAAGGTTACTGCAAAATCCCCATTTTCTCCTGATTAGCTGGGACTTGGGAGGCAGAGAATAGATGTGGGTGGGGCCAGTCAGAATTTTTACTACCGGTTCTCTGAACTACTCAAAATTTCCACTACCGGTTCTATAGAACTGGTCAGAACCTGCTGAAACCCACCTCTGATTCTTAATATGGAAGCTTATCTCAAGGTAAACCATGTGCTGTACAAAAAATGCCTTATACTTTAATATTCCAGTTCGAGTTATGTCTAGAGCTAAGTAAGCTTCAAAGGTCAGATCCTGCCCTTAAAATGGGTAGTGAGATGTCACAAAAGGCTGTAAAGGGATTTCAGAGGGAGTATTTTTTGTGCGCTAGGTCACTACTGACTTGATGAGATATAATCAATTAATTTTGAGAGGGGGTAAGACTGGTTTGGGTGCATGTGTGGTCAGTTTAAGATGAAGTCTTGCCTGCTTTTTTAATGCTATTTCTTTGGGGGGGAAAGGTGGGATTTTTTTCCCACTGAGATTTACAATTGAATTGTATAGATAGTCTTTTGAAAGGTACTTTAGGGGGAAATAAAAGAGGCTGCTTGTTAAGCCATTGATTTCCTACTCTATACTAACACGCTAATTAGATTTTAAAGAGAAAAACCACAGGACTGATTGCACTGTAATCCAAAACAATTTTATAATAAATGTACCTCTCTGAAATCAGACGCATTATTTGAATTGGTGCTTCCGGATAAGACCTGAAGCACAAATTAACCTGAATGTTATATTCTATATCAAGTATTTTAAATGCTACCTTGGAGCATTTCTACCAGAAAAATCCAGTTACAGAATGTATGAAAATATGTCAACACTCTTTCAAATGACTTTTTAAGAATACTAGCAAACTTGACTTTTACCATGAAAACTGTGCAGAACACAGGTAAGGAAGATTAGGCGGTTGCTCAGGTAGAAATAAAACCAACAGATGCCCATACTCCTAATTATCCCATGGAGAAAAAGAAATGCAAAATATCCACAAGGAAACCCCAAGAATGCCAACTAAAAGAAATGCCACCAGGTTTCCTGTTAACATCATGTCTCTTTAGACTAAGATGGAAATATTTTTCTTTGATGCAAGAAGCAACCAATTTCATTGGTCTGTCATAGCCAGACTATAAAAGTAGAACCAGTGTATGGGAATTCATGAAAAATTAGATGTGTGGGTCCTGGGTCAAACAAATGACAGTAAATCATCATATAAAGTAAGGTACCTTAGAAGTGTTTGCTTATGAAGATCCGTTCTGTATTTCCCTTTTGGGATGGTGCTATCCATTAGAAATATATTGATGTCTTTAATAAACCATAAGGAACACTCTTTTTGAAAAATGTGCCCACCTAATCTTTCTCAGATGGTTATTTCCAGAATGATCTATAATATGTGCTTACTTTTGGTTCCTTAATAGTGCTGATAAATGTCAGATTTTTCTGTTTGTTTCTGTTTGACATGCCTGCATCTCATTTATAGTGAGGAAACAAAACTGCACATATGAATTGAATATATTTGCTCACACATCTTAGATTCCTCCCTCCTGCACTGCCCCAGTGTTATTTTTGGATGGAAATTGCAGGTAATGGGGTTGAATGATTCATCGTTCTTCTTTTTAGCCCTGCCATAGCATTACAACAGAAACAAATAGCAAATTCCTTTGGAAAGTACAGTAACATTGGCCTTAAACTTTGCCCCGGTTTGGGTGAACTGGTAATGGCGGTGGTGGGAGGCTCCGCCCACCTGCCCAGACATCATCATGGATGCTCTGCGCATGCGCAGAAGCGCTGTGCATGCGCAAAGCACATACTCCCAATTCTGAACTGATAGCGAAGGTAAGTGGAACTCACTACTGTTGAAAATAACAAGCATGATTCTGACTTTTCCTTTCATAAAAGTTGTTCTGATGCAGCAGCATTCATTTGCAGGGAACTGCTTCTGTTGATTTGTAGTAGAAACAACATACAGGTTTCTGAAAGTAGAAATTTCTTTTGCAAAGCTTTTTATTTATTTTTATTGATTAGATATCTTCTATTGCACTATCCAAGAGACTAGGTTGTTTACAGATACAAAGCATAAAACCATATAAAAGAGCCATAATTAAAAAGGGAATTAAAGCAATGTGTGGAATAAAATAAGAACAGAGTTTAAAAGGTAAGTTAAATAGGGGGAGAAATGATAGCTTCCTTTAGCAATTGGAAGGCTTGACTCTTTAGATCTTTCTCCTCCAGAGTAAATTTGGTGTCCTTTAAATTCACCTGTGAAGTATATGTTATTTCTCTTCATGAAAAGTGACAATTGATCTATTATATGTTGTTGTTGTTATTCTTACCCAATTGGGGGGAAAAACCCTGATTTAATTACTCCTTGCTTTGAATATTTGTTTTGCAATTTTTTAGTTTTAGGATGCCAAATCTTGAATCACATTTATGTTGTGAGCTGGCTGTAGAACAGTGATATTTGGCAGCTTGTCTAAATGCCACAAAAACATAGGTCGATATTTGTGGGTAAATATACGTGGATTGCTCCTTATTTCCGAAGGCATGAATTTATTAATGAAAGACCTTTCTGTGAAGGAAAGAAAAACAACCTGTGAAAGGGAAGTCCCAAATAACAATATCTAAAGTTGTCAGAATATCTACCAGTTTGCTAGGTTAAAGGGAAAAAAAATCTTAGTAAGGAAATGACATATAGTTTAATGAAATAAAGACTGGCTTTATTGTTGGGTTTTTCCTAACGTTTACCTCAGATAGCATCATCAAAGAAATCCAAGAAGCTGGCATTCAGATTCTATTTGATAAAGGCAGTGTCAAAAACATGTATGCTTTTCAGGTAGTTACTTAGCTCATGGGGTTCTAGTGTTTCCATTGCCTATATCTGACCCTGGGAAACCAGAAGAAATCTGTCTCCATACATACCAGACCTATCCTTCTCGTTTCCTTGTCACAATTATCATTCCTAAAGTGATTTGCTACTGAAGAGTTCAGTCTTGCTCTCATTAAATACTACCCCACTGCCTTGACTCTCTCTCTTTTTGGTCTGGAAATGCTAATTAAACAGACCCTAGGAGCATTTTAGATGAGAAAATTGCAATCCCTAATCCTCACTAGATTTAGTACAAATTAAGCCAATATATCACCAGATATACCTTGTATTTTGAGATTTTTAGATATATGCAGGTGTCTTCTTTCAGACCCCATCTAAAATGAATCAATCTAAGATCTTGGCAGGGAATATACAACATCTGAAGCTTTGGCATTACTGGTGAACTCATGAACACTCATTAAATACTCAAAAGTATGCTTCCAGAAGTCCATTTTGCATGCCATCTGCAACTGACACCTCCTATGGTTTTTGAACAAGTTAAGACTTCCTTCCTATTACTGTTCAGTCTGTGACCAACTTTGAAGAGAATCCACCTCTTTCCTTCTCATTCTTTTGCCAATACTCCTCTCCCTTCTCTGTTTTTCTTATTCTGTAGTCAATCTAGTAGGGAATATATATGGAATTCATGGCTGGCAGATAGATGAAGTCTGTATCAGATGCTAGGCAGAAAGGCTTCAGCTTGGTCCAGTAACATGGAAAGCAAACATCTGAATGACCACTAGATGACAGCAAAGAGTAAGAATTTCTTCATATATTTTTTGTTATATGAGGGTTGTCTAGAATTTTGTAATTCAGGGCTGAAATGAATCCAAAGTAGCCATCTGTGGCAACCTCCAAAAGAAGAAGAAGAAAAAAGGCTCCATCTGTTTTTGAAGAGAGAAAATATTGGTATGACTGGCTTTTTCCCCCTTAATTGTTCTACCTCCATTTTCTCTTCAAATGGTGCTACAGCTAGATTATTTTGGAACCTAGAATTAATGTTCTATGTTAATTTAAATGCATCATTGGGATGGTAGTTAGTATGTCATGGGACACTAATGTGAATTCAGTTGATCAAGTCAGCTACACCCAACACATTTAGACTTAGCTTCAAACTGTCTTTCTAATTTTCAACCCAACTCTTTTTCCCCAGATTATGGGGAATATTTACCAAAAGATTAATGGTCCCTCCCGAAGTCTCTGATCAAGGTAATGTTCTAAAAAGATTTCAAGAAAATGGGTCTTAGAAATTTCCCTAGAAATTTCATCTCTAAGATGGTTTTGGTTTCATGACTCTTATGACATGGTATGGAGGCAGAGAAGGAAGATATAGATGCATCGCCCCAGAACTGGTCTCAGTTTTACTGACCCCCAGTTACACTGAGATTGTTCTCACCTAAAGATAAATTAATTGGCTTGGAGAGGCACTATGGTATTTGTATTGTGGGAACAGGATCAAAATGACTATATTCAATTTCCCATTCTAAACTCACTTGCTTCATGATTAAATATAATTATGCCTTTATAATTAAGGGAACAACTCAGTGTTTCCTTTTGCTTCTTAGATGCTGAACATTTATACCACATCAGTACTATTATTGTTTTTTTTAAATGGGATTATATTAAAGCAAATATAATGCTCAGGTGGCTACCGTTCGACTGCATTTACATATATTGAAATATCAGCATAATCTGCTACCTATATTCCATGGCTTTTTGGAAAAGACTACCAAAACATATGCTTTGATAAATTAGTGCATAGTAATATTACACACTGATATTACAGTACACGAAGTAATACATATTTCAGGACAATTTTTGTGTGGTTATGAATGACTTCAAGTTCAGTCTACTCTATTTGACCAACTGACAGTCATTCATGGCTTCATTGTTAGCAGTGAAGTTGTGTGGAAGTCAGAAAGCACTGACAGTTTCTATCTGAAAACACCAGCAGGCTGAGCCATTTATAGTTCAGGTCATATATCTGAATTGACCCAGAAAGCTCTCAGTAAAGTCAACCTGCTTTGACCTATTAGTTGCTCTAGTAACATTTAGCAATGAAGTGTGTTTTCTGGTAATTACCTCCTATTGACCAGAAGCTGGAATGGTGACTTATAGGCTAAATTCTTGCTATTGTATTCTTATGGCCAGCAGTATGAGCCAGCAGTGTGCTGTAGCTACAAAAAAGCCAGGGCAATCCTAGGCTGCATTAACAGAGGGATATAATCAAGATCACATAAAGTGTTAGTCCACGTTATAAGACCTTGGTAAGACCACACTTGGAATACAAATCCAGTTTTGGTCACCATAATATAAAAATTATGTTGAGACTCTGGAAAGAGTGCAGAGAAGAGCAACAAAAATGAATTGGGATTGGGGGCTAAAACATATGAAAAACAGTTGCAGGAATTGGATATGTCTAGTCTAGTGAAAAGAAAGACTAGGGGTGACATGATAATGGTGTTCCAATATTTGAGGGGGTGCCACAACGAAGAGAGGGTCAACCTATTTTTCCAAAGCACCAGAAGGCAAGACAAGAAGCAATGGATGGAAACTAATCAAGGAGATGAACTACCTAGAATTAAGGGGAGATTTCCTGACTGTAAGAACAATAAACCAGTGGAATGGCTTGCCTTCAGAAGTTGTGGGTGCTTCAAAAGTTCTTTGGATGAAAACACAACTCTTTCAACAGCCCACTTTAATGTCTGGCTTTTACAGAACTAAATTATAGTCCTTTTCTGTATTTGCCTCAGTGGGCATACTTCCAAAAGGCCTACTGCTTACATGTTCAACATAACTTGGGATATGTCTATTCATGCAAGATGTAGCAGAAACATCAGTAAATAGAGATTTTTGATCTTTCATGGCTACTGCTTTTCTACATCCTACCACTCAAGTAAGAAACCAAGTTTCATCAGCTATTAGTTGTGCAATCTGTGAGTTCTGTCCTCCTCCCCATGCTCTGAAAAAGATTGCATGAATCAGCTGTCTTTGTGTGATGCTTACAAGGCTGAACTTGCTGCTCCCTTATTAGAACAGCTAAAGTTCTTCACAGCACTGTAACAGTTAAATTTTTCTTTACCTTTTGAGGTTTATCTATTGTCCAACTGTGGCCAAGGGTAAATTGATACATCTTCTGTAGTTAAACCTTGCTGTCTTCTATGTCTCTACACAGTTGCAAAGAATGATTGATTACAATGTGTTCTTCATGCCCTTTACCATCAGGAAAAGACACCAAGCAAGGATATAGACCAGACAGTCATCTCTTTCTCTTGTCTTTTATGCAGGAGACACATGATTACCTGCTCTGTCATCCTGACTTTACTGACATTAAGCTGATTTGCAGGTTGCTGAAGGCTACTCTCTAACTTTCATTCTCAAAATACCAAACCTTCAAGAGTTCAATAAAAGGGGAGATACAGTCCTACTGACTCTAGCCATGGGAGTGTCTGGAAATGGCTTTGGTATCCATCAGCAAATCAAACTTTTACACAATAATGTTGCTTACTTCACTTGATAATTTTGACCACTGAAGAAAGTCTGACTATCTGCTCATCTGCTAAATCACAGATGGAAAATGTATAGCTTTCTATCTCTTGCTGAATACTTCCAAGAAACCCTCAGAACTCAGGCATGCTAGCTGAGACTGCAGGAGTTTGCAGTTTAACAATTGCTAGGACAGAGGTTATCAATTTTTTTTTCATGCCATAGGACTTATGTTACCTAAAAAAACCCTAACAACACCTGGAATCCCTAATCAAGAACCAAAGATTTAGTGATAGAAAAAATGTTTGTATGCAAGTGAATTTTTGTGTGTTGTGCATGTAATTATGAGCCAAACAAAATGCCCAAGATCAGAAAAGTCAAGATCCATGGTGATCTGCCTGTAAGGACTACAAGTTATTCTTAAAGAAGTCTCTACACGACCAAGGAATCTTCAAGAAAAGCAGAGGTATATCTCAATATTGATTTCATGTTATCATGTTATCCCACCATTTCTGATTATCTGACTTGTAGATGGTCTTCAGATGTAATTGCTTTCTCCCTTATTTAAAACAAGTACATTGCACCCTTCTCATCTTCAAACAAGCCCTTAAAATATGGCTCTTTGGGTCAAGGTGCAGCACTCTTTTGATTGGGTGTGTGTGTTGTATAATGGGGTGGAATTTTGTTTGGTTTTGTTATAAGTCTGTTCCTTTAGGCTACTGTGGTTTATTTATTTGTATATCACATTTATACCGTGCCATCACTACTTTTGATGCTCATAACATAAAAACAACAGTAACAATTTTAAAATAAAGCCCAACAGCCAGAAATACATAAATCTACAGTGCAAGGCATCTGGTAGCAGCCCTCAAAAATTCTCTGGAAAAGCTTGTTTCTAAAAACCTCTGGAAGATGACTAGAGTTGGAGCTAAAAGATTTCTCATGAGAAGTCATTCCAGAGGGCAATCCCCAATCTCCCCAAAATGGAGGACAGTCTCCCATTTCTCTTGGCATGGTTGAAATGGTTGGATCTATTGCAATGAAGTCTTGGAATATACATAAACATACTGTATCTACATGTGTGTACAGTTTTTAATCTTGTGAAGCCACTCAATTTTCAACAAAGCACTGGAAAACATTGATGCTAGCCTCAAAGTAAACAGTGTTCAGATCAACAATTTAAGATATGGTGATGATACAGCTCCTCATCAACAGAGTCTCAGAAATATCTGAAAAATATGGCTTGAAGCTTAGCACCTCAAAAACCAAGATCATGGTCATCAGCAAACAACCCATTAATTTATCACTGATAAATTTGGAAGGAATACCACTAGAAAAAGTTGAAAGGATCACGTAGCTCAGTTTTAATTTGCATGAAAGCTGGGACATGATCAGTGAAGTAAAGACAAGGATAGAGAAAGTTTGAACAGCATTCTTCAAATGAAAAAGGTCTTCTACAGTCATGACATAAGCCTAAGACTGAAAATCAGGCTTGTCAGATATTACATCTTTTCTATCCTGCTCTACGGGGTAGAGAGTTGGTCTCTGACAGAAAACCACTTGAAGAAACTATAAGCATTTGAAATGTGGATTTACAGATGGCTGTTACGTATAAGCTGGGTTAACAAAATCACAAATGATGAGGCGATAAGCTGCCTGGGAAAGCAAAGGGAAATCATTAAAGCCATTAAAAAGTGAAAGTTAGAATATTTTGGACATGTAATGCGACACCCAGAAAAATACAGCATCCTTCACTTAATCCTCCAGGGAAAGATTGAAGGCAAACGAGGTCCAAGCAGAAGAAGAACATCATGGTTTCAAAACCTAAGGGACTGGTTTGGACAAAACTCAGCAGCACTATTTCATGCGGCTGTTGACAAAAATAGGATTGCCAACATGATCGCCAACGTCCGATGACGGATATGGCACAACAACAAGAAGAAGCTACTCAGAATAATTGTTTTTGTTTTGTTTTTATTAAATTTATATACCACCCTTCTCCTGAAGGACTCAGGGCAGTGAACAGCCACAGAATAAAAGACACATACATACAAAAATTTAAGATAGAATAAAAACAAATTAAATAATTTGGCTGAGACGAATTTAAAATACCCAATGATTTAAAACAAATTAAAATTTACATTTAACAGGGAAAAAGATTTAGGCCAGGCCGGCTTGATGAAATAAAAAAATCTTAAGTGCGTGACGGAAGGTGCGCAGATCCGGGATCGTCCGTATCTCCGGGGGAAGCTCATTCCAGATCGTAGGTGCCCCCACAGAGAAGGCTCTCCCCCTGGGGGCCGCCAGTCGACATTGTTTGGCTGATGGCACCTGGAGGAGCCCCTCTCTATGGGAGCATACTGGCCGGTGGGAGGCTATTGGTGGTAGCAGGCGGTCCCATAGATAATCAGGTCCTAAGCCGTGGAGCGCTCTAAAGGTGATAACCAAAACCTTGAAGCACACTCGGAAGACCACCGGGAGCCAGTGCATAATTTTGGAATTAAGTGGCTTAGACTAAGAAAAGCACAGGATCCTCTATGCTCATGCTTAGCTAGCCATTGCAACATCTGTGAGCCTTTATTTTATATAAGTGCATGTTAGCAAAAAAGAGTATGAGAGAATTCGGGACTTGGACGAAAGTACATAATAAGTATATCCTTGTATAAGATGCCTAAAGCTAGAAGATACATCAGTTCTCTCTTTCTCCTTGATTTAATATAGTCTTTTGAATAAGGAGGCTTGATGATTACTGATCAAATGCAAAGATCACTTCCAGACATGGAAGGTGTTATAAGATAGTGCTTATCTATAACAAATTGCCTTTGGCTCAGAGTTTTGACTCATCAGGAAGCTAACTCAATTTCTGTCTTGAAGACAGTGATGCTGAGCTCACGTATGTCTGCAAATGAGCCAGCATCACATGAGTATTGTTGGTGAAAGTGGAAAGGTGTTTATTGAGGGTGCTGACATGGGGATTGTTCCAGATATTGGAATGCCTGAAATAAGTTTATGGCAACAAGCCTGTTTGTCATAGTTTTCTCTATGAATGTGTCACACGCATAATATCAATTTGCTCCAGAGCCTGCTGTATGTAGTTTGCATTGAATTTGCCATGTATATTTAAAGGAACTGAAACATGCATTAAAAATATGAAGTGCCTAGTTGTCTATTTTATTGTATATATTACTTTAGCACCAGAATCTAACTTTGCTACTATATTGTAATTCTGCCAAGGTGACTTTTGCATAAATTTATAATTTCTAAGATGGGAAGAAGCTCCTGTTTTTCCATATCACTTTCTGACCCTCACTCCCTTTGGAGAATTTCTTCCCCCTTCCCAGCAGGTTAAAAATAGATGGATATCTTTACTTTACAGGTAGTCCTTGACTTATAACCTTAATTGAGCCCAACATTTCTATTGCTAAGCGAGACATTTGTTAAGTGAATTTTGCTCCATTTGCTCCATTTTGCTCCTGACCTTTCTTGCCACAGTTGTTAAGTGAATCACTGCGGTTGCTAAGTTAGGAGCATGGTTGTTAAGTAGAATTGTCTTTGCTTCTCAGAAAGCAAAGGTGACGCCAGGACACTGCAACTGTCATAAATAAAATTCAGTTGCCAAGCATATGAATTTTGGTCACATGACCATGTGGATGCTGCAATGGTCATAACTGTGAAAAATAGTCATAAGTAACTTTTTGCAGTGTTGTTGTAACTTTGAATGGTCACTAAATGAACTGTTGCAAGTCAAGGACTAATTATACTTACAGGCCATTTCCCTTGAGGCCACTTGACAGATATCCTTGACCTTCCCTAAGAATTTGGATGAACCCTAAACCAATGGGGAAATGGTTGCATAATTAATAACAAAAGGCTTACCTGTGTCTTTCTTTGTTACTAAAAGAAGAATGTGTCATGTTTCTCTTTTGGAAAAAAAATATACTCAAAGCCATTTCTTCTTCAATGAAGTACACCAGAATTTTATTTAAAAAACCCCCCAGAAGACTTAATTCTAGTTAATCACAAATCATCTTTATTAAGGAAGCAGCCAAAATGATACTTCTGGGCATTACCATTAATACAGTAGTATCAACTACTAAAAATAGATCTCATTCTCTTGGGTATAAATAATTTACTCACATAAGTAACATTAAGTAATACTTATTCAATATGAATTGGGACAAGGTGGATGAGTGGCTAAGACACTAAACTTGTCGATTGAAAGGTTAGCATTTCAGCAGTTTGAATCTCTAGTGCTGTGTAATGGGGTGAGGTCCCGTTATTTGTCCCAGCTTCTGCCAATCTAGCAGTTCGAAAGCACGCAAAAAATGCAAGTAGAAAAATAGGGATCACCTTTGGTGGGAAGGTAACAGCGTTCCGTGCACCTTTGGCATTTAGTCATGTCGGCCATATGACCACGGAGACGTCTTCGGACAGCGCTGGCTCTTCAGCTTTGAAACGGAGTTGACCACCTCCCCCTAGAGTTGGGAACGACTAGCACATATGTGCAAGGCAAACCTTTACCTTTACCTTTATTCAATATGAAGAATATTGGTGGTGGCACATTAAACACAATGCTATTTGTGTGATTTCCCTCCCCCCTCACTCTTAGTTTCTCAAATACAATCTTGCTCAGGATTTAAAACTATTTCTACTTGTTCTTCAAGGAGAATCCCTCAGTCGTCGCTGTTCTTCTTAGTGCTTCAACCCCCTTCGGATGTTGTGCCATTCTAGGATTTGAATGCTGTTCTGTGCCCTTTGCTTTCTTGAACCAATAGTAAAATGGTCCTAAGAGGATTGATGTTGATGGGATATGGATGCTTAAAAGACACCATTAGCTAAAAGCTGAAAATAATAACCTAATGCTATATATAAATTAAGGCAACTATCACTGTGGGGAGATGCAGTCTTGCCCTTTTAAAAGCTGTTTGCAGAGACAAGACCCTGATCCCAGAGGTGATGATGGAAAGTAATGTCTGTAACGCTTGTCAGACAAAAGTGCTTTGGGGTTCTTTTTACCACAAGGGAACCTGTTAATGTTTTCCTTTTGCAGAGCGTGAGGGGCATTTTTTTTAAATGTCTTTTTTTTCCCCTTTCAAAACGCCTGGTAAAATTCACTACTGCTGTACAAGTATTTGTAATCTGTTACAGCACTCAGCTGAGGGCTGATAAATGGGAAAAGTCAATCTAAAGAGCAACACAAGTGATTGTTGGTGTAAACATGAATGATTCAGGGTGAATTTGGGATGTGTGCAAGTAGCAAAATACAGTATGTTTGTATTCTGTTTGCCTTCTGAAATAGGCTGAGGTGGGGAGGGGACAGAACACAGAAGGTTACAAATATTTCATGTATATTTATTTATTTATAAAACCCATTTATATGGTTGCAAAAAGCGACTCTGACTAAGCCTACTAAAGACAATAATCTCTGAATTGGCAAACATCAGTGTTTTTAAAATTCAACAACTCCCAGAATTCTTCAATCAGCTTGATTCAGAATTGCCCAAGTCTCATCCATGCTGGCTGGGAGATTCTGGGAGTTGAAGTCCACATATTTTAAAGTGGCCAAGTTTGAAAAATACTGGGTTAAATTCTGCAACAATTACCTTGTTGTCTAGAAGCATCCTACTTGTTAAAACAAGACACATCATGTTTACATTTTCTACTTGAAGTTTAAGATAGCTTGTTTCAGCCTTTTAGATATCCTTCAGAGTCTGTATGGGAATTCTTCCATAAGTGCTTCCTGCTATCCTTTTCCCAATCCTGCACATTTTGTTAACGAGCAGAGACTTCACTTCAACTCTCCCTGGCAGTAATTTATTGGTCATTCAATCTATTTTACAACCCTAATTTGTGTTTTGATGATTAATTCTTGGATCTTTTCCAGGGTTCTAGGAGTTTTAAAAAGCATCTCTATTTTTTTTTATTCCCTAGCTTGTTTCAGTTCAGTTCATTATGCCTTAAGAAGATCATTTATCAAATAGCTTTTAAAAGATAGAATAACCAGATTATCCATTTTTTTCGTTACAAAATTAAGCACATGACAATTGTTTTATCTTAAAATGTTTGGCAAAAATATATGTATGTTAAACAATGAAGCTTCATCAGCTGACTTGGAGGGAAATTTTTGATTTTGAATTTCTATTACAGGTGACAAGACTTTCATCAAAAGAATAGAATTCTCATTTTTGCTTAGTTTTCTGAGGTCTTGTTAGATTAACAGCTATTATAAAAGTATCAATTTTACTACAATTAAGCAAATTGATATTTCAGAAGATATATCACTAGTGAAAATAGGGTTGTGATTGTGTTCATACTGCTTTGATTAATTTCACTGACCAACATTTTTTTTCAAAAGCTTTGCTTCTTGAAAACCTTCTAGTGATTATAATAGATGCTTTCAAGCTAAACACAATAATAATTTCAGAATGACTGTATCATGTAGGAATCTTGAGATATATGAAATTAACTTTTAATGACTATAATGTATTTAATTGCATAATGTTTCTGACATGCTGCATGAGTTCAACTGGGTCAGGGCTAAAAGAGTTTTGTTGCTGATTTTCATTTGTAGTCAGTGTCCAATGTGTCTTGCTGCAATGTTCAACAATGTTCAGCCAACATTGATAGATTCCAGTTGTCCTGATACCATTTTTCCATTGTGACAATGTCCTGGTGAAAGCTTTTACTACGTTCGTCACTGGTTGCACCTACAATTTTGGTAAAATGTCCAAGTATGAATGCAGAAAATGAATCTTCAGTGACATATTGCATTTTATTGTATGCTGTAAGACGTTTGTCAACCAGCTGAATGTAGTTTGGTGCTTTGTAGTTGCCAAGAAATAAGGGACATGGTGTCTCAGTGGCTAAGATGCTGAGCTTGTCACTCAAAAAGGTCGGCAGTTCAGCGGTTCGAATCCCTAGTGCCGGGTAATGGGGTGAGCTCCCGTTACTTGTTCCAGCTTCTGCCAACCAGTTTGAAAGCACGTAAAAAATGCAAGTAGAAAAATAGGGACCACCTTTGATGGGAAGGTAGCAGCGTTCCGTGCATCTTTGGCATTTAATCATGCCAGCCACATGACCACGGAGATGTCTTCAGACAGCACCGGCTCTTCGGCTTTGAAATGGAAATGAGCACTCCCCCCTAGAGTCAGGAACAACTAGCGTATATGTGTGAGGGAAATCTTTACCTTTTTATTACTAACTAGCATCTTCATAAGCAAACAGCAGTATTGGAGGTAGGGATCTCTCTGTATGCATGTATTGTTTCTTTCTTTGTTGAAAAAAAATTAGTGGGGAACAACAATTATATTTAGGAAACTAATTGGAGCAATAACTAATTTTCAATTTAGAAGAAAAATGATTGTGCAAGCATGCTTTTCAAAGAAAATAATATGTGAGATATATATATATATATATATATATATATATATATATATATATATATAGGCACTCAATGACTGTTGCTCAATTGTCCCCCCCTTTTTTTTCTAAGAAGATATTATAGGATAAGGAAAGGAGAAATGCTGGGCAGTCTTGGTGGAAACTAATTTTCCAGATCTATTTCAGTCTAGTCTGAAATAGGTAGGTCTAGTCTGATGAAAAGAAGGACTAGGGTGACATGATAGCAGTGTTCCAATATCTCAAGGGCTGCCACAAAGAAGAGAGAGTCAAGCTATTCTCCAAAACACCTGAGGGTAGAACAAGAAACAATGGGTGGGAACTAATCCAGGAGAGAAACAATTTAGAACTAAGGAGAAATTTCCTGACAGTTGGAATAATTAATCAGTGGAACAACTTGCCTCCAGAAGTTGTAAATGCTCCAACACTGGAAGTTTTTAAGAAGAGATTGAATAACCATTTGTCTGAAGTGGTATAGGGTTTCCTGCCTAAGCAGCGGGTTGGACTAGAAGACCTCCAACGTCCCTTCCAGCTCTGTTATTCTATATAAATTCTATAGGTTTAGGCCTACTCTCATGATGAAACGAACTTTGGTTCCCTTGATTTTCTTAGTAAACTGCATCAAGAGATGGAGTGTAGGAATGTAGTCCTGTTGTCTTGCTTGATTTTCGTGCAGGTTTGGATAAATCTGAGCCTGAAAGGACTGTGGATTGAGGGACGGATCCTGGGTTAAGTTTGTTCTGCTTCTTTCTACAAAGCTTATTGAAACAAGTAAACTGACTTTGTATAAATATACAAAAGTATGAAGGCTATTGCTTAACGCATTGTAAGCCACCCTGAGTGTCCAGAGAAGGGCGGTATATAAATCAATTTTTTAAAAAAAAGAACAATGGGTGAGCTCAAGGACAATTGCATCTTGTTCCCTGTGCTATTTTATGTGTCATGAATGACCGTTTGGGACACAGTACCATCAGAATCAGGATTAGGAATAAGGTTATCAAATTCAATCAATCCTACTGGAACAAGGTTTTCAAATTCAATCCTGAATTGGATGGGGATCAATTAACAAAATTTGAATCCTGATTAGTGAGACATCCTGTGAGTGGGTATCAGCATATATAGATTGCCTTGGCCTGCATGTCTTAATCTGCCTAAATAGGTTCTTTGACAGGAAAGAACAGGCAGCATAAAAGTGCTAATAGAAACATCAGTGTCAAAAGCTCAAATAGCTGAGGTGATAGGGAACATTTTTTTATTGTACTGTCATTATTTATAGCTGTTTCTGAACAAGAATTACTTAGCCATAGTCACCCCTGCTTTATTTGTTTGTTTGTTTGTTTATTGATTGATTGATTGATTGATTGATTGATTCGATTTACATGCCGCCCTTCTCTGGAGACTCAGGGCGGCTTACAATGCGTTAAGCAATAGCCTTCATACTTTTGTATATACCTGCTTAGTAGGGCTTTTGGCCCCTCCTAAGCGATGTTCTTTTTTTTATACAAAGTCAGCTTATTACCCCCACAATCTGGGTCCTCATTTTACCAACCTTGGAAGGATGGAAGGCTGAGTCAACCTTGAGCCTGGTAAGATTTGAACTCGCAGTAATTGCAGGTAGCTGGCAGCTACTTAACAGCACTTTAGTCCCCTGTGCCACCAAGGCTTCTTATTTATAGCCCAGAATCTGCAGCCACTGACAAATGAAGTGCCCGTATTGTAAGATGATGTGCTTATCTCTGATATATAACTTCATAATTGAGAGTGTTGCCCCTCTACTGCTGTACCACATTTAACATTTGATATTAACTTAAAAAGCTTAAGCAGTTGAGCTATATCCGGGCTGTCGAGCTCCCAGCCCACAGGCCAGATGCGTCATGTGCTGGCCATTCCCTCGCCAAGTTTAGCGAAAGGAGAAAATGTCCCGATATGTCACGTGACACTGCCATGACAACATGAGTTTGACACCCCTGATCTATATGATTCTTCCATGTAGATCTGCCCACTTGCTGGACTTATCCACATATGGCACAATTAACTTCTATCAATCAAAAAACAGAACATTTCTGTCATGGTGCCACTCCATGGAATATCCTCTTCTTAAATCATATTGCAACTTTAATGTAGGCAAATACACCATTTTGAGTATAAAAAAGATACCTGATCATGACTAGTAAATATATCGGGGGGGGGGACCTCCTCCCATAAAGCAAAATAAAAATTCTCAAGGATAGTAAACTTTAATCAGGAGAGAAAATCCTGAGGACTACAATTCCCAGAAGTTCTATCAGCATGTATATGGAAAGAGAAGTTAAGGAGTGAAATTCAGAAAAATCTGTTGAGTCACAATGTACCAGACCTAATATCTATTTTATCTATGAGAAAACCATTCTACTTAATGGATCAGAAACATGTTTTTAAGAGGGTACTTTAAGAGGCTAGAGAGAATCTCCCTGAAGATGGGCTCCAGCATGAGTCCAAAAGCTCAGAAGAAAAACCTCTGGTCCCACTGACCAATCCAGATTGGATCCTTCAACATTATCCTGAGACACATATATTTACCTTCATTTGTGGGAGTACTTTATTCTTCTATAATATGCCATGTCATATCTCCTATGGATACCTGGACTTAGAATTACATCTGGAGCTGGTAACGGTTATAATTTGTGGCAGCCAATGACAGATAATTATGCATCTCTTCTTAACTGTAATCTTAATGATACTTCTCTGAGTTAAACTAAAGACTGGGCAGATGGTAGGGCTTGATGACTGTATTCCTAATTGCTATTTTTGGTTCATATGAAGAAAATGACACTGATGATTTTACTAGCTTACTCAGTGATTGATGTGAGATTTCAAATATATGATCTATGTGTTCAGCTTTTCTGAAGCTCAGATTCCTCTAGCCATTAGGTTTGGCCTAAATAATGGAGTCTTCAATACTAGTCCAAGTTTTTTTTTCTTAACTTCTATGCCAGCCGATCTTTGAGACAGCTTTATGATTGTTGCTAGTGATTATTCTAATTCCCATGTAAATTCATAAATTGAGATATTGTTGGTTCCTGGCCAAGCATAAGAGAAGTATCTGGAAGTTTCAGCTAGTCTAAAATGCAGTGATGCAGCTAATGGTATGGTTTTCTAGAACAACACATGTTATACTTCAGCTCTATGAGCTGCATTGGTTGCCTGTCTGCTTCTGGGTCTAACTCAAGAACTGATTTGATATTTAAAACCCTTCATGGCATGGAGCCAGGTTATTTGAGGGATCGCCTTTCCCTGATTACATCTGTTCCTCCCATTAGATATGGCAAAAGAGGCTTAATATGGGTCCCATCTCTCAAGGAACTGCACTTGGCAAGATCAAAGAAGTGGGCCTGCTCTGTCATAGTGCCTGTCTTATAAAATGTTACCCCCCTTTCAAAGTGAGATAAACTCCTTCCCTTCACATTTTCCAGAAGTCCTTCAAGACCTGGCATTGTCATTAGGCCTGGGAGTCACAGGGGACTGGAAAGATCTTGGGGTGGCTCTGTTGCTGATTGAATCTTATGCTTGCTTTAAAAAAAAAAAATAGTATGTCTGTGTACTATTTTATACCTTTTTTTTTTGCTGTACACCACCCAGAGTCATTTCTTGTAAAATGGAGAGTCATAAAAATTTGTTTAGATAAATAAATAAATAATCTCCCTTCCGATGTCATAAAAATGTCATAGCAGCCTAACTTGAATATCTTTCCACCAATTCCTTTCCAAGAGAAGACCGTGCTTCTAAATGGCATTGCACTAATGAAATAAAACAGAATAGCTTTGTCTATGATTTCCAGATCTTAGTTTGTAGCTGTCTCCCATTATTAATTATTGCCTTCTGTTATCTTTGCTATAGGAATTTCTTCTGTTACTTTATCTCTTTATAGTCCAAGGAGCATCCTGTGATTGGTGCCCAGAAAGAGGCTACTTGGGAACAATCTTATCCAACACTCTTCTCATCTCTGCATGCAAGAATTCAAGAGGCCCCTTGGCTAAGATATGCATCGTATTGCAAGGAAGAACTGCGGGCACACACTGGAAACCAAATGGCCATTCTTACTTAATCTCTTGCCTCTGTAGGAATCAGTGATGATAACAAATGGTCAGCAGAGCATAACACAACCTTACAATGACAAAGGATTGTTCTTCCCTTTTAGATTTGAAAATACTTCCTCTCAGATGAAAAATAAGTCCAACATGTATCCACCTCAATGCATTTGCCTAAAATCAATTGAAATATGTATTTGTCATGGAGCCCATGAACTTCTGAGCCAGTGCAATGCCCATGCCCTTACCACCAAGGACATGGACATAAATAAATCCGAGAGGGACATGGCTGGGCACCAAAATGGTTGGTGTACCAATAATGAGCCTTGTTTATGTCTACAACCCAACTTTTAGCAGAGATATGCCCAATCAGATATTCACCTGCTAATCATCAATATTCCATATATGATCATCTCTACAATATTGCAATGGACCAAAGCTATGAGATCTGAGTTGTAAAAATCCAGATGACCACTAGATAGAAGCAAAGAGTTAACATTTTCTTTATATGTTTGGTCATACAGTAGAGCTGTTTGCAAGTTAGAATACAAGACCATGGCTGTCATGGGGGAAAGGATTCTGAATCTCCAGATACAGAAGGAATTGAGACATTAGTCCTTGTAATTGGCAGAAGCATGAAGCCTGTGGATTAACTGAAATTTATCTGTTATTTATAATATACTTACTGGCCCTGGCAGGAAATTGCAACTCTGCTTCAGAGGATCACATGAATTAGCTTCAGTTAACAGACTCAGTTAGTGGGAAGAAATATTCTCCCCCTTAACATAAGACAACAATAACAATTTTCGGAATCAGGTCAAGAGGACACCAGAAAAAATATTATAATAAAATAGTATGTCCATATAAATCTGTCAGTTGAAGGATACAGCTGGATATGCAGTGTTGGTTTCTTATCTCCTCCATGAAAAATGTGTAATTCCCCATGAGTGGATCTGAAGCCAATTCCTGCAAAGCTGGCAGGGATCAGCTGGGTTACTGTGCAGGCAGGATTTCAGCATGCTGTAGGCATGACACCAAGTTTCCAAGCAAAGGCCTGCCTACAACTTCTACAGTACTCGGCCTTTTCCTTTCTTCACTTGTACTCTTCTCACTCTAGATTATTGGTGTTTGACTTTCCAGTCTCAATCACTTAGATGTGCTTATTAATCTCATCCTGAGGTTTGCTTGAATGAGTTGTGTAGAAGTGTGGCATGGTAATTTTAATTAAGTGCTGGTGACTAAGGATAAGGGTATTTCCTGGAGATTAAATGATCAGCTGGGAGAGGTTGAAGGCTCTTGATTGTTCCTCAGGCCATAGGCCTAACCTGTCATTAGGCCCCAGGAGATTTCTGACTCTAATATTAACTCACATGCACAATTAATATATAAGTGGTGTGATGAAACCAAGAGCAAAAGCATAGAGGTTACTTACTAATGGCAAAGGTTTGGTGTTACTTTCATGTCCTATAAGTGAGACATCATTGATCTTATCCATGAACACAGCGATTCATCCCCCTCCCGAAAATAGTTTTATTATATTTTCTCAGATAGCAAAGAGATTGAAATGCCTACATTTATTCTGGCTGAGAGAAGCAAGAGAGGCACTCAAAAGAGTGCATACTGTATATGATTTCATTCATTCATTATTTTTATATTTATATGATTTATGTTGAGATGCCACCTTGGAAAAAAATAAAAAATAAATATTATAAACAATATGTGATCTGAAAATTCATGACTTGGTGTGTTTTTGAAGCTAAGCAAGCTAGAGGTGGCTAGTAGATGAACGAGACACTGCTTGGAAATCCATCAATATTACTAAGAATTTCATGCTGGAAGAAGTTAAGCACAATAAATTCAATAGGTTTTTTTTAATTGATTTAGCCTGTTTATTCACCCACTTTAAGAAGAAACCTTAATCTTTTAGAAGATTGACCTCCATTGGCTGATACTACTTCACTTCCTGCTTCAGGTACCTAATTATATGGAATCTATGCTATAGATTCCAGGACTTACATCATGATGTCTGAAAATGGTATGTGTTTCTTTGATTTTTGGTATATTTGTCCATTAAACTGAAAGTATGTGGTCGTACAAAGGTTGATAAACTCCATGACTCTGGGTATTTCTTGGTGTATTTGGTTAAGTCAAGTGGATTCTTTTGCTAGTTCTGGTTCTACGGATGTAAAGAGTGCTGTGACATCAAATGGGACCATGATTTCATCTTCATCTATGGTTAGGGGAGTTGATGGACACTCCAGATTCTCATTGACCAGATTGACATAGCCTCTAGGGCGCTGTCCTAAAGGCTTAAAGTCAGTTTTCCTCTACATCACAGGTGTCAAACTTGCCGCATCATGTTGCCATCACGTAATGTTTCGCGATGTTTTCCCATTTGCGGAGCTGGGGTGGGCGTGGCCTGCATGTGACACATCTAGCCCACAGGCCACCAGTTTGACACCCCTGCTCTACAGTACATACTATGAATGGTAATAGTTTCCAGGCTGAAACATTAGCTCAGGATAGATAACTGCTATGACCCTATTTAAGGCAATTATCATGTGAATGTAGGATTGATCCTATGAATATAGCAGAAACACTAAAAAAAAAAAAGTATTGCTGCTACTAAACATACAGGATGCTTCCCTTCACTTTGTAACATTTAGTGTGACTTTCACAGTGATGTGATTTATCTTGTTGTGGCATGTAGAGACAATGTGAGTATTTACAGTCTCATTGTGGATTTGGTTAATTTGGGGGGGGGGAAGGAATTTTACCATTTTTTTGTTTGTTTATATAAAATCCATGCTGCTTTCTCACACATATGCAATCTTTCCCCCTAAAGTACCCTCTAGATTCTGCAACAGGAATTCATAATTCTAATATAACTTCAGGATATGAAGTTGGGAAACATCCGCTGACTCTCTCAGACACATATTTGTTCATCTGTCTGCCTGTTTGCCTATCTGTCTACTGGTTTATCACTCCCTTTTGTCAGACTGCTTTGACTCTTTAGAACTTTCTGCCAAGAATAATATTCATTCATTTATTTATTAGATTTATATCCTGTCTTAACTTTGCACAGCCTCCTACTTTTCATGACAAAAAAGCCCTGCGAGGTAGGTTGGGCTGAGAGAATGACTAACCAAAGTCACCTTGCCAGCTCCCATGCCTAACTGAGGTCTAAAATCCAGAGTCTTCTGGTTTCTAATCTATCACTTTAGCTACTACACAAACCATCTCTCACTTATAATCTCATCTCATTTGGCTCAGTTAGCTGAGCAAAACTGGCCTGCTTATTTTAATGTTTAATGTATAAAATGTATAAAAGATTTAAAAGCTTATTTAAGATAAAAAGAGATGGACTTGACATGAATAGAGCTCTGGTGGCTCAGCAGACTAAAGCAGTGTTATTAACTGTTATTAACATCAGCTGCCTGCAAGTTCAAATCCCACCAGGCTCAAGGTTGACTCAGCCTTCCATCCTTTCTAATGAGGACCCAGATTGTGGGGGCAATAAGCTGACTTTGTATAAAAATATACAAAAAGTGTGAAGGCTATTGCTTAACGCATTGTAAGCTGCCCTGAGTCTCCGGAGAAGGGAGGTATATAAATCAATTTTTTTTTAAAAAAAAGTCATTTTAAAGATTTGTGATACTGCAACATGTTTTCCCTACTAGATTTCTTGATCAACCATGATGTATTAATGCTTTTTGATCCAGAAGTATAGAAACAGAAACTGATATAGGCATTGAAAGACGTTACCTAGATGTATGATGTATTGTAAATTTTGGGAATATCAGCAGAAGGTGGTACCTGGCTTTCAGTTTTATAACCAGACTTAGAAGCAAGGTAAGGTATATGCTGAGTTTTCTTTAAAGGAGGAGCTAAGTAGGCCATTTTCTAAACCCTCTACTTGAATCCAAGATATGACTGACATATCTTGGATTCAGAAACTAACTGAACTAGGTTAAAATTGGAGAAGAGACTATGATGAAAAAGTAGGGTTATGTGCTAGTCCAGAAAATTGAAAAATATCTCACAAGAAGGCAATGAAAAAAAATTATATACCATTGCCAAGAAAACTACATGGCTGTTTCCATAAAGTTGATAGGATTTGAGCTTTACTTTAACACAAAGACATGGGGTTCTGCCTTAAACAAATAGTTTGTAATTACCATTTTGATGATAAAATGAAATATGTAATTACTCTTTTCAAATATGATATAGAATAGAATAGAATAGAATAGAATAGAATAGAATAGAATAGAATAGAATAGAATAGAATAGAATAGAATAGAATAGAATAGAATTTTTTTATTGGCCAAGTGTAATTGGACACACAAGGAATTTGTCTTGGTGCATACGCTCTCAGTGTACATAAAAGAAAAGATACGTTCATCAAGAATCATAAGGTACAACACTTAATGATAGTCATAAGGTACAAATAAGCAATCAGGAAACAATATCAACACAGCATTTCTACCCATTTCATGCAATTCAATATATATATTTCCCAAACTGGGTTGCAGATGCTTTACAACCACAAGACGGGAGCAAAGGGTTTACGTTTTAAGCATCTCTTTGTTGCTATCTAATGTTTTGCTGAGGGACAGTTTGATCTAGTTGTGGCTCAGGCAGTCAACCAGGAGTGGAAAAACCTGAGCTCTAACCCTGCCTTAGGCACACAAAGCCAGTTGGACAACTTCCTGGGGTAAGAGTCATCCCAGGAAGAAAACAATGAAGAATCACTTCCAAAAATGTTTGGGGAAAAGAAAAGCTGATTTAAAGCCGCCCGCTCCCCCCCCAAAAGCTCATTGAAAATTTTTGCAGCCTAGATTTAGGCTTTAATAATTATTGAATGTAATCAATCATAGTTAGGAAAATTCTCTTTGCTTGGAGCAAAATGTAGTGCATTTAATGTCACACACTAAGAACTAACTTTCGGTATTAAATGCTACGACTTTGCCCTCAGTAGAGCTTATTTCCGAACTGGCACAGATAAGGTTGCATTGTAACTCCGGTAGAAATATGCTTAAATCTATATTAATTTTGATATATATTTTCATTCATCCATTCTTCAAAAAGAACCAAACAACAAACTTTTCATGATTACAAAATTTAATTAGCCCAGCCCAGTGACATCAATTATTACTATTAAACCTGGAGGGGGCATTTGACATTGCTTAACTACATTCATATGAACTTTTTGTTCCCAAGTCTTGAAATAAAACCTGCCCTAACACATTGCGAGCCAGGATGACTTCATGAGAAAGTGCCACTCTGGCTTGCAAATTCCAATTATGAAATCAAACCCATAAGACAAACTTCAGAAATCAATATATATAGCTTTATTTCTCTTAGTGGGTCATCTGCTGCCTCTGATCATCATTTAACATCTTCAGTGCTAGAAATCTATGCAGCGTCTGGAAATAAGATTATCCCATCCTTTTAATGTGCATTTTGTTAAATCATTTTGTAGCTCCAGTTGAACTGAAATGTTACCAAGTGGGAGTTGGGAGAACTTAAGTTAAGGAACATCTTGTTACTCCTTACTGTTTTTGTTTTACTTTGTGATCATATCTTTTGGTATAGTAGTTCTCTGTCTTTCTTTCTTTTTTGCATGCCTTTGGGTTCCAGTTGTAATTTGGCTAGCAAAAGAGACAGGAGGAATGTTAGGCACCCCAAGGGCTTGGCGAATATCAGCAAGCATTGGCAAAGAGGCCTGTCCCAGCCTTAGAATATGTACTGATCATCCAGGAGATCAACTGAATCCGATGGAAAGGCCTCCCAGTGTACCACAGTTGTCTTCCTAGGAAAGGAATCTGATGGCTTCAGATCTGCATGAACACACATGAGGACCAACTGGCCCTTCAAACTGCCCACCAGATTATCAGATGTAATTTTTGTTGTTGTTGTTAATTCCTTTGATGCCACTGGCTATCTTGAAACATGCAGCTGATTTTTATCTTCTCAGGAATTTGTTTGCTTTCAAGATTATAGGATTTCAGCTTTACACTTACAGATTGAAAGGCAGTTTATCACAGCTTTCTTTAATATTGCTGCTGAATTGTAAAAACAGCTCCTACAACCCTGGGTGAAGAGGGACATCTGACGTGAGATCTGAATTCACAATCAAAACCAGACTGTTGTTGTTGCTGCTGTTCTCACCAGAATTACTGATAACAGAATTTAATTTTGATTGGAATAAGAACAATTCATCTAGTTCCTATTTAACATGACTGGGAGATGAGAATCACCCGCTTTCCATCCCAAACAAAGTATAGCGAATGTAAGGCAAATTTGAAAGAAGAATGAACCGATCATATAATATCCTTTCATTGATTAGATAAACAAAGAGAAAACTTGGTAGCTCCCTTCCATAAAGATCAAGGTTTATGTTACTTTTTACAACAATAGTTAATAGTTAAAAATAATACAAGCAGATACCCTATCAAAATCAAACTCCAGTAGAATTGTGTTGCTCTGAAATCTCACCAAAGTCACAAAATGAATTGTGTCATAATAAATGTGCAGATAGTGCTTTTGTATGAGACTTATTGCATAATGTGAGATAATAGGGTTTTTTTAATTTACTGTTTGCATGATAATTCATCCTTGCAGGTTCTTTTTTAAATAAAAATATTTCCTTCCTCCCTCCCTCCCTCCCTCCCTCCCTCCCTCCCTCCCTCCCTCCCTTCCTTCCTTCCCTAGAAAACTTTTAATTTTATCTCTTTTGGCCGAGGCTATGCTTAGAAAGATGGCATCTGATTCCACTTACATTCTCATTTCAAAGTGTTCCCCTCCCTTTACTCAAGTATGATCCCATTTATGTCGTGTGGGGTAGGAATGCAACCCTGCAAGTTTAGGTCCTGAATTATGAGCTTTCTGTTTTGGGTGGAAAAGGTATATGAAAATGAGAAGATTAGTATTGGTAAAAAAAAAGAACAATTAATTAAAATGACATTAGTGTGTAACTGTGAGTGTAAGATTCTCCCACTAAAATGTTTCCCTTAAATTTGAAAATAGTGCTATTCATATCTTAAGAATCTCAAGTACTCAAGGTTGGTTGACATTTAAGTAGCTCTTCTTCAATGACCTAAAACAAACTACCCACACAGCATTGATCTGATTACTCCTTTGGTACAGATGACAGTAATTGTTAATCAGGGGTGCTAACAATCATGCAAGCAAAGATCTCCCACCATTTTTTAAAAAAATTGTGGGGACAAAGAACAGTGCAAGGAATTGGTTTCTTAATGCATTGCAGGCACCCAATCCAATTTTTGCTGTGAAATAAATTGTGTCGTGGATTAAAAAATGTTTTGCATGTTGTTTTGTGGATTTGTCCTTTCTTTACAAATCTTTCTTTTGTTTCAAACATTAAGCTTCCAAAATGTCTTGAATTAAATTCCATGTTCAAGGAGTGGCATAGCTCATAGACCAGAATGAATGATAGAAGCCAGTTACATCTTTGCCCACTGTAAGAATCTTTTGTGCTTAGTGGCCCATTCTTTTGAACATAATGTGATCAAACTCTATTCAAATGTTATATAAATATAGCCCTTTGTTTTAGAACAAAGGGGTTTCCAGATAGGGAGTAATACATATAGTTGACTCCACCTTCTTCCTCTCCCTACAGGGACACCTTGGTTTCACCTACTATTAGTTGCCCTTTGCTCTATAAACTCCAAAATGTAGCAACTGCAATTCAATACCTGCATTCATGGAGAGTAGATATTTAAGAAACCCTGTGTTGCAATATTCCTCACTGCTGCAGAGTGTAAGTTGCTTCATTCAAAATAGCAAAGAATTGGGATCAAATCCAGCAACTAATAATCAGATTTTTATGCATGTTTTTATAGATTTATTTGATTACAGTTAAAAATCTCAATGAGGAAAGGTCTGAGCCAGCTGAAGAGGCTGAGTTTTAGTATTTTGGTTTATTTTGTTTATTTACTGGAACACACCACACGCATACCTACTCCACCAAGAAATTATACATTAGAATGCATTTACCCCTAGGCTGATCTATGCTGGAAGATTAATTAATTAGGCTACTATATTGCATAGGACTACCAAGAACTGTAAGATCAATGAAAGATTATTCAAAAGATCAATGAAGAATTATTCAAAAGAAATCTCAACTATTTCAATGATGGTACCACAAATTTAAATCATTGCCTGGTTTATTTTGGAGTAAGCAGAAAAATAAAAATAAGATTAGAAACTGGATTGTTTGTTTTAGCTGGATGCTAGCTTTCAATGCTTTCTCAGTGGTTCCTTCTATGCAGTGTTGAATGAGCTCACTTTCTATTCAGTCGTGCTGCTATTTTTATGCAAATAATTATGCTAATAAAATGATGGAGAAATAATCTCCATTGTTCCTGAGTATGGCATGCTATAACATATTGCAATAGGAACTGCACGTCTGTAGCAAGAATTTCTTATTTCATATGTTTAGTTCAGGGCAAAGAAGTCCAAACCGAAGTGCTCAGCAGTATTGTTTTGTGTTTTAAAACCAAACCAGAGAACGTCTGCTTGTAATCTCGCATTTTTAAATCACAAATCTGTTTGCCATCCCTTTGCCATCAGTGTCACCTATCCAGCATGTATTCTAAAGGGAAAACACAGCATTTAATAAGAACTGCTGTTCACATTAGCAGTGCAGATGGGCATGTGAGTGTGTATGCAAGTGTGCAAGAGAGATCATGTGATGTAACCCTGTTTAAAACGATGCAAAATGACCATGAATCAGGAAAACAAAGATTTCTATTTTCCCAGATCTGTTTATTTTGAGAGAAATATGGTCCCCCCCCCCCATTTTAAATACTTCGATAAGCTATACTTCCTGGCACACCTACTATTGTTTCTTGTGTCTTTTCTTTTCTTTTCTTTTTTCTCTGACAATTCATTTTGGTCTTTGTGTGTTGGTATCACTTTCCGTTCCATGGCACTCCTCTGTTTAATCAGTCAGCTACCCTATAATTATATTGAAAAGACTATATAAATACTGAATTATTTTTATGCAGATTTCTTGATAATTATAAGCCTGGTAACCAAAAGCTAATTATGATGTAACTTCCACTTTTTAGATGTTAGGATAAGCCTTTGTTTTATTTTATATATTTTTTTTGAAAAAAAAAGATAGAGAGAACCAGATAATTACTCCATAGTTCTATAGCATTTACTTTGTCACCAGTCATGTATTTATCTAGTATTACTCCGTAGTTAATTGTCCCTTTTAATGGAAACTGGCACCAGTGTTCTTGGCTTGTCTGCTTCTTAAAGTAGCTTTAAATATTACTAGTATTTAGTGAATTTTTCATGTTTTAGATAATGGGCTAATTTAGCTTCCAGACATGTTTCAAATTAATCATGCATGAAAAAGCACACAAAGATAAAAGAATGTTACTAGTCCACTTTTTAACAGACAGTTAGCTTCTGAAATATAAAGTGTTCTATGCAGTATATTTCTATATTCCAAGGAGCATATTCTTGCTTAAATATATTTGGGACTGCAGTCTAAATCTCATTTTTCATTCATTTTATTTATAAGTCCAGAACATAAACAAAAGAAATACAAATATAAAAGTTAAGGTACAAGGGGGAAAAAAAACTCCAAGCCTGAAAAAATTAATAACGAAAAGAGGATACCACTCAATTTCTTCAGGCAATTGCTATGGCTAGAAAGTTAGCAGCCTTTATCATAGTTGTCCAAGCCTATCCTAAACAAAAACAAAAAACACCCCCCCAAAAAATTCCCCCCAAAAGGAGCTTCTAGACCAGGGGTTCAAAGAGCCATTTGGACCTGTTTCCCACAGAAAAACAAAACAAAACAAAACACCGGGAGCCACAAAACCTGGGTGGGCATGGCCAACTCAAACATCACTCACTCCCACCCAGTCACATGACCCCCTAGTCACGCCTACCCAGCTAGTCATTAGGGCAGAGAACCAGTTGTTAAAAAACACTGGGAAGCACAAAACCCTTTTCTCTCTTTTTCTCCCCCCTCTCTCTGTATCTCTCTCTGTCTCTCTCTCTCCTCCTCTCTCTCCCCCCTCTCTGTCTCTCTCTCTCTCTCTCTGTATCTATGTCTCTGTCTCTCCCTTTCCCTCTCTCTTCTCCTTTCTCTGTATCTTGGATTTCCAAGGCCAGGTGAGGAGTGACTGGGAGGGGAGATGCCAGCCAGTGATGGGACAGGGAGCCACAGCAGAGGCCTCAAAGAGCCGCATGCAGCTCCGGAGCCACGGGTTGCTGACACCCATGTTAGACAAATGCAGCAGGTAAAACACAACTAGAAATACTTGCTTAGAATGAGGCACTGGGCAACATTAAGGAAAGAGTGAATAGTAAAACAAAAAGAAATTGCTTTAGCTGTTGAAAATTTCTTGACCCCCTTCCTCCAAAACAATCTGGTTAGAGTGGCAGGTGTGATATGATTATAAAAATCATAAAATCATAAAAACTTTACTTTTACAGTTTGGTGAAGTGGTTTAAGGCACCAGGTTAGAAACCAGGAAACTGTAAGTTCTAGCTCCGCCTTAGGCAGAAATCTAGCTGGATGACTTTAAGCCAGTCACTCACTTTTAGCTTTAGGAAAGAGACAATGGCAAAAGTTTTGCATGAAAACTGTTGTTACTAGTACATGCTGTCATCTGGAATCACACATGCATACAAACACTTGTACAGCTGTCTTGCTTGTCACTGAATCTAAATATAAATGGAAAAATCAGAAATAGAAATTTATCTAGACAAAAGCACCAGAATTTAATGGATTCAGTTACATTGTCTTCACTCCAAGAAAAATCTGTTGTGAGTTTTTCTGCTCTTCCTCTGGATCTAGATTTTGCCTGAACCCATAGAGTATATACTTTTAGTCTCATCTTCAATCAGCTCTATAATAATATAGATTCATTTTTACAAATCATGTTTTTGTTTAATCATGTGCCTTGTGATAAGAGAGTGAAAATGTGTGCTACTCCTCTTGTTATTTATATTTTAATAAAAACAACATTTGATACTCCTCAAATTGATTTATCCAAAATAATTTGGGTGAAAACACATTTAAATTATTTTTAAAAGCAATAAAAATATAATAATCAGAATTACTTTTATACAGTCTTTAAAATAGGGTATTTTTTTTTGCTGAAAACCTGTATAAAATGGAAAAAAAGTGCTATTATAAAAAAAAGTAAACGCATTTTGCTTATACTGATGAAATACCTATATATATTTGTATAAATATGATGAATTACAAATAATATAAAATTTTAGACAATGAAATAGAGTGCTTTATTGATGCAGCAGAATATGTTATGGGGCAGGAATATGCAACTTTTGCTTAGTTCAACGTTTGGAGTTGAGGGCCCTTGCTTCTTCCCCACAAATAGTGATTTTATTTCATTTGCATTTAAATTTTATTACATTCATACAGATTATAAAATTAATTTTCAATTATTTTATAACTTTAAAATCAGAGTTTTTAATATACTTCAAAAATCTCTAGATAGTTCCACCAAAATTCCAACAGCTCACTCAAGTGACATGCCTCTCTGTTAGAATACTTTTAAATGTTAGATAACTGTATGTTAAATGACTTTTCTCATTCTATTATCAATGTATTTAGTGAAATCAAAAGCACACCACTGATAGTGATGTGAAGACTATTAGTTGTTGTTAGTTGCGAACTCGTGTCTGACCCATCACAGCCCCATGGACAACACTTTTCTAGGCCTTCCTGTCCTCTACTGTCCTCTGGAGTCCATTTAAGGTCACGCCTACTGCTTCAGTGAGTCCATCCAGCCACCTCATTCTCTGTCGTCCCTTTCTTCTTTTGCCCTCAATCTTTCCCAGCATTAGGTTCTTCTCTAGTGAGTCCTTCCTTCTCATTAGGTGGCCAAAGTATTTGAGTTTCATCTTCTGGACCTGGCCTTCTAAAGAGCAGTCAGGGTTGATCTCCTCTAGGACTGACCTTGCAGTCCAAGGGACTCGCAGGAGTCTTCTCCAGCACCATAGTTCAAAGGCCTCAATTATTTGGCACTCAACCTTTCTTATGGTCCAACTTTCACAGCCATACATTGCAACTGGGAACACCATAGCCTTGACTATACGCATTTTTGTTGGCAGGGTGATGTCTCTGCTTTTTAGTATGCTGTTTAGATTTGCCACAGCTTTCCTCCCCAGGACCAACTAAAGACTACAAAGTAACTTAAATGTGCATACTATTATTAGAATTATATAAGCTTGGTAAATGTAATAAACATGATCAATACTTTATTTGTATTAAAGGGTATGACAATCATAATATGGTGATTGGCATAAAAATAACATTGAAATTTTGAATAACTAAATAATGAAAGACTATAATTTAACATAAAAATGTGTATTATTATCAGAACTATATAAGCTTGTCAAATTTATTTGGTTAAATTTATTTGGTTAAATTTATATGCCGCCCTTCTCCTGAAGGACTCGGGGCAGCTCACAAAAGGTTAAAAACTGAAGAACAATAAAAAAATATAATTAATTTAGCATAATTAAAATCCCACAATTTAAAACCCATATTAAAACCAACTAAAAACACCCCGCAGATCAGATGAGTTGCTTAAAAAGCCACGTCTTTAAGTCTTTGCGGAAGGAGCGGAGGCCAGGAGCCGTTCAGAGCTCGGTGGGTAAGGCATTCCAGAGGGTTGGCACGCTCACCGAGAACGCCCTCATCCTGGGGGGCCATCAGCCAACATTGCTTGGTCGACGGCACCCTGAGGAGGGTGCCCTATGTGAGTGCCCTGGTCGGTGAGAGACAGGCAGTAGGTGCTCCTTCAAGTTTAAATGTGTTAAATGTGATCAATATTGTTCTATTTGTACAAAAATGTGTGACACTCAGGTGCCACACTATTCACGCATTGATATGTTTTTTAAAAATAAAAAATAAAAAACTTTGGGGGGGGGGGGAGATAGTGGCTAGATCTAGCCAGAAACAGGCTAGAAATAATTCTAGCTTGGAATATTTGCTATTCTATACTCAGTTTTCTTTATTTTTTAAAGATTTCTTTTGCTGGGGTTTTGCCTTTACTCTTATAATACTTATTTAATAGGTAGCAGGAATGAATATCAAATTTATGGTTGATTCAAAATTGATTTGTGTAATTAACCTAACAAATGGCAATAAAAATCTAAGCAATAGAAATAAAATTAAAAGTAATTTTAAATGGGCCAGCTAAGTAACAAGACAATTCTTCACTCAGAAACATCCAATGCCAAGTACAGCATAGCATGAGATAACTGGTGTGGTGACATTATTTCCAAAAGAGATGTTGGAATAATAGTTGACTTAAAAGTGAATATGAGCCAGTAATGTGATACAATAAAAGCAATTATGAAATTATATCTTGCATTAATAAAAGTGTACTTTCAAAATCACAGGAAATAATTGTGCCACTTTATCCTTCTTTGATCATATCTCACTCATGTCCAATTTGAAGCATCACTATATTTAATTTAATTTATTCAATGTAGTCATCACCTGTCCCTAAATTGATGGTATACAATAATACCAAATACAAAATATAAAAAATGTTCACAGAAATCGGAAAAGGTTTGGAGAAAGGCCGTGAGGATGATCAAGAAGTAGAAATTAAATCTTATAAAAAGAAATTGAAGGGCTTGGATATGATAACCCTTGAGGAAAGATAGTTGATGATAGACACAATATCACTCTTTAAATATTGGATCTAGATTGTTCTTTTTGATTCAAAACACAAGCAATAGAATTATGAATTTAAGTTGCAGGAAGGTAGATTTAGGTAAAACATTGGGAAAAAAAACTTCTTAACAATAAACTTTTTAACAATAAAAGCAGTTCAAAACAGAAACAGTTTATTCGAAGATCTGATGAGGGTCCCCCCTCACATTTCATATATTTAAGTAGAAGTCATCTGCAAGGAATGCTTTAATCTGGATTCTTGCACCAAGCAATAAATTGGATTCAGATTATTATAATATAGGGGAGTTATTTTATCAATGCTTAGAGAATAAATATGAAAGCAATGTATTGCAAAAATAGATAAGTAAAGAAGAGAAATGTTAGGTTTATGTTATTTTATCATTATCGTTATTATTTAGTATTAATATAAGAATGAATGTAAGAAATGAATATGGTGGTAAGTTTAATTGCTAAGACACAAAGAATTTTATAGCCAGATGACAGACTGTTTAATGTAAGATGGAATGTTTGTATTAAAAGAAAAAAAAATGAAATATGGGTCAACCTTGAGCTGGTCAGGATCGAATCCCTGGCAGTCGGCAGAATTAGCCTGCAATACAGCATTCTAACCACTATGCCAGTGGTGGATTTCTACTGGTTTGCACTGGTTTGGGCGAACCAGTAGCGGTAATTTGGCCTGGGTCGCCAAACCGGTAGCGACCGCTGGCTGCCATGCCCCCGAACCGGTAGCCTGGTTGCCACTCGCTTGCCCAGCCTGCCCGCATGACTGCCAGGAAGCGGCTGGCAAAGAGGTGGTAGCTGGGAGGCTTCTCGCAGTCAAATCAAAAAAGAAAAAGCTTCCCACCAAAATCTACCGGAGGTCGCCGAAAAAGCTGCTGCCATCACATCCCATTGCCTGCTGCGTTGCGCTCGGAGTGATGCATCCCATTGCCTGCTGCATCAGTGTGAGCGCAACGCAGCAGGCAATGGAATGCGCATGCACAACTGGCATGAAGAACAGGGCAGTGATGGCAGCGGTCTTTTCTGTGACCTCTGGTAGTTTTCAGCGGCTTTTCCCCCCCCCCCGATGCGATTGTGAGAAGTCTTCCAGCCGTTGCCACTTTGCCAGCCACTTTCTGGAGGCAGCCATAAACTACTGGAGGTCAGCTTGCCTTCCGGACTCCGGACCAGCCACAGCTGGAGGAAGGTAAGCAGCCTGAAGAAAGAGGCAGTGGTGGTGGAGGAAGTGGAGCTAGGCCGGGACCGCTGAAGGAGGGGAAATGGGGCAACACATGCAACTAGTGAAGGGAGGGTGGGGCACCATGCAGAAGGAGGCCTTTGATAGATTAGGCTAGGCCTGGGCAGAAAATAAGTAGATAGGTAGAAATTCAAAAAATATTCCTACCTTTTTCTGTGGGCGTGGCTAGGTAGGGGTAGTCATGTGAATGAGTGGCTGTGGCCGTGAGTGACATCAAGTTGGCCATGCCCACTGAGTCACATGGCCACCAAGCCACGCCCACCAAGCAGAACCGGTAGTAAAAAAATTTGAAACCCACTGCTGCACTGTGCCACCACGGCTAATCATTCACACACACACACACACACACACACACACACACACACACACACACACA
>WNWU01013815.1:5632566-5824018 GCA_012654045.1 Ptyas mucosa | reverse complement strand
ACACACACACACACACACACACACACACACACACACACACACACACATATAGGATTAAAAGGATTCATGAGAAGTTTGCTCTGTGAGTTGTGGAGTGTGTGTAGAAATGTTTGAATCTGACTCCAGTCCAACAGAAGTGATGGCAAGGAAAGGGAGAGAGGCAGACATGCAGTATATTTCTTTCCTCATAATTAAAATAAGTGTAAAATTCTACACACAGGATTATTTTTTTCTTCTTTGAAAACAATTTTGAACCATTTTCCCCGTCTAGTTTTTCTCTTCCAGTTAAGAAAGTGACAGAAGAACATTTCAGTGCAGAAGTGCTCTGGACAGTTGTCTCTGTTTTTGTTTTAATTAGAATGTGGGAAAGAAAAAGAATAAATACAATGTTTCATACACAATTGGCAGTTTAGAACAGTACAGGTTTGTGTTACTCTGGCCGACTCTCTGCTATATCATAATTAGAATAGTAGAGTTGGAAGGCATCTTAAATGTCACCAAGTTCATTCTCCTGCCAATGCTACTATTAGGCATTATGAAGCATCTGCCTAAGTTGCAGATGCAGTGAGAGAGGAAGAAATAGCAACGTGTTGGAAGCCGAAATGTTTGGCCAACAGTTCCCAGGGCCCTCAAGCTGGCTCACGATCCTTTGGTTAATCAAGGATTCTGTTCCCCTCCCACTGTTGAACTAACATTCAATAACTCTACCAGCTAAATTTGGCCATAGAATGAGAAGAAAGATACCAAATCTTCATTGCCTTGATAGAAGTATCAAGCAGTTGAGAATTCTCTTTCTCTCATGGGATTCAAAACAATAGGAATGGGAAAGGTTTACATTTCAGTCTCCCTTTTTTAAGCTACATATGGGAGCTTCCCAATCTCTTCAAAGAAAAGACGAGCTTTAAAGGAAGAATGGCACAACACCATACACAATGAACCAAAAAAAAAAAAGAAAGAAAGAAAATAAGTAACATTGAATCCTTCTGGGTTGAGGTGAATATGTATACAATTATAATCAGAGGTGGTATTCAGCTGGTTCTAACCGGATCTTGCGGACCAGTAGGGGAAAATTTTCCTAGTTCGGAAAACCGGTAAATACCACCTCTGGCTGGCTCCGCCCACCCTGTCCCACCCCTTCCAGGAATCCCCATGTGCACCATTTTGGCTCCCAAGAGGCTGCAGGGAGGCCTGCTAGCTTGAAAGAAGGAAGGAAGGGAGGGAGGAGGGAGGGAGAGAGAAAGAAAGAAAAAGAAAGAAAGAAAGAAAGAAAGAAAGAAAGAAAGAAAGAAAGAGGGAGGGAGGGAGGGAGGGAGAGAAAAAGGAGAGGAAGGAAGGACCACAACCTGGCTGGCACTAAATGCAGCTTCAGAGGATGCTTTGAAACAGCACAGCAATCCAGAGCTGAGGGAGGGACCTCAGAGGTCATCTAGTCCAATCCTCTGCTCCCTGGCAAAATGGACTGCTTAATTGGCCATGCCCACCCAGTCACATGACAATCTGGCCATGCCCACCCAGTCACATGACCAAATAGCCATGCCCACCAAGCCACACCCACAGAACTGGTAGTAAAAAAAAAATGAATCCCACCACTGATTATAATCCAAGAGAGTTTTCAGGAAGTAGTAACAGGCATAAACAGAAAGAAGGCAGAATTGCTTGAGGGTGAAACAAGGTCTAATGGTTGAATGAGAAAAAAGGTACAAGAGAAAAGATTTGGAATTCAGTATCTGAGAAAACTAAAAGAATGCATTGTGGTATATCTAAAGCAACCATATAGAAATAGTAGACAAGATCACATATTCTTCTTGTTTGCATGCTCCTGTATATTCAAAAACACACAATGACTATAATCACGTTTTTTTTTTAATCAAGGCAACCTGGTCTATCCAAACATGGGACGGAGCATACTTCTTCCGCTTTCGCCTTTCAGCTCCAATTCAGGAACCTTTGCAGGCAGTCGCTTTCACGACAAACTATTTTTGTGTTAAATTAATATTTGTAGGTAAATATAAACTTAACAATGACTATAATAGTTTTTTAAACAATGTGGTTTTTTTGAATGAACCAAAATGGCGTAGTGTGCACATCATAATACCATATGTCATGGAATTATTAGACCCCAAACCTGAACCATATAACAGCTTAAGATGATATGTCTGACTAATGTGGTGGAAACTATCGGCTCTTAAGGTACTCACATTATTTTGATTTGCAAAATTGCTACCATTTTAAAACGGGAAACTAAAACTAAAGTGAAAGTATAGGAATTGCCGGGGTGGGGGGATCCTGGGGAAAGGTAAAAAATAGCTTTCTCTTCAGCTGTCATTCCACAGTTTCATAGGTGGAAGCAATTTATATATGAATGGAACATATGGATACTCCTGTGAGAAAACTCATATTGAAAACCAGCCACATTATTTATTCCATTTTATTCCTAAATATGAAAATGTCAGTCTTGTTTCACAAAGTGATCCTTCTTACTTTTACAATGAAAAAAAAGTGAAGTTTTCCTTATATAAAACAAAATTGCAGCATATTTTAAGGATGACACTTTGTTCTGTAACAGATTGACAGCCTTCAAAGATAAATTTATATAAACTTATTCCATGGTTACTATAGAGTCTTTCTATGAATTGCACACACATTGGCTTCCTTCCTTCCAGGTTTGTGGTCCTTCCTTCCTTTCCTTTTTCTCTCCCTTCCTCCCTCTTTCTTTCTCCCCCCCCTTTCTCTCTCTCTCCCCCTTCCTTCCTTACCTATGAGGTAAATATTTTATGTTAATGAAGTAATTTTTGGACAATTTATTTTTAGGGGATGCAATAAAATGAAGAAGCACACCTTGATAATGAGGATCTTTTTAATAAGCATGAACTTTTCAGTTTGCAAGCTTCTTTTACTGTAGGCTTTAACCTTAAATAGTTAAATTATTGAACTCTATTTCTTTGAGTAATGTAATATTTAAGCTCTATTGTACTCAGAAGTACTACTTATAATGAGCATTCCAAAATCTAGGTGGGGCACTGACCAGCTGTGGGATGCAGTTATACCTGATATAAAAGATATATAACTATTTATCTAAAAATGAATATTTTAAAAGAATTGATAATAATACTCTGTAATAATAATAATAATAACAATTACTCTGTAATAATAATACAGTAATTGATATAATTAATTTATGGTTAGGCTCTAAAGATTCAGTTATTTGATTAACTGAGTAAAAATAAGCATAGTTGAATCATAATTAAAAATACTGCCAGTATTTAGAACATTCATATTCAATAGAGAAAAGGACGTTTATCATCTTATGTTAAGCTGTACTCAGCTTCCATTTCTTGACAGGAAAAAATGGTTAGAAACAGGGTGAAAGAAGATACTGTTTATAGAAACAAGAATAGAAATATTAAGATTTGAATAAAAAATATGAAAAAAGAACACTTTGGCAGAAATTGTAACTAAGTAAAAATATTTTAATATAACAAGTTGTATATGATATGATATTATATGGTCAATACCCTGTTTCATAAAATATATGAGTGGGTGTTAGGGGGAAAAAACTAATAAAACTTGATTTTAAAAAAAGGAAACAGTTGCTTTTGCTCTATCAAAATTATATTTTCTAGTGTCATGCCCATAAAGTACAGAATAGAACCAGTTCATGCATGAATTAGTGCTACTTGTTTATAAACAAACAAGACTTGTTCCTTAATAGCTGATTGTGTGAACTGACTCAGATAAAAAGAATGAATATCTGCTGAAATCAGGCTGAACAGATCTTGCCATGCATATACGCACATAGACGTTTATCAGCTGTCCCATCAAGGTTGCTGAATCAGGAAGTTTGAGGCAAAGGTGTAGGGTGCTAAATTTGTGAAGATGGATTTACAAATTCAAGTTATGCCTGCTGAACATTAACCTATATAAACAAATTCAGAGATATTTGATGCAAACAGGAAGGTGCGTAAAATAACAGAAATATGCATTTTCTCCACACCTACATCAGTAGTCAAATGCACAGGTACCTTAAACTTATTATGATGTATGGAGGTGGTGTGGAATTTAAAAACAGATGTCCCTTTTTAAAAAATCATCTTTTGGACTTCAGATGCCGTCATGTGAAGTTTTTCAGGAAAGCAGTTTTAGCTGGGTATGAATGATCCAGAAGGGCGCTTCGTGACAGAAATTAGAATTGTGGCTGGAAACAAATCCTAATGCATTAATGCTGCATGATACATTATAATAGATTAGCCCCTTCGGGGGTGATATATAACTCAGAAGCAACTTCTGACATTCCAGAGGAAGACGGCATTTTTGAAAATGCAGCACTCCATATTCAGCAGCTGATTCATATGAATATCGAAGGGAGAATTTCTAAAGAAATTCACTGAAGCGCACTAATAGCACACACCATATTGTTACTGACATATAACGTGGTACATAGTTGTCTCAGTGAAGTAAGATAAGCTAAATATTAAAAATACATTTCATTCACAGGACAGAGAAGGAATGTATTGTATTTAGATTCAAGCATAGGAAAGGAGCAGGATTACAAGGAGGAACCAGAGCAATGTAACACAGACAAAAATATTTGCTTCCATCACTTTACTAAATTGCAAAAGGATTTCTACTTAATAAGCTGAAAGATTCAGCTCTGTTTTCTTGAAGGTGTGTTTAATTCTCAGTGATTTGGTTTTGAGATGCTTTGTTAGGTAGTACAGAGTACACTTTTAAGAACATAAGTGAGGAAAAAAAAACACAAGCTGCTCCCTCCCCCTTAATTAGCAAGGGAAACCTCAGCAGCTACTGTATTTCAAGAAACTTCTGATAGTCAGCAAAAGCATCAAATATCTGAACCTAATTGTCAGAACAAAACATGAATTAAAATAGCTGCCTCAGATCTAATATCTATTACTGTTCTGGGAAATAGGTTTAGCCTGGTCTTTCATTTGAAGGAGCCAGTTTCTTTCTTTCTTTCTTTCTTTCTTTCTTTCTTTCTTTCTTTCTTTCTTTCTTTCTTTCTTTCTTTCTTTCTTTCTTTCTTTCTTTCTTTCTTCCTTCCTTCCTTCCTTCCTTCCTTCCTTCCTTCCTTTCTTTTCTTTCTCTCTCTTCCTTCCTTTCTTCTCCCTCCCCCTCCCTCCTTCCCTCCCTCCCTCCCTCCCTCCCTCCCTCCCTCCTTTCTTTCTTTCTTTCTTTCTTTCTTTCTTTCTTTCTTTCTTTCTTTCTTTCTTTCTTTCTTTCTTTCCCTTTGCTTTTTGTTTTGTTTTGTTTTTTAGGGAGAGAAATGCCCACAGAGTTGTTACAGCCATGACCACAGGACTTGAGGAGAAGTATTAGAAAAAAATCTTTCACCAGTATTCTTAGCCTGGGGGGGGGGGGGATCAGAAATGACAGAAAACAGCAGAACAGAGTATGCAGAGAGCGATTTTCTACCAGCAGCCCATTTATTTATTTATAGGTGCATTGATTTGCCTGTTTGCATCACCATGCATTGGTCTCCATGTAGTTATTTTTTCCTGTTGGCTTTTAAACACCTTTAACACCCATGAAGATGGCAGATAGTCTGTCCTGTTGTGCAAATATTTTGCTTAGGCAGTTAAAATGTTTGATGAATGTGTGTAATAGCGGGTATTCTATTTTCTGATTACAGTAAATGGAGAAACCCAATCAAAAATGTTGAAATCCAGCTTAGTAAATTCTGCCAATTTCTGTTATTTACTTCTCTAGGAAAACAATCACCATGAAAAATGGTAGAAAGTAATAGTGTTTGGGATTTTGGGGGATGGGAGTGCCATGTTTCAACTTGACAGCCATTGCTGGTAGCTGCTCTAGAGCCATCACTGTATATAAAGTACTATTCTAAGGTCATCCACTTCTGATACTGATTCCCGTGATGGGTGAAAATGAACAGTATGAGAAATATATCAAGCATAAATTCATTACCAGTGAAGGTGTTGGAAGAAATATCCATCTGGGTCAGTTCCAAGTGGGAAGAAAGACATTGGAACATGGAGACTGATTGTAAAGTTGGTTTAATGGTGAAGCAGAACCACCAAGTGCATGTGATTCTTGATAGCTGACTACATGGAGTGGAGAGTGAGGGTTATTTATACCCTCTCTTGGGCTTTGCTCTTGAGCTTCCTGTTCCTGTGCAAGCTATTGGCTGCTGTAGGGATCATAACTAACCTTGTAGGTTTTCTGAGTCAAGCTTGGTTGAGGCTTGGGCTGATGCAATGAAGGGGCTTGTTGTGCAGTTCCTATTGTGGCTGAATGGCTTTTCCCTGAAGGATAATCCCATCATCCTGGAGCTGAAGGTATTTTGTTTTGTAGATAGACTGGCCCAGTCTTTCTTAATGGGCACCAAATATCTGCTGGGGGCAGAGAGCTGAAGCTCTGTGTTTCTGTCTCCCTTAAAATTTCCATTTCTCTTTTAGGGGAAACATAATATTATGCCTTTTTAAATATTTCTCAATATATTTCATTCTTCTAGGAGGGGTGACTTCCCTCAGTGGTTACGCAAAACTATCCAAAAATGTGACTTTTGTCTGGAAGCCGCTGTTCAGCACTTCAGCAGGTTCAGTTATTGTTCTATTGACCACTAGAGAGAGGGCTTCTGATTTGGGACTGTAAGAAACAGATTGATTTTCCATCATGGGATCATGCTAACATTTTTAACGGTTTTTTAAAGACATTTTGATACCTAGATGTGAATTGAAGAAATTGAATTTAAAGTTGCAATCTGGGCTGTGATTGTTGCATTTAAGCTGAATTGATTACGGTGCTTTAGCGTCCAAAACTGGGGACTTGATTGCAGCTAGATTTGGAGTTTCCTGATTAAGATTTGCTTGTTAGTCTATCAGCAGATCTGCCTTCTTTTTATTGTTGTTTGTTACTTGAAATTTCTGGGTTTTTTAAAGTAAAAGCTGATTTTCAACATGAACAGCTGTGGTAAAATAAGCTTTTAAAATTTTATTTTGCAATTGATGCACTGTATGTTATTTCATTTTCTTTTCTTGTTTCCCATTTTGGTACAAAGTGATTGCAAAGTGATGGCCATGAAATTATGATTCAACAATTGCCATAGGGAAGTTTTGGAAGATGAAAACACTAGACTTCTGATGTGACCTGATGCAGTTGAGTGACTCCAAAGTCACCAATCAGTTCCCAAATATAAAAAAAGACATCTGATCAGATTGTCATGCTTTGTGTTTAATGAAGTGTTACAAGGACTTTGACACAAGCCATTACCCAGTATTTACTTATCCAAGGCAGAAACCTACTGGAAAATTGAGTGAAATTATCCATAGTTTAACAGCTTCAAGCAGATTGCAGTATGATACACATTTTTAAAACATGACCCTTTGAGTTTGTTGGTGTTCACATATTGTTGTAGTGCAATATTATACCTTAATAACCATGTTTTATTGACTCTTTTTTAAATTTCAGGATACTTCATGCAGGAAAAACACAGTTTGCCAGTATTATATTCAAGCAAATACTAATATCCTATTTCATAACCAAGATAATCTATTATTTGATTGAGCTAATACATTGTGATAGCATATCCTAATCAAATTCATACTGGCTACAAGCCTTATTGTTTCATCCATTATCAGCTGTGTCCATAAAAAGCCATTATACGCAGGTAAAGCAGACAGAATTCAAGTAAATGGTTGGCGTGAGCGATAATAATGCTATGCATTTTATAGATGTCCAGGTATTGATCTACATTTTCCTACTTTGTTAGTGTACATTGATATATGTTCTCAAATCAGGAAATCCAACTCTTTTTTAGAATGTATTTGGAATCATTAGCATTATGCGATACATTATTTCACAATCATCAATATTTATCAATGAGAACTTCTAGTTGCCTGCAAATTCTGCCTGGGAATGTGAGTGTGCAGATATCCATTGTGATGTATCTATGCTGAAATACAATCATGCAATCATCACAGATGACAAGTACCGGAATTTAATTTTGGGTTCCGGTATATTTAAGAAAGCATATTAACATTTTCCTCTATGACATAAGTATACTTTCAAAGGCTTTCCTATACAGCAGCCTCAGATTCACTTAGGATATGGTCGAAGGAACACTAGACTGACAATTACCTGCTTTGTACCAGTGGTACAAAGTACACTGCCCATTCATGCACAGTACACACCAAAAGTGCGCTTTGCATGAAAAAAGGAGGCTTGGGAAGGTAAGTAGAACAGCGAGGGGGGGGGAACAGCTGTGCCGCGCGATTTAGATGCACTAGAAAGCAGGATTTCCTGCTTTCTAGTAATTTTAAATTGGGCAGCACAGCTGATCGTCCCTTTTTTTTTTACCACCGGTTTGCCTGAACCAGTGCAAACTGATAGCATTTTACCGCTGCTTTGTACAGTATGGATCACCATGAGAGATTTGTCTTTTTTCTCCCAAACAATGAATACCTTGTTTAGAGACAACATGTGCTTCTAGGTCAGCGATGTCAAACCGGAGGCCCGTGGGCCAGATGCATTACATGCAGGCCATGCCCACCCCAGCTTCGTGAATGGGAAAAACCATTGTGAAACACCATGTGATGGCAACGTGATGCCACAGGTTTGACACCTGTGTTCTAGGTCTGTGATGGCGAACCTATGGCACGGGTGCCACAGGTGGCACGCGGAGCCATATCTGAGGGCACACGAGCGTTGCCTTAGCTCAGCTCCAGCACACATGTGCCTGCCGGCCAGCTGATTTTCGGGCCTTCTGGGCCCACCGGAAGTTGGGAAATGGGCTGTTTCCGGCCTTCGGAGGGCCTCCAGGGGGGTTTGAGGAAGGCCGTTTTTGCCCTCCCCAGGCTCCTAGAAAGCCTCTGGAGCCTGGGGAGAGTGAAAAACGGGCCCACCGTGTCATCACATGCCAAAAGCGGAGGGAGCGCAAGGGGGAGCACGCGCACGTGTGCAGCAGGGTGGGGTACGGGTGGGCATTGAATTATGGGTGTGGGCATGCACACGCACACGCACGATCTCCCCATTCTCCCCCCGCCTTTGGCACGTGACAGCAAAAAGGTTAGCCATCACTGTTCTAGGTGATTCAGCTTAATTTTGTTCTCCATTATATATAAAAAAACTGCACTGTCCATTGGTTAAAGGTACAACTAAAGTCAGGCCAAATACTTGTTAGGCATGTATAAATACTTGTAGTATAAATACTTCATAGTATAAAATTTTTATTACTGTAATTTTAAAGTGTGGTGATGTTCCAAACCAGCTCTCTCTGTTAAGTTTGGGGCTACGATTTTAAGAGCAAATTGTTGTGACAATTACAAAAATATTGCCCACAATAATTCATCCTGCACAACTTGGTTTAATGACAAGCTTGGTTTATCTATCAAGCTTCAGATAATATGAGAT
This sequence comes from Ptyas mucosa, assembly GCA_012654045.1. Lineage (NCBI taxonomy): Eukaryota > Metazoa > Chordata > Lepidosauria > Squamata > Colubridae > Ptyas > Ptyas mucosa. The sequence continues at coordinate 5,814,634 of WNWU01013815.1, read as the reverse complement.
ATCAAATTGACATAACAATCTTCTTCACAGATACCCACGAATTTAAGGTATTAGTTTCATTGAGTGAGGAAAAAAAGTTTCTTTGAGATGATTAAATTTCCTATAAAATGTATTTCTTGGATTGTAATTTATTATCTTAATCCTTCTATTTCTATAATTAGTAATAGAATTATTTTACTAGTAATTAAAATGCAATGTGGACTAGGATGTCATTCGTCTCCTTTACTTTTTAATTTGATGACAGAACCTCTTGAATACTTAAGAAAAGAAGCATTTGAAATTTAAAAAAAACCATTTTAGCTGAATTTTAATATATGATGTATAGGTGGTATTTTAGTGTGTTTTCAAAAATGATTACCAATAGTCTCCACCTAAATTTTGTAAAATTACTATGATAAATATTCTGAATATTCAATAAATTGAAGTAAATCAAATGTTAAGGTAAGAGGTTTCTAAAGATTTCTGTCAAAGAACTGTATATATAAAGTGTTTTTCTATCAAGACACCTGGTCTACCCCAGCATGTGGGAAGGAGCACACTGCATCCCTTTCACCTTTCAGCTCCAATCCAGGAACCCTCAAGCAGTCATATTCATGACAAACCATTTTATACCAAATTATACCAAATATCAGCGAAATATAAATTATTTTCTTGAGTCTTGGTGGTGCAGCAGACTAAGTGCTGTTAAAGTAGCACCAGCTGCCTGCAATTACTGCAAGTTCAAATCTCACCAGGCTCAAGGTTGACTCAGCCTTCCATCCTTTCTAAGGTGGGTAAAATGAGGACCCGGATTGTGGGGGCAATAAGCTGACTTTGTATAAAAAAGAACACCGCTTGGGGGGCCCCGAAAGCCCTACTAAGCAGGTATATACAAAAGTATGAAGGCTATTGCTTAACGCATTGTAAGCCGCCCTGAGTCTCCGGAAACAGGCGGCATATAAATTGAACCAATAAATAAATAAATAAATAAATAAATAAATAAATAAATAAATATTTCTATATATTTCATATATATATATATATATATATATATATATATATATATATATATATCCCTTATTATATACTGTATATCTACTAAATATGTGGAAATTACTATCTCCAAGAAAATACCTTACCTAATTTAGTGGGTAAGAATTTTGAAATGTATCTATCTATGTACTACTAAAAATCTTATTGTGTTTATCTGTTGGTTGGTTCATATCCTCACGTTAGCTCTAATAGTGCATTATGCTATAATAATTTTTAAATCAAGGTACCTAAAATCAGCTAAGTTAAAGAATGTGTAAAAAGATAGGGGACCCATTACTCACGTGGAATTGAAATTGCCATAATGAAGAAAACCAGTTTTATTTGCAAAGTTCTGGCTTTTGAACCATGCCCATGGTCATGTGATCATGACTTCCAACACTCCCCTGTGTCAGGATTCCAAGTAACACCCCTGATGAAAGAAGACTTCAAGGCTTGAGATTCCTCAAAGTTTTTATTAGAGATGTCATCTTGGCACATCTGGGAAAACCCGAATCTGAAAGTTTCCAGCTTTTTCCCACCCAAGTGAAAGTTCAAGTCCCTACCCAGCACCCACATGTCCATCACATGGTCCAATCAATGCACTGTCCAAATTAGAGATATCTCCCTGTCATCTGACTCCAGGTGCTGGGCAAGGTGTCCTTGACTCTCTGAGAAAGGAATGTTATTTTGACTACATATCACCCATACTCTATGCAATCCCCCCTCCCATTCCCCTTCCCATTTTCCCACAGAAAAAAATGTGGCAGGCCTGAAGGCCCAAATGTAAAAGATGGCTTCCAGGTCTGACACCCTGTCAGCTTCCTCAGAAAAGTTATACAAGCAAAGTCAGTGAGGAAGCCAGCTATGTCAGAAGCGCTCCATTCCCACTGCCCATCATTCTGTTTATGTGCTTAAGTAAGTAAATATTGATTTATTATTGACGTTCTTTTGCATTTACAATTCTTTTTTTAAAATTCATTATATGAATTCTTAGATGATCATGAGACCATCTAGCACTGGAGTAAAAAACAAAACAAAACCCTGAACTGAAATTTAATGTTCATTCTGGTCACATTGGACTGTACTACCTTTCTCTTAAGAATGACTAAGCCAGTCTTGTCTAGTTGATTTTGTTTGTTTATATCCCTCATTTGGTTAAGGTGGGACTTGAACTCACAGTCTCTTGCTTTCTAGCCTGGTGTTTTAACTACTAGATGAAACTGGCACTCTCCATATGAATAAAGATCTTAAGAGGTGGACACAAGTATCCTTAAGTATCAAGAATTAATATATCTATTGAGAGCAATGCTTATGTTGGTTATACTTAAATATTTTAAAATGATTCATAACTTGACAAACCTTTATAGAAGAGGCCAATATTAAGGACCTCCTTGTTAAAGTAATATCTTATTGAATTTAATAGTGTTTTAATTTTCCTAACTTTAAACAATATCACTGAACTTATCTGTTAACTTAAATATCTACTGGAATGTACATAATATTGACTATGTATCATTGTGGCTCAACTCAACTCACTCAGGAGCCTGAGTGGCGTAGCAGGCTAATGCCTCCTATTAAGGCAGCATTTAACATCCAGCTGCCTGCAATTACTGCGAGTTTAATTCTCACCAGGCTCAAGGTTGACTCAGCCTTCCATCCTTTCTAAGGTGGGTAAAATGAGGACCCAGTTTGTGGGGGCAATAAGCTGACTTTGTATAAATATACAAAAGTATGAAGGCTATTGCTTAACTCATTGTAAGACGCCCTGAGTCTCCGGAGAAGGGCGGCATATAAATATAATTTTTTTTTTAAAACCCTGTAAACTGACCTTTGAATGCTTGGCAAATTCTTATCCAAATTATGGTTGAGTTACTTTTCCAACACTGAAGGTGATTAGACATATTTAACCATTACTGGACAGAAAAGAAATGAAACTGATTTTTTTCCTCTTATAAGAAATTGATCTTTTGGAAAAAAATAACTCATTTATAATAATGCCTTTTCTTTCTTTTTTTAAGAATGGATTTTTCTTTACCCTTAACCATTAAGTAATTACTATTTTATAACTTTGATATTTTGTGAAAAATATATAATTCATCTAAAAAGGCTGCATAGCACTAATATTGTTTGACCCCAAAGCCCTCCTGGCCTCTTTAAAAGAAATTAGTGTGCTGGAGGAATTTTTATTAAAGCTAAATTTTATTAAAACTAAACTACATATATAGCCAATATTTTTAGAAAATAAGATTAATTTTGGTCAATCTACAAGAAATTTGAAATAGAAACTTAGAGCTTCCTATATTTGCCAATCAATAACTTCAGATTTTAAGGAATATTCAGTATTTATGAATATTTTTATTTATTTATAAAATATTTATTTTAGACCTGTCATAGAATGTTTTAAAAGTAGTGGCACCTCTCTTTGTTTGCTGAAGAAAAGATATATTTGAAGGAACTTTGTTTTATATGCTATGCAATTTTATTAACCATATTGGTTAAATATTATCACTATATATTGTTAATGATATTAATGTTTTTATTAGATGTTTAAAAATTCTGGAATTTTCCATATAGGAAAACTTTGGTTATACTGAGGTTCAATTATTAAGAAAACAGGAATTATATATTAATGGAAGAATATTTACAGAACGCAGCTTCTGAGAACTGCAAGTAGACATCATATACTGCCCAGAGGCTAACATACACGGACAGTTATGCATTGTAAAGATCGCTTAGAAGTGGGAGATACTTCTAATAGAATCTACCAGATCTCCTGCATGGATTGTCCCTGTGACTCTGTAGGACAGATGGGGAGGAAACTAACTACCAGACTGCAAGAACACAAGTGAGTGCTTAGACAAGGAGACCCAATTCACTAGTAGGCTCACATTGCAACAAACAAGGGCACACATTCAATTTTGCAGTTACTAAGATTGTTGGGTGAGCAGGCACAAAAACAGCCAGAGAGGTTATTGAAAGCTGGGAAACAGGTCCCTTGTCAATCAACAGGAGTGTTGATTTATCCCAACTTATCAAGGATTTGGCAGCACAAGGAAACAACAGCCAACGATTTAATAGCCAGCCATCAACACCCCAATCTACATCTAAAAAGCTACACACAACAGCCACCATATAAATACTCCACACAGAACAGCCCAGGGAACACGGAGAAGTTCCCTGAGTTCTAACATGGGTCTGTAAGCTCAGAAGACAAAAACTCTGGACCCAGTGACAGACCCAGATTGGGTCCTGCAGAACTCAATTCATGTAAGAAAATTTAATATCTTACTGAAAATAATTGTGGTTAGGTTAGGGTTAGTCTTTTCTGTGTACATATTAAAATTGGATATAGTCCTTAAGGGTAATTAGATAGTGCATTAATATACTGTACTGTCGAATTTGTACAGTATTTATTTATACTGTATTATTTACAGTATAATGTAATTAATATACTGTATAATTTACAGTATATTAATACATTTATTCTGTATTAATACATAAATAAGATTTAGAGACCTAAAAATATTTAAACAGAGGCTGAACAGTGTTCTGTTTTAGGTATTGTTATGGATTCTGCACCTGAAAAGGGTTGAAGTAATTGACTTTTAAGATCTCTTCTATATTTATGATTCTATGTTAATAGTGACTTGAAAAGTTTCAGGATAGTCAAGAACAGAGAAAAGAAGACTAACATTTCCTCTCCCTGTTTGTTCTGCTTCCAGACTGGCAAAGTAGTTTGCTGGGGCTTGCAATCCAATGTAACAAAGTGAACATTGGATTAAAGTGAAGCACAATTTACAAGGAAAACTAACCAAATCCAAGGCCAAAGTAAAGTCTGGAGGAGATCTAAGTTGCAGATACCAAAAATGTCAGACTAAAATAACCCAATTAAAATTATCCAACAATAATCCAATGCCCCAACTTTTTAATAAAATAAATAAATCCTCCAAAAGGACCCTTCTCATTAATATCCTTCCTTCTTAGAAATATTAATCATCCCCTGCTCAAATATATGAATAATACTAATATAGTCCCAGCTGTAGGAGCATTGCCTAAATTAAGTCTAAGTACATTGGGGGGATCTTCCAGTTTTGTGCCAAATAAAGGATGATAATTACTGAGCTTTTACAAAGCTAACAGATTTTTTCCCCCCTGCTCAATTGTGTAGGGAAAAATATAAAACTAATTTATAATCTAATATATAAATATCAATTCCCATCCCCTGATGGCCCCAATGCTACTCAAACAAAAATGGAGTACACTGTTTGCCTCAATGTAATTAACACTGCATTTAGTTTAGACAAGTAACTCTCAGGAGGTGTATTACATTGGCAGTGCAAGATACCAACCCAAGCTTGCTCTATTCACATTCAATATGTTTTAGAACAGTTTTCTAATAATTAATTAGAATAAACTGGGACAAAGCTGAACATTCTCGAATATAACAACTGCATTCCAACTGACCCTCTAATGCTAAGTTACCTCTTCAGATAAAGTCTTGGGACAAAGTCAAAGATTAAACTTGTTTTTTCATCATGTAATGTAGCTGCACTAAGATGAGACCCAGAGGTTAATCATATTAACAGAATCCAAATATGGGGAGGAAGTGGGTCAACAGAGAAATGCTTGAACATCTGCACTGACATTTGAAATAATTGGCCAGGCTCAAATGCCATCTTTTAAAAGATGAAAGTTACAATTTCCTTTTCCCACACCAATCATCCTGGCTGAAAGAAATATGGTTCGCAACAGAGACTAAATATATGTGCACATTTGGCAAGGCATAGAAACTTTCCAGCACACTCCTATCATTAGGGAACAACTCTATACATATTTACCAGGATATAAGCCACTCTAACAAAGTGAGACTGACTTGCGGGTAACATGCAACATTTCATAGTACTGAATCCAATGCTTGTGCTCAAGCTTTGCTTTGTGTGTGTCTGTGTGTGTGTGTGTTCGTGCACACGTGTGTGTAATTAAGTCAGCATTGACTCCTAGCGACTGCCTGGACAAATGGCATAGCCAAACCCTGCAGTTTTCTTAGCAAGGTTTTCAATAAGAGATTTGCCATTGCCTCCTTTCTAGGGCTGATGGGAAAATGACTGGCCCAAGACCATCCAGCTGGCTTTGTGCCCAAGGTGAGACTAAATCTCATTTATTTATTTATTATTTATTTATTAGTTCAATTTATATGCTGCCTTTCTCCGGAGACTCAGGACAGTTTACAATGCGTTAAGCAATAGCCTTCATACTTTTGTGTATACTTGCTTAGTAGGGCTTTCGCCCCACCCCACAAGTGGTATTCTTTTTTATATAAAGTCAGCTTATTGCCTCCACCATCCGGGTCCTCATTTTACCTACCTCGAATGGATGGAAGGCTGAGTCAACCTTGGGCCTGGTGAGATTCGAACTTGCAGTAATTGCAGGCAGCTGGTGCTACTTAACAGCACTTTAGTCTGCTGCTCCACCAAGGTTCTTGATCTCCCCTTAACCAGGGGTGAAACCCAGCAGTTTCTCACAGGTTCTAGAGAACCGGTAGCAGAAATTTTGAACAGTCCGGAGAACCGGCAAATACCACCTCTGTCTGGCTCCAGAGTAGAGTGGAAATGGAGATTTTGCAATATCCTTCCCCTGGAGTGGGGAGGAAATGGAGATTTTGCACTTTCCTTCCCCTGGAGTGGGGTGGGAATGGAGATTTTGCAGTATCCTTCCCCTGCCATGCCCACCAAGCCACGCCTACCAAGCCACACCACGCCCACCAAGCCATGCCTACAGAACCAGTAGTAAAAAAAATTGGATTTCACCACTGCCCTTAACCACTACACCAAACTGGCTCTCTTAACTCTTTAAAGTAATGAAAAAACTTTACATTACTTTTTTAAAATTAATGTGGTTATTTTACATGATTTTCCCATCATGTTGCATATCTTTTGTGGGCAAACAGCTGCTAGAAAAATCTGAAAAATCAAGACAATTGGGACTGTGCTGAAAAGTATACTTGCTTGAGCTTCTTGACCAGATTTGTAATTCAACTGGTGATAATTCACAGATTGGAAACCTGAATCTTTTACGCATTTTATAGATTTAAATAGGTTTTGCACATAGGACTAAACCATCACTTAGCATGATATTCATGATCATGGAAGTCTACTTAGCTATTAGCAGGTGATCAGAATGTGTTATTTCCATCTTCAGCTGACATCAGTAACTTGTTATCACCAATCTTAATCCTGGACAAAGTGATTAATATAAACTATAGTTTAGGATGGGAAAACTCACCTATCAATTTGATGAATTATCCTAGCATATTAGTCTAAAACAGCATTCACCAGCATGGTCAATATCAACCTCCAAGATCCAATGGGACTATCAAAGGGGTCAAGGCTATTATTCTTACTAGTTGTAGCAATATTAAAGTAATAAATAATTTTTCATATAATAAAGTTTGGGCATTGCTGAACAATCTGTAACTTCATGAAGGGATCCGTGAGCTAAAGCATTTGTGGATCCCTGACCTAAACTGTAGTCTACAGTATCCACACACCTTTGGTTTAAGCAAAAATAGAAAGTGTAATTTGTGAAAAATTAAGCCAATGCTTCCCAAATCAAAATCATGATAAGAGAGGAAAAAGGGAAAATTTAGTTGTTCCAGTCCTGTAAAAATGCAGCCAAAGATTATGTGTGAATAAACAAGGAGAATGCATCAAGAGAACAATTAGCAATCAAAGAGAAATCATGGCAGACAAGAGAAGCAATCAGTAATGTTAGTTTCATGATTTTGATAGTCACCCATCACCATCTCTACTGATGAGTTACATAGCAACAGAATTCATTCTATATACTAAGCCTTAGTTTGCTTAATCATGGCTTATTAAATAAGTAACATTTAGCTAGTTAATTTTTCCATTGTAATATTTATCTGTAGTTGATTAGATATAAGGAAGTAGAAAAAGTTTCTTGTTTTGATCCTAACAGCCTTTTTTGACAGGTTTGTAAAAACTACAGATTCTTAATCAATGATCGCCTCAGCTGGGACTAAAACTGATACCAACTGATTTATATTTGTAGGGTTACCATGATACATCTATAGCTATAAAGATCATAATCATATAGGGAATAGTTTTCCCTGTGGCATTCTTTGAGATAAATAAAAGCTGGACTTTGAGGAAACAGAATATTTCAGAAACAGAAGGAGTATTGAACTTTAATATTGGAGAAGGACTCTTGAAAATATCGTGGATAGACAAGCAAACAAATGGATAACAGAACATATCAATCCAAAATGTTTAAGTGAAAGTATAAGTTACCAAACTCAAATTTTGGATACATTATACAAAGACATATCACTTTTGAAAAATCCATAATGCTGAGAAAACGAAAAGAAAAGAAAACAGAGAATGATGAGCAGCAAACAGAAGTTGTTAAATTACAGTGCAATATTTTCTGACATTCAACACTAACTTGATGGTATACAATCAATCAAATCAATCAATCAAGGTTCAAAGAATGTCAATCATCACTCAAGGTGTATAGATATTTTACACAAGGAACTTTCTATAAATAAGTTATTTATTTATTAGATTTATACCCTGACTTTGATTCAGGAGCACAATGTAGTGTACAGGTTGTTATCTTCTCCTTTTCCCACAACAGTAACATAGTAAGGTTGGTTGAGCTGAGAAACGGACCAATTCAAAGTCAGCTCCTAAAGCTAAGTGCGTACTAGATCCCAGATCTCCAAGTCCAATGGTTTAACCGCTACCCTACAATGACCCACTCTAATGACTATACCTCATTGGCCCACTCAACCTTTGTGTAGTGCTTGATTTAATAGAATAGAATTAGAACAGAACAGAACAGAATTTTTTATTGGCCAAGTGTGATTGGACACACAAGGAATTTGTCACTGCATATGCTGTCAGTGTACATAAAAGAAAAGATATGTTCATCAAGAATCATAAGGTACAACACTTAATGATAGTCATAGGGAACAAATAATCAAATCCTCTTAGGAAACAGTCAATGTAAATCGTAAGGATACCAGCAACAAGGTTACAGTTGTACAGTCATAAGTGGGAGGAGATGGGAGATAGGAATGATGAGCAGATTAATAGTAGTGCAGACTTAGTAAATAGTTTGACAGTGTTGAGGGAATTATTTGTTTAGCAGAGTGTGGCGTTCGGGGAAAAACTATTCTTGTGTCTAGTTGTTCTGGTGTGCAGTGCTCTATAGTGTTGTTTTGAGGGTAGGAGTTGAAGCAGTTTAATGAAGAGTTGTCCTTCACTGAATATACAAATTCTAACAATAACAATACAATAAGTCATAAAAACCATTTCAAATATCAATAGTGTCCCAAAACTTTGTTAGTATAGGACCAAAGTCTCCTACATAGCAGAAGGTAGAAAAGAAGAACAAACTCACTGGCTAGTGTGTCCTCAGCCACAAACATATGGAGAAGAAAGGTCTTTCAGTTGGCAAGCGGATCACACGTACTTCTAAAACATACAGCGCAAGCTCCATTCTGCCAAATCTGATGCTTCAGGACCCTCTACCACCTGGGAGCTTGTTTTGTGATCTTAAGGCACTTCAAAGAGTGAGGGGGAAAGATTCAACCGACTGGTGAGAAAGTAGGATTTTTTAAGAGCAAGAGTTTTGTTCATAGCTTCTATTATATAAAAGAAAAAGGAGCACTATCTTTCTTTTCATTATTTGCTCAGTTGAAACCCAGCTTCCCATTCATAAAACAGTCAAGTCAGCCCTTGTCCAGCCCTTTGTTCCAGAGCAGGTTGAAGGATTACACATAAGCCACATTTACACTTAAAAATAATAATAATTAAAAATCTTCTTGCAGCTAGTGGGTTTCATAGCCAATAGTGTTTCTTCCTTAAGGGGTATCTGTTCATAGGCTTCAGATTTATGCATTGAGGCTTAAATTATAATTTTGTTTCAAGATGTTCGGCTAACAATAGCAGCCAGCAAAGTCTTCTTAAGAAAGATTTGACTCAGCTGAAATTAATGAAGACTAAACAAATACAACAAGAACCTAGGACAATTCTTGTGGTTTGGGAGGAAAAAAAAGAGAGAATGCATTGATTATAGCATACTGGCAGATGTCTGTGTGAAATAGGGAAGGGGAGTGTGTTATGAACAGAAATAAAGCTCATAATCCATGCAACGTTTTAAAACAGATGCAGACTGGTTGCATGGCTTCCAGAAATTGGTTTGAGACATGCTAAGTAAATGTATAGCTGTCACCATGAATATAGCTTACATTCTTGCTGTCTTAACCTCAGGCAGAAAAAAACCCTCCCTTTAAAATGAATGCTTATTGGCATAACATATTTTCCCCTCAAAATCAGCACCTAAATTAATGTCCTAGGAGAAAGGTGGGGTGGGGAGAATTTAGTGAAAAGATAATTGTTCCAAAGAGCAGTAGGTTTTTAGTATGGAAGGAATGCACTGTACTTGCTAAATCTTTTTTCTTTTCCAATTAAGTAGTTATTCTTTTCCCCCAAGAGTTGTTTGTTTGAAAACTCATTTAACATGTGTTCCTCATCTGGATAGTGAAAATCGGAATACCAAAGCAATTTTTGGCAAAACTCTTGAGACAAGGATGTAGCACACACGTGTGATACTATCTCTTCTAAGAGAAAATTTCCCTTACTTCCCGAAAAATGTTATTTAAAAAAAAATCTTATGCAGCCTTTTCTGATCAGGCCTGGATTGGTTTAATGCAACAACAGTCTATAATATTACCGGTATATTGTACATTCATATTAAATTGTAATTATAGGGATTTGTTAAAGGAAAGCAATATAGAACATTGGCTTGTTCTCTGGCTTATCCCATTAAAATCTATGAGCAAAATTGAACTATGTTGACTATTTGTTTGAGGTATCCTTCCCTAATATATATTCCTGTTTTTGTTCCATTCTTTCACAGCTTAGAGCCGTGATGGCGAACCTATGGCACGCATGCCACAGGTGGCACGTGGAGCCATATTGGTGGGCATGCTCAGCTTCAGCGCGCATGCACGCACCGGCCAGCTGATTTTCGGGCCTGATTCAGGCCCACTGGAAGTCAGGAAACAGGCTGTTTCCAGCCTCTGGAGGGCCTCCGGGCAGGTGGGAGGCTGTTTTTGCCCTCCCCAGGCTCCAAGAAAGCCTCAGGAGACTGGGGAGGGTGAAAAATAGGCCTACGGGGCCCTCCGTGCCATTGCGTGCCAAAAGCAGGGGGAGCACGGAAGGGGTATCGCGCATACATGTGCGGGGGGGGCGGGACGCATTGAATTATGGGTGTGGGCACACACGCACACAAACCCCCTTGCTTTTGGCACACGACGGCAAAAAGGTTAACCATCACTTGCTTAGAGCAACTGTTTTGCAGAAATATTAGCATCTTTTTATCCCATTGTTTAAGGCAATGAGAGAATTGAAAAAGGAAAATTAACCAAGAAAATAAGTAAACAAACGAACAAAAACCAAACAAACTTGGGAATAGCGATGCATATGGGAAAGATAAATATTTTAATTATATATCCAGAAGAGCATTTGTACAGGTACAGATTGTCTCAATTATATGACTGGTAGCAAAAATAACTGAAAACTAAGGCAACGAATAGAACATCTCAATTTAAAACTAGTCCAAAGACTGGACCCCATTAAAACAAAAGCAGCATATAAAACTGCTAAGTAAAAGAAACGTCTATTTTAAGAAGCCTGTATTATATTTTATCTGTCTCTGGATTTTTCTTTTCTTTTAAATTCTTTTAATTTTCTTTCACCTTCATTAAAAACACAAATACAGTATTTAATTACAAAATATAACTATTTAAATAAGAAGGCCAGCTAGCCAGTGTTTGATCTTATACCTTAAAGTTACAAACCTTGGAGGTAAATAGATTTGGAACAGTAAAAAAAAAATCAGAGCGACATGTATTTAAATACCTTAGATTGGGAAGGATATTCAGGAAGCAACTGCTATATTTGTTGTTAGTTGCAAAGTTGTGTCTGACCCATTGCGACCCCATGGACAACGTTCCTCCAGGCCTTCCTGTCCTCTACCATCCCCCAGAGACCATTTAAACGCCCGCCAACTGCTTCAGTGACTTCATCCAACCACCTCATTTTCTGTCATCCCCTTCTTCTTTTGCCCTCATTAGGCTCTTCTCCAGTGAATCCTTCCTTCTCATTAGGTGACCAAAGTATTTGAGTTTCATCTTCAGGATCTGGCCTTCTAAAGAGCAGTCAGGGTTGATCTCCTCTAGGACTGACCGGTTTGATCACCTTGCAGTCCAAGGGACTCTCAGGAGTCTTCTCCAGCACCATAGGTCAAAGGCCTCAATTCTTTGGCGCTTAGCCTTCCTTATGGTCCAACTTTCACAGACATACATTGCAACTGGGAAAACCATAGCATTGACTATATGCACTTTTGTTGGCAGGGTGATGTCTCTGCTTTTTAGTATGTTGTCTAACTTTGCCATAGTTTTTCTCCCCAGGAGCAAGTGTCTTTGAATTAGTTCAGGGCTGGGTTCCACTTACCTTCACTACTAGTTCACAACGGGAGCATGCTTGCACGCTCGCTTAACTCATGCATGGCGCTTCTGCGTATGTGCAGAGCATCCATGATGATGTCTGGGTGGTGGGTGGATCCTCCCACTGCCGCTACTACCAGTTCGCAAGATCCTGAGCGAACCGATAGGAACCCACCACTGCTATAGTCCCCATATGCGGTGATCTTGGAGCCTAGGAAAATAAAATCTGTCACTACCTCCATTTCTTCCCCATCTATTTGCCAGGAATTGAGAGGGCCAGGAGCCATGATCTTAGTTTTCTTAATGTTGAGTTTCAAACCAACTTTTGCCCTCTCCTCCTTCACCCGCATCAGAAGGCTCTTTAGTTCCTCTTCACTTTCTGCCATTAGAGTGGTATCATCTATAGTGCTCTACAATTGGGCAATTGTATAAGACATTTAAATACATTTCTCAAAGATATCTGGTATTTGCTTCTCTGTATACTACTTTTTTCTCATTTTAAAATAGCCCCCTTCACATTACTTGACCATTATGCAATTAAAATTGTGCATGCCCTTTGGTACATCAGGTGATGTTCATACATGAGATGAAATATCCTGACCGGGCAGAAATGGAAAATTGAGATGTGCAAAACATGAATTCTAAAATGTTCTGAGCTCCAGTGGGTGGGTGAGTTAAAATTCAAATCTGAAATAACAACCTTGAGATTGGGTGACTTCTGGTGTTCTGAGCTTGATATGTGGTTGGTTTGAACTCAGAAGACTTCTGGAATCAGTGAAATATCACAAATGCATCCATGAAGGGCAGACTAGCCTTTTAAAACCTAAAACGTAGTTTTGGGCTTAGAACTTTTTGAATTCAACACATTTTACTGCTTTGGAGGATTCCAAAATTTCACTAGTGAATTTTGAAGCCAAATGAATGAATGAATGAATGAACGAATGGATGAATGAATGAATGAATGAATAAATAAATAAATTCCTAAGCACACCATTTTCTGCATCTCAAAAACTTAATAAGCATTTTGGAGGAAGAGTCTTGTAAGCCTATACTCTTTCTTCAATATCTCTTTGATCATCCAAAAGACAAACCCAGCACAAAAGAGTTACCCATCCCTGGAATATGTGTGTAGATTTCGTAAAAAAACAATTTGAAGTCCATCTCTCAAAGAAGTAGAAATATGATGAGTTTGGTAAAAATGTATTCCTGCCTCTTTGGCGACCTTGAGTTTTCTGGAGAAGACCATTATTTGCCCATGATGCAGAATCAAAATTGTGGGGCTTAGGACCTCATCAATAACAAGAAATACTATCCTCAATATTAATGATTTTGCTATAGAATCCTAAATTTGAGGGTCTACTGTACTTTTTAGTTCTTTGGTTGTTTGCTTTTAAATGTCTATTTCTTAATAGAGATAGCACAGCAAGAAAGAAAAACTTCTTGATGATGTATGAATGAACTTTCTCCAAAGAGATACTCAGTGATAAAATGCCCTGCTATTTAAACATGTAAAAGCCATTACAACTTCCCTACCTCCTGGGTTAAAATCTCTTCTAGGAATAGCCAGTAAAGAGATGAACTTTGTAATACACAGAAATGCAGAAAATAAATGCGAAGACTGCTAATGAATTAAGTGTCTTTTTATGACTTTTCTGTCTGATAGGAAAATACCAGGGCTGGTGAAAACTAGTAAAATGATGATTGCTTAGAGAGTACCTTGAAATAAGGGATGCGAGTTTATAGGAATGTTACTATTTTCAAATGATAAACTGGGGGCTATTTTGCACATTACCTTATTAAAGGGATGCACCTAAGATGTCTTAAGTGCCACTGAGGTTGGTGGTTCATTTCTTTATTGTTCAGTTGTTGATAATGAAAGCATTTTACCAGTCCAAAGTAATAAAATAAATGTTTCAGCATTCTTCATTTTGCTACAGCCTTACAGCACATACTTGGAAAGACACCATTCTGTCATTTCACTTTATTTATCTATTGTTTCTATGTCTAGACTATCCATCACCAAAAACCTTGATTAATGTAAAAAATGCCCAAATCCTAAATGTGTATTAAAATGTCCAAAAATTATACAATATGGCATTTAAATAGTGCTGTCACGTTGGGAAAGATTTAAAATGTTTAGAGAAACAAGGCCAGATGAAAATATGTTTTTCTTTTTTTTAAAAAAAGTCTTTAATATACTTTCTATTACAAGGTATAACAAACAAACAAGGAAAAACTAGTCCATCAATGACTGTATAGTAGAGGAAAATAAAAAACAATTGCATATTTTGAAAATAATTCCATCTCTATAAGCTGACATTCCTTCTTACAAGGCTCTACTTAGATAATAATTTCTTTTTCACTTTTAACAGTCAACAAATAGCAGACAGAAAAATCAGAAAAAGAAAGACATATATTATATTATTGGGCTTCTCATTCGTTTTCTGCATTTCTGTCTGTTACCAAGTTCATCTCTTCACTGGGAAAAAAAAAGAAACAAAGAAAAAGTGTGTGTGTGTGGGGGGAATGTTCTTAAAAATTACTGTGGATGGCATTCTCCACATTATTTTAGAAGCCACCTAGAAGGCTTGACCCCAAGTGACAGGCAAAATCGATTGGCTGCCCCCAGAGATGTACCTCCCCAAACGATCTTAGAGGACAATGGAAGTCCTGAAGGACAAGGCATTATCTCAGGTGTACCAAGCCACACATGGTTCTAAAAATAATAAGTAGCACTTTCGATCCTACCTGAAAGCTAGTTGGCATCTGGTATAATTTTTTTTACAAGTGATGCAGTCTGGTCTCTGTGGTATACTTTGGAAACCAAGCTGCTGCAGTTTTCAAGTCACACTCAAGGACAGCACTTCAGAAACTAAACACGTATCACTGTTTTTATGTGATTTTTATCTAGAGAAAGACATAGCTAGAGATATAATAAAGGATGTTTCTGGCTATGGTCTCCACCTGAAGGATCAGGATCAAGGAGAGATAAGGATCCAGAATCATTAACCAGATGGCACACCTTCTTTCTTTGAGAGTGTGACTCTATACCATGCAGTCATATACCAATGACTGCATCTCAAACGATCCATCTGTTAAAGTACTGAAGTTTGCAGATGATACAACAGTGATTGTTTCATTCGACACAACAATGAATCTGCATACAGGCAGGATGTTGAACAATTAGCCTTGTGGTGCGACCGGAACAATTTGGAACTGAACACACTCAAAACTGTAGAAATGGTGGTAGACTTTAGGAGAAACCCTCCCATACTACCACTGCTTACAATACTAGACAACACAGTAACAAGAGTAGAGACCTTCAAATTTCTAGGTTCTATTATATCACAAGACCTAAAATGGACACCTAACATTAAAAGCATCATCAAAAAAGCACAACAAAGAATGTTCTTTCTGTGCCAACTCAGGAAGCTCAAACTGCCCAAGGAGCTGCTGATACAGTTCTACAGAGGAATTATTGAGTCTGTCATCTGCACCTCTATAACTGTCTGGTTTGGCTCTGCAACCCAACAAGACAGAAACGGACTTCAGAGGGTAATTAGAACTGCAGAAAAAACAATTACTACCAACCTGCCTTCCATTGAGAACCTGTATATTGCACAAGTTAAAAAGAGGGCTATAAAAATATTTACAGACCCCTTGCATCCTGGACATAAATTGTTTCAACTCCTACCCTCAAAACGACCCTATAGAGCACTGCACACCAGAACAACTAGACACAAGAACAGTTTTTTCTGAACACCATCACCCTGCTAAACAAATAATTCCCTCAACACTGTCAAACTATTCACTAAGTCTGCATTACTATGATTCTTCTCATTGTTCCTATCACCTATTTCCTGCCACTTATGACTGTATGACTGTAACTTTGTTGCTTGTATCCTTATGATTTATATTGATTGTTTCTTGTATGATTTGATTGCTTATTTGCTTACGACTATCATTAAGTGTTAAACTTTATGATTTTTGACGAATGTTTCTTTTCTTTTTATGTACACTGAGAGCATATGCACCAAAGACTTTGATTGCTTATTTGTACCTTATGACTATCATTTAGTGTTGTACCTTATGATTCTTGACAAATGTATCTTGTCTTTTTATGTACACTGAGAGGATATGCACCAAAGACAAATGCCTTGTGTGTCCAATCACACTTGGCCAATAAAAGAATTCAATTCCGTTCCATTCCATTCCATTCCATTCCATTCCATTCCATTCCATTCCATTGCATTCCATTCCATTCTATTCTATTCTATTCTATTCTATTCTATCTGGAATAGGGAGGTCTATCACAGTCTTAGAATTATGAACCACTACCCCTCCCCTATGTGTGATGAATCAAGGAAAACAGCCCTTTCTCACAACATTAATATTTTCCAGACACTCCCCAGAGCTCCGAGCAGGTAGGAAAAGCATAAATAAAGGGGACAGTGGGTAGTTCATCACAACCACCTCCTCATGAGTTATATATTGAAACTAATCCTGCGACTAAGGCACATAATGGCATTTCTGAACACCTCTGACTAAATCTAATGCAGAATAGCTGAGAACTGAAGAAAAATGCATTGCCAAAACTCTTATTGAAAGTATTACATTTGATCATGCTGGATTCTAATCTGAATCCAGAAGTTAAGAAGCAGATGTTATTCTCTCACAGTTCTGAACAGCTCAGCTGGAGGAGTCTGCAGCTGTGATACGTGCATGACTTCACCTCTGAATGTACACAGAATCTCAAATATTCTCCATATTGTGCATATTCTGTAGGGGGGTAAATTTTCTACCTCCTGCACATTAGTCATTTACCGTTGCTACTTCAAGTCAAAGATTTCTTCTCTGATGCAGGGGCTGATCTTGAATGGTTTGACAAAATTATTGGAGGAAGCTGTGTTTACTATTCAAGGGACTCAACCAGACAATCAACAGAATTTCCTGCATACTCAATATTAAACACTAAAACCTTCAGGCTCAGGGAAAGCCTGAAACTGAATTGATCCTTTCTTCTTTTGCAGATGGAATGTAGCAGTAAATCAAATTTTAATCAAGTTATTATCTGAAAATCTAACCATAATAAAGTAGCAATCCACCCCAAATGGACAAATTATCATCCCAAACATGACAAGGCAGAAGCTGGTAGCTAGAGGACTCAGGAGTTATCCTGGCTTCTTTTGAAGAGCCAAGGCAGTTTCACCAATTTTTAGGCAAATTTAGATGATCCTCCTTTAAATCCTATTCATATCCCTTTTTTTTAGGATTAATAAAATAGTTTTTGGAGAAACATAGGGAATCTTGCATTGGACAAGCCAAAATTTACATGCCATTAGAAGCAGAAATGGCAAAATTGTGTTTTATAAAACTATATTGCCACAGATGTGGGTAGTTTTTAATAAAAATATATTCAAAGTTTTAGTCATTCTGTTTTTTTACCCAGGAGGGCAACTGCACTGCAATGGAGAAAATGAGCACTGGGCAAAGATACCCTGCATTTGCTGCTGGTTTGGAAATAGCTTGCAAGACCTTTCTCAATATTGCTTTCAGGGAGGTAAATGTGCACAAAATGTGTTCATTGTACTTGTCTGTGTCTTCTCCTTTTTGTAAATGGAACTCTAGTCAGGATTTCATGCTGAACTTTAGAATAATCACTTCATTTAGGCATTAAATTATTCAGTGTTACAGTGTCTCCAAAAAAAAAAAGGCTGGCTTGTTTTTAAAGAGAGTGTTAAGGTTTTATTCAGCGCTTGGAAGTAATCATGTGAAATATTTGGTTTAGTTCTGAGTTTCAGATCATTCACAAAGGAATAAATCTGGAGCAATGCTCACAAGATGTATGCATCTTCATGCACTATTGTTATTTTTTTTAAAAATACAAATCAAAACAGGACCAACAAGCAAGTCCAGAAAAAGAGAAAGTGTAGATTTGCAAGCCACTAGTCAGTTCATAACATTATTGTGGATCAGTATGATTATATATGTCTTTTTCTCAGACTTAGACCTATACAGTAGGTCTAAGTCTGGGACAAAGGGGATGAAAATTTAATATATAGGATAAAGAAAGAATAAAATGTTGGTGCTTTTTCATTTTACAGCACAAAAAAATATCCCATAGTTCTTATAGCCTCTTGCACATTGTAAGATATTTAGGGGACATTTTAGAAAGACTCCATCTTACCCTACAAAACAGTCCTTAAATACTGCAATTGTTAGAGTAAATTCTGCTAAAGAAATGTGATACTAATCCTGTTAGAAGCACACCATTAAGCCAGTTATGTGTCACCATTGTTAATCACTTCTAGAATATATTTTGACTGCTGTACACTATATCTCAAGGGTCAAAGAGTGTCTTCCCAGGATCTTCTTCTATCTGCCAGCAGCATTGAGTGACTTTCCAGAAATACCTTTGACTCTTGATTATTTATAAATGTAGTGCCAGTTTGTTATAATAGTTAAGGCACAAGACTAGAAACTAGCCCCACCTTAGGCACAAAGCCAGTTGGATGACATTGGGATAGTTACTTTCCTTCAGTCGTAAGAAGGTGTTCTGACCTAGACTTCCTGAGAAAGCATAAATCACAATCGTAGTCCCAAAAAAACCCCTCTTTTATTGAGACAGCTGTGAATTATGGTAATTCAGAGCCCACAATGATTCACGAACAGTCTGTGAAGATTCTGACAGATGTCTGCTTGAGTTGACACAGTCTTTCAGGGTAATGTTGATAAGCACCCACCTTTATCTCCCTTGAAACACTGCCAAGGACCTAATTGTCAGTTAGTTTTGCAAGGCCAAATAGAGCACAGAGTCAAACGGACTTCCCAGAGCTTGAATTGACTATATGAACTAATTGCTTCCTGCAAAGACTCACCTCCGTTTGCTCCTCTTTTATGTCTTATGGGAGGGGCCAACCATGTCCAAGCCTTATTCCCGAGTCACCCTTTTTTTTCTTAATTATTCTTTCCTTCTGGCAGCTCTGCGCATGCGCACACTGGGAACAGGCTCAAACTGTTCTTCTGCCTCACTGATGTCAGATTCCAGAGGCTCTGGAGGCAGCACATAATTACCAGATGGCCCTGGCCTCCTCTCTGCCTCTGATGCAGAGCCCTTGTCCGAGCCTTGCCCAGACTCCAGGACTGGCCCACGTTCCTCCTCAACCTCCTCACTGTCCAAATCTGCTGCCAGCTCTGCTGGCCACTGGTGGGCCACAACAGAAGGAGGCAATGGCAAACACTTCTGAAAAACCTTGCCAAGAAAACTGTAGGGACTTGTTCATGCTGTCTCTGGGAATTGGACATTACTAAATGGAAGGAAAGAAAAAGCACAAATATAGAGTGTTTTCATTTGCTACAACATGACAACATCACAATACTCTTCAGGGAAGGGTCCCATATCCATGGATAAAATACAGTTTGGCTTCAGAAGGAAAGACAAGAGTGGTTAAAGTAGTGCAGACATATGTCAAAATTGAGCATCAGTGTGACTGTAGAACTGCTTGGTGCATATTTATTTATTTATTAAATTTATTTGCCATCCATCTCTTTGCAAAGCCAATCTAGTTTAAAGGCAAAGAATTTCAAATGAGAAAGTAAGACCTTTAACCTGCTTCAACAAGAGTTTCCCTTAAATAGCAGAGGCAAAGAGTTGTATTATATTTCCATTTAAATTATAGTGATTATTCATATTTTGTCATCTATATATATATCAATGCAGTTGCACTCAGGAGGCATAAGAGTCCTCCCTGCTTCAAGCTCACGGTTGGTGGATTTTCCAAAAGTATGTTCTATTTAAAAAATATTTCTTTCCTACTTAGAGATTTTAATGAATGTAGCCAATATGCAGCCCTTATTTATTTATTTTTGCTACGTATACTATTCCTTCCAATTTATGCATCTATTTTGGATAGTCCAGTTCTAGACATGTCTCTTTCACATATCCTGGACTGATTATTTCCCTTTGGAGACATTTACCCAGTGGTGGGCTGCAACCAGTTTAACAACTATTTTTATGTGTGCGCACTTTGCATGCACATGTGGGCTTCATGTGTGTGCCTAATGTGCTTTTGTGCAGTGTTCAAAATACAGCAATTTGAAGCTCAGCTGCTTTCCTTCCAAGGCAGCCCCAGTAAGTAGAAAAGCGGAGGCATGGAAATCAGTTGTATTGCACGAATCAAAGCTAAAAAGAAGGAAATATAGGACAGGATAGGGTGGGAGGGCGGGGCCAGCTGATTGTCGGAACTACCGGTTCGCCTGAACCAGTCTGAACCGGTAGCAGTTGTGTTTACCCTTATCAGCCTTTGTGCAAAGAAACTAATAGGCAAAAAACGTTGATTGGCCATATAATTTAATTGACATTTGTGTCCTAAAATTCACAGTTTAAGCCAACCTGGTTTTCTTCTTCCCCTCCTAATCAAGGA
Organism: Ptyas mucosa; assembly: GCA_012654045.1. Taxonomy (NCBI): domain Eukaryota; kingdom Metazoa; phylum Chordata; class Lepidosauria; order Squamata; family Colubridae; genus Ptyas; species Ptyas mucosa. Next base: position 5,793,664 of record WNWU01013815.1, on the reverse strand, counting down.
GTTTGACTGCTGTTACTGGCTATAGCCTTAAGGTATCCACAAGGAGTTAAATGCAACATTTCTGAGTTGATTCGCATTACATTTCATCTGTTGAAGGCAGAGACTGTGGATGGCCTGACTGTGCTGATCCAGCAATTAATGGCCATTTTGTTATTATTTCAGGTCTTTATCTTTTCCTCTCCTGTAGGAACATGACACACAAGTTTCTCCTGGAAAGATACTGAAAAAGAGTTTCTTTTGGCTAGCCTTAGGGAACTGTCGCTCTCTGTTCTTCCAAATTTTGTGCCTGACGTCAGTGACAACTGGTTCTAATGGAAATCTGATATGCCTGTCCCATAATGTATCAAAACAAAAAGACAATGTGTGATGTGATACAAAGACCAAGCTTAGGTTAAGCACCAGATACATCAAAGGCAGAGGTATTTCAGAGAATGCTTACCTGTGCCTAGAAAAACATTTCACCACACTTTATTAGGAGCAGTTAAATAGGATAGCCTTTGCATTAAATAAAAAGAAAACTCCCTCCCTTTCTAAAATAAACAGGGGTAGGAGAAATTATGATTGAGAGGCTTCCACTTCCAAATCCCTGCTCAACTCTCACCACTTGGGATGAAACAGGAAATAGGTAGCTAAAGAGGAAATAAGAATGCTCAACTGTCTTTTCAGGGGTATTTCAGGAAAAGTCCATCTCATCAGAAGTTTAGTGATCCAGCTTTTACATTCACATACATGAGCATGCCTTTGTATAACCCATTCTTAGAAACCCAAAAATATGAAAAGATTATGAAAAGTGCAAAGCTTGTGGAAAGATTTTATGCAGTTGTGGGAAGCAGCTTCCAAATTCTAGGGATCTTAAAAGAATGTCTTTGAGCATGTTCTTCAGCTTTAGTATTATTTGGTTATATATGCATTCTCTGCTTTCCTATAATCACAACTGAACAGATGCAATCTAAACAGGGATCAGGGTTGCAATCATGAATAAAGGATAACGGGGAACAGGCAAGCATCGGTTAAGTCCCCCACTCTCATCATGAGTCCTGTGTTGTATTTGTAACCATATTTTTATATCATTCAACTTTTATATCATATTTTACATTTATATCACTTCACTCAACCCTGGTAAAACAGAATTTTTGTCTCTCACCCCCAGGATAAGTGATATTTTATCCCTGACTCTGGATGAGGTGGCATTCTGCTGGACTACATTGGAGTGTAATTTGGGGGTCTTCCTAGCCTCATGGCTCCTCCTCAAGGAGCAGGGGGCAGCCATGTTTAAGGGGGCCTTTGCACAAATTCATCTGGTGCACAACTGTGTGCCTTCCCATATGGTGAGATCTTGCTCATATTCATTTACGCTTTTGGTCACTTCCCATTTAGATTACTGAAATGTGGTCTACATGGGGTTGTACTTGAAGACCATTGAAAAGCTATAATGGGTCCAGAATGCAGTAGCATGCACAACAATGAGTGCCCTTAGCCATATAACACTTCAGTTACATGAACTGCATTGGCTTCCAGTTTCCTTGGATGCAATTCAAGGTGCTGGTTATTGCCTTTAAAGCCGTATGTGATACGGAGTCAGGTTATCTATAGGATCACTTGTCCTCTAAGGGCATGTCCCAATTCTACCAGATCAGATACAATAGGCATACTCTTTCCCATAAACATTGCTATCTTATAGGATCTAGGAAGCCTGTCTTTTCTATGGCAGCCCCTATCCCATGGAACATTCTTTCCTCTAAAATTTGGTATCCATCCTCCTAGCTTTCCAAAAAACACATAGGACTGGCTTTTCCCCCAAACACTGAGATTGAGGAGATAATGATGGATATGAAAGTTTAACACTGGTGTCATCTTTTAATGTTTATGATTTTAATAGATATAGGTATGTTTAAGGACATATTGATATCGTTTTAATGGCTGATTGAGAACCACATAGAGTTCAATATAAGGTGGATGGATATGTGAAGGTTTTAAATAAATAAATTCTGGAATCTTCCATTTTTCATGATCTCTTGCAAAGAACATTAAAGTGTAGCTTTTATGTAGTCCAGAAAGAAACCTGCAAATTAGGTATGTAAATAATTACAGAATTAATCTCACTTCAATATATATTTTCCTAGCATGGAACATGAATTTTCATCTTATCTAGTGTGGAGAGCTGTCTGCAAAAAAAGTAAATTGTTATTCTGATATCAAGTTCAAATGTTTTATGATTGGGTGTTAAATGACAAGATTTGCTCATCAATCTCTTGCACGTAAAATGGCTTTGAAAATGTATGCAAATGAACCCTTTGCAGGACAATCTGGCAAAAGACATTTTATTATCTTCTCCCTCCCCCGCAAAAGCTTGTTTATTTTCATGCTACTATAATTACTATAATTTGGGCAAAAGTTCTAACCAGGTGAGTGGATCAAGAAACTCATTCTGTATTTCTTCTATTTATTTATTTTTTCAATTTTCTGTGCCAAGCTTTCCTTCCCATTGGGCTATCTCAAGTATCAAACTTCGATGTCACAAAGGAAGCACAACAAATTTGATCGTCTATATACTGCTAAAATTCTCCAGTTTGTGTGTAACCTTTAACTGGATGAAAGAGTGCATCATGGGGCAACCATTTTTGAACCAGGTACCTCAAATAGACTAATTTACAGAATACTCAAAAATCCAGAACCCATGAAATTTGGCAAATTTAATAAAATATTTTGTGACTTAAAAATTATCATAAAGAATTTTTACAATACAATACAATACAATACAATACAATACAATACAATACAATACAATACAATACAATACAATACAATACAATACAATACAATACAATACATGTTGCAAAATATTTCCTGAGATCAGCTTCTGATATTTGACTGTGCAATACAGTTCAATATGGGCTACTTTCCAAGCAGATGCATCTCTGAATATCTCCCTGAATTTTTAAGAACTTTTCCAGTGCGTTAGAAGCTTTGACATTGTCAAAGGCACTGAGAAATCCAGTAAGGAAATATCTCTGAAATGATGACCCAGCAGGTCACGGGTTGTCTAGTAATTATTAATATTGTAGGATTTTCTGCTTCATGTGCCAAAATAATGTGGATTATATTTTATATACTTGTACTTTGATAAGGCAAGAAAGAAATATGATTCAGCTCTTCCCGTGCAGGGAGCAGGATATTTTGAGTTGGCTCTGGTTATATGCATGAATTTTCAGGTGGTAAATATTGACATTCTAGAAGATTTGATGTCAAAATCAGTACTGTATCCAATTCAACTGCAATGCCTATTTTCTTTTAGTGTGCATTTCACCTCTGCCATTCGAGCATTATTTCAGAAAGTCTAGCATTCTGGAAACCTTTTAAAGAAGTTGAACACTGACATTGAAATTACTTATGTGTCTCTGGCTGTAATACGAAGCAAGACACTACAGATCATTTCACCCATAATGCCATATGGAAAAGTACTAAGAGAATCAATGAATTATATTGATACAACTTCCTTCTGATTGTCTCCCCAGTAGAATCAGTTCACATTTACTTTCTTAGTTGGTTTTGTCCTTGGGATTGTCTAATTCATCCCTGTCTGAAATATATGATTTGAACATTTCATTAACTATTTCACAATAGGATCAATAAGGAAAAATAATGTTGTTATAGCCTATTAAGTCAAACTCTTGGTAATTATAGGTACAAGACTCAGCAGAATTTGTTTTTGCAACATCTTGGTGAGTAGCTTGCCTGTATTTTCTTCCTAGGTTGACAGAATGACTCCCAAATTCATCCTGTTGGATTCCATGCCTAAGGAGGATTAGAACTCATGAACTCCTAGCTTTATATTAAGCAACATTGGCTCTCTTCCGTCACAGACATATCAAAAAATACCATACTATTTATGGTCTTTTACTGATGAAGGTTTTTTTTATTGTTATTGTTTTTGCCTAAATGCAGGTAATTTATATATGTAACTCAGAATGAACTTTCTCCCCTTCTCTAAAATGGACAATACCTTTACCTAGCCAATCGAGGAGTTAATAAATAGTATGCAAAAAGTATTTGTTCGCAATCTAGAATTAGAGACTTTGGATTTCTTTTTGTCTGTGTCAAATAAATATTTTTTGTCTTTTCTGTAGATGAAACCATAAATAACGGACATCTCAAAATTAAAATTCAGGGCACGGGTGGATTGCTGGGGGTTCCCAGGGGTTCGGGAGACTCTCTAGCTAAGATTCTGTGCAGTTTGGAGAACCCCCAAATCCTACTCCTGGCTGGCCCTGCCCACCCTGCCCCACCCCTCCCAGGAGTCCCTATGTGGCCTGTTTTGGATGCAGGTAAGTGCAGGGCGTGCACAGAGGCTCAGGGAGGGCAAAAAACGGGCCTACCGGAAGTTCAGGAAGGCTGGAAATGGGCATGTTTCCGACCTCCAGAGGGCCTCCGGAGCCTAGGGAGGCCATTTTTGTCCTCCCATGGCCATGCCCAGTCAGCAACTGGGCAGAGAACCCCTTGCTAAAAATTTTGAAGCCCACCCCTGATTCAGGGTGACTTTTTGTAGTTACTTACCAGAGAGTAAATCTTCTAAAATTAATGAAGGTTATTTCTGGGGGGAAAAAACATGTGAAAAAATGCCATTTTTTGAATCAATAAATAAGCTGTTTCTGTACTAAAGTGAGAGCCAGTTTGCTGTAATGGATGAGGCACCAGATTAGAAACTGGAAGATCCGTAAGTTCTACTCATACTTTAGGCACAAACCCAGCTGGGTATCCTGGGCTAGTCACTCTCTCTCTCAGCCATGGCAAGAAGGCAAGGACAACCACTTCTAAAAATCTTGCCAAGAAAAACTTCAAGAACTTACCACACAGTCCCCAGGAAAATCTCTCTCTCTCTCTCGCTCTCTAACACATAGAGAGAGAGGGGGGGGGGGAGAGAGAAGGGGGAAAATCAAATCTTATCATTTAAGTAGGTTATTTTTAAAAACAAAGATTTGAACTCACCCCATCTTATAGGGGAAACAGGCTGAATTTTTAGGTATGATCTTCTATTTTGAATCAGGGGTTTATATTTCATTTGGTTTATAAATAAATACACCACTAAGCCCTTTATGCAGCTTTTATTGATCTCAAGTTTGAATTTGACTTTATTTTTAGAGTAAAACTGTAGAGGAAACTAAGAACTCCATAACTGGTAGGTGCTTGTTATTACTTATTTATAAGTTACATTATAATGCAACTTTGAGAGTGATGTGTAATGTGAAAAGATCAACTATTTCTGATCCATTCTAGCAGTCATCCTTTTAATTTTTTATGTTAATTCAGAAATGAATTAGTGTTAATTCACTATTGAAGAAGAATCTCAAGGATTTGTGTCTGTGCACACCCACACACATACACACACACACAAAACAGTGGAAGGAGATTACTTGTTTTATTTTACAGTATGGTTACAAATAATTACAGGTGATGTTGTGATACCCTCAAATTAGTCTCCAAAGAGCCCTGAAGTTTCTTAACCAATATTGCCATTTTGATTAGTTTGTAATTAATAGTATAATAAAAACAAAATTATGATCTTTTCTAAGTAACTAAGGGAATATAACTGAAAAATAATGGTGATGTTATTGAACAGTTTAAAATTTAAAAACTCACCCTTTGATACCTTCAGGAGAAGGAGAAGGAGAAGGAGAAGGAGAAGGAGAAAGAGAAGGAGAAGGAGAAGGAGAAGGAGAAGGAGAAGGAGAAGGAGAAGGAGAAGGAGAAGGAGAAGGAGATAATGATTCCCAAATGATTACAAAATGAAGCACATTTATGGCCAAAGGGTAAACCCATCTTCCTTTATGGAGCTCAGTTTTACCCAGTTACAAAGACAACTTCACCTCGTTATGGATTTACACGTCAAATTTATAATGCTTCTGCCATAGGGTCCAATATGCTTCTGCTGGGAATGATGTTACTGACATTTTAGGGAACAATGTGTTTCTTCATGTCCAGGTACTAGTTAAAATTAAAGTATTCTCCATTAGGTCTAGCCCAGTGATGGCTAACCTTTTTGCCATCGCGTGCCAAAAGTGGGGGGGAGTGCGGGGAGGTCGCGCGTGCACATGCCCACACCCATAATTCTATGCGCCCCACCCCCCTGGATGAGCGCATGATCCACCTACACTTCCCCCCACTTTTGGCACACAATGGCACAGTGGGCTCGGTAGGCCCATTTTTCACTCTCCCAGGCTCCAGAGGCTTTCTAGGAGTCTGGAAAGGGTGAAAACAGCCTTCCCCACTGCCCCCCGGAGGCCCTCCGGAAGCAGAAAACGGCGTGTTTCCCTACTTCTGGTGGGCCCAGAAGGCCCGAAAATTGGCTGGCCGGCACGCACATGTGTGCCGGAGCTGAGTTCGGGTGCCGACCGATATGGCTCTGTGTGCCACCTGTGGCATGCATGCCATAGGTTCGCCATCACGGGTCTAGCCCCTTTTACATTTGTTTATCATTCCTAATTTGAAAAAAGACACACCCTATAAAACTGCTGATATTATCTATGCCCTATGAGGCAGCAGAAGAAGTGTGTGTGTGTGTGTGTGTGTGTGTGTGTGTGTGTGTGTTTTACAATTCACAGAGCCTGTAGTACAGTGGTTTAAAGCACCCTGTTATTAACATCTATTAACATCTATAAACATTACTGCAAGTTCGAATCCCACCAGGCTCAAGGTTGACTCAGCCTTCCATCCTTTCTAAGGTGGGTAAAATGAGGACCCAGATTGTGGGGGCAATAAGCTGACTTTGTATAAATATACAAAAGTATGAAGGCTATTGCTTAACGTACTGTAAGCCGCCCTGAGTCTCCGGAGAAGGGCGGCATATAAATCAAATAAAAATAAAATAAAATAAATAAAAAATTCATTACAAACATAGAACTGCAAAGTGATCTAGCAAGTGCCTTTTCCTATTATCAAACATGAAACCAAACATGGGAACTAAATCTTCTCTGCATCCAGCCAGTCTGTTATTGTAAGACCTTGGCTCTGCACAAATGTTGGAATACTTTTTATTTAAGGTTCACTCCAATATTCTCCCATCTGCTATCCTAGAGGACAAATATAACACACTAATATTTTCCAACAAATGTGGTGGCTTCTGTGGTTTAGAAGCTGTTGAAATCATTAAGCATTCCTTTTTATTCCACTCTTTTTGTAAGGTTCTTTATATGGAAATTATATCACATCTAACACTGCACTTCTGCAGAAACTTGCTGGTGTTTCTTTTCTTTTAGCAGACAAATTTCCTGGTACAAAGTAGTCAAATCCTGGTTAAGGCTTGTAAAGCCCATTGGAAGGATGTAAAGGCACCTGTCTAGGTCTTTATGACATTTTAGTTGAGATTTTGATCAGGAGCATCTGTATAATGATGTATGAAAGCTGGTCTTATTTTTAAGTAGCATTAGCACTGAGTTGAGCTACTTTATGTGCTCTTTCTGGATGAGGATAAAAGACAAAATATAAGTATGAAAACATGAGTATAAAAATAAGTTTTTAAAAGGATAAGGATCAACCAGGAGAAATTGATGCTTTATTTAACCATAAAGAGGTGGTCTGGAGATTATTGGTGTGAAATGTGTGAAAATGGTCTGAGACAGATGCAGACAAGAATGCAGATCAGGGGTGAAATGCTACCGGTTCGGTTCAGGCCAGTTCGCCTGAACCAGTAGTAAAAAATGCTACTGGTTCGCCGAACCGGTAGTAAAAAATGCTACTGGTTCGCCGAACTGGTAGTAAAAAATGTAAAAAAAAAGTTCCGACAATCAGCCGAGCAACGTGCGATTGTCAGGACTTACTTTTTTCTTCTTTTTTAGCATTTTTTGCTACCTATACGCCCGAACCAGTAGTAAAAAATGCTCTTAAAAAGTTTTTAAAAAGGTTCCCATGCATGCCGAAGCTGATCACCCCCCCTCTCGCGCACTGTTCTACTTACCTTCCCAAGCCTCCTTTTGGTGTATGCTGTGCATGCCCACATACAGTGCGCATTTGGCACATGGTGCGCATGCACAGCCAGTGAACCGGTAGTAAATCGGTTGAAATTTCACCACTGCTACAGATGCAGATGTAGGAGATGAGCAGGCTGAGCTGGAAGGTGGGGTTAAATGTATCATCAGTTTGGAATCATTGTACAGATGATGATGCATTTAAGAAGAGACCCCAAGTTCAGCTCCCCATGAATTCAGTTGACCCTTATCTAGTGCCAATTTAGCTTGGACCATTAGTTGCTCAGATTCTTGTGTACAGGTACAGAATAAACTCTTAGTGCTACATCTCAACTCCTGTTCCTGGTTATTTGCACCTGATAGCAAATGATAGGTAGGGATCATTACAGTACTGTATGTTTGAAGTTTGTCCATAAAAATAGCAATAGTTTATAACTGGTTCTCCATTGCTGGTTCTCCATTGCCTCCTTTTCCTTTGCCTCCTTTCTAATGAATCTTGGGTATCCAGGGACAACCCAGCTTAGCTTCTGACTTGAAGCAAGTTCATCTAGGTGCTGCTGACTGCTGAGATTTAGCACCTAGTACCCCTCAGTAAATCACAGGTGTTCAAGGTTCTTCTTGAAATGACTCATTTATTACCAATGGTGTCAGCAAAATTATGTATGTCATAATTCTGCTTACATTTAAACTTTTTCTGCAGCTTGACATTGAGAAGGATAGATACCACAGGAGTTATACTGCTGGCTTGTTGTTATTTATATCCTGATGACAGCAGGCAAATTGTGTTCAACTTATTTCACCTGGCATGGTGGTTAAAATTAGGTTACTATATAAATAGATGTGGTTATGTGACTTTGTAAAACGAAAAAATGCCATTAGCATTAGTATTCCGGAGTTTATAAATGAAGCACTAATGTTGTTTCAGTCAAAAGGGTTATATTAAGACTCTGTCCAGGAAGCCTTTAATGCTATTTCCTACACTATAGTCCACAAGGTGACTTTGAAGGATTTTTACTGGCTGAAGTCTGTGCATTTTTGTGTGTAGAAGACTTAAAATCAGGAAAGATTCTCCACATTTTCCTGTGAGAGCTGAATTCCTAATTGAGCACCCCTATCACAGCTAAATTATTCCTTCTTTGGGCCTAGGAAAATATAAATGCAAGCTGTGTATACATTTCCTCAGACACCTTTTCATTGTGAAATGTAAATTTCCCCCACTCTAATGGCTAGAAAACAGCTATTTTTCTAAAACCTCAATACATTTTCTAAGGTACATTTTTCAGAGTCTTTTGAAAGAAAAATGCTCTTCCAATTTTACTTTTTTTTTCTCAACGCAATGGCATGTGGTAAAGAAATTATGCAAAGCAATTTTACTGTCTACCTATCTATGTGTCAGCACGTCGGCAGGATAATTTTCTAAAAGTTGAACAGCATGGCACCAAATTTGGTATGGTGTGATAAATGAGCAAAAGGAAGATTGAGTTTGAAAATGGATTGGAACTGGTTTGGGGCTGCAGAAAAAAAAAATCAACCCCACCCCCCATCGATCCCTGTTGGGGAGAGAATTGGACAGAGGCTCACAACATTGCTAGCTGCTCCATTCTAAACCCTTTTCTCCTGGTCATGTGACCCCAAGTAGGGCATATGCCATTCAACCTATGGTTCCAGTGTATGCATGCACACAAACACAGGGAGAAACAACACAAAGTGAAGTAGAAATCCACACACTGAAGTAAGGCCCAAAGCTGTTTTTTTTCAAGAGGCAACTGGACTTTCTGGTTTTTCTTTGAAGATGTTTTGGTTCTCATCCAAGAACCTTCTTCAGCTGTGACTGCATAGTGGGGAATGGAAGGATTTATACTCCTTGCAGACAGCTAGTCATTTGCATTCTTTTAGTGGAACGTTAAAGTCACCTGGAGGTTTATCTGTGTCATCAGGGTCACTTGAGCGGTGCAAATGGGTATGGAACCTTCTTGGAAATGTTGAAAGGACTGTGTTGTAGATTGGAGATAGATGATGTCGTATCCCTCCCCTATGCTCAATTTTGTTCAGTTTTGACATAGATGTCAAAACATCTTTAACCCATCTTTCAAACCAGATCCTCTCTGTCCAAAATATGGACTTTGTTGTCTTCAAAAGAGTGGTCTGTGTCTTTTAAATGCAGATGGACTGCTGAATCTAGTCCTGATGTGTTTGTTCCCTTATATTGTGCCATGCATTTATGAAGTGGTTGTTTCATTTCCCCAATGTACAGATCTGCACATGGCTCACTGCGTTGTACTGCATATACCATGTTGCTCAGTTTCTGCCTGGGTGGTTTTATCCTTAGGGCGGACAAGCTTCTGCCTAAGTGTATTCTTGGGTTTGAAGTATGCATGCATGTTGCCTGAAGATGCTCCTGAGCTTTTCTGATATGCCTGCAATGTATGGAATGACAATGGAAGAGCCGAGGTGGCACAGTGGTTAGAGTGCTGTACTGCAGCTACTTCAGCTGACTGCTAATTCAGCAGATCAGCGGATCAAATCTCACCGGCTCAAGGTTGACTCAGCCTTCCATCCTTCTGAGGTGGGTAAAATGAGGACCCAGATTGTTGGGGGCAATATGCTATTAAGTATATTGTCGATTGTTGTAAGCCGCCCAGAGTTCTCAGAGAGTGGGCAGCATAGAAATATGAATAATAATAATAATAATAATAATAATAATAATAATAATAATAATAATGTTATTTCATTTATTGTTCTTGTCATTGTCTGTTACAGAAGAGCTCCTGTAGGGGCTTTTCTGAGATTACACTGAAGTAAGGCATTATTTCATTACATACTTTAAGTCACTATTAGTAAAAGGTTTGGAGAAAATTCTAAAAATTGTGCTCAGTGTGCTTCCCCTAATTCATTTTAAAATTTTCTCTCTTCAAATAGAAATTGAAATGTTCTGAAGTAATGTTATAGTTTGTAATTAAAATGGCCTTGTTAAATTTATTTTATTTTAAGAGCCTATTTTTTTGTATCAAATTATGCTTGGGGTGAACTTACACTTTGGTAATAATATTATTATGGATGTTTTAAGAGGTGAAGACCTTTCTTTTGTTTGATGGGCAAATATTTGGTGTATTATTCCTGGCAAACTGAGACGATGACTTTACAAAATGCTAGTGCCTGCCTGCAGGGTAAATCCACAGACCATCCTCAATAGGATAGGTGGGGGATTGCCAGGATAAATTCAATCTTTGGGAAGAGAGTTTATTTATGAGCACTAGGAGTACAGACAAAGGGAAAGGATGGTATAGAAAAATATTTAAGAAACCATTGTAGCAAAGTAAACAGGGGATGAACCTATTGTCATTTGGAATAATTGTGCAAGAGTGGGAAAGAGAGAGAGATAGCTGTGTGCGTGTTGTCGGAGAGAGGGCTTGAGTTATTGCAGTGACAGAGTTTGTTTAGTGATAAGTTGTAGATTTAGCCTTGAGGCTCTCCTTGTGTTCCTTTTGATAAGGGGAAGATAGCAAAAGGAAATGCACATCACACCTGGACCACAGAGGGTCATTACTTCTCTGTTACTTTTCTGTAATCAAAAAATGGTTAAAGATTTTCAAAAAGAGAGCAGCATGCTGTGAGTAGGCCTGCATGCTTGTCTTTTTATAGATCACCTGCATTACATTTATCACACTTTCCCAAGTCATGGAAGGTTAACTATCTTGGCATAAGCCTAGATAAAGGCTTACTTCATGAAACCAGCCCTGGAGAGGCTTTGACTGAGCTATCAGGTGACGAGTTTAAGGTACCCCTATTCTTCCATATTTTGTATTTTTTGGAGTATAAGATGCACCTTCCCCCCCTAAAAGGGGGTGAAAATTTAGGTGCGTCTTATACACCAAATGTAGCCCTGTCCACCCACTGGCTCCCAACTCTTTGGCCTCTGCCTCCCAGCAGTTTACCTCCTTGCAGCAAGCAGCAAGAAGAAATAGCACATTTCAGCTTCAGCACAGCCTAATTAGCACAAGTTGATTGGGATTGGCCTCCTGACTCTCAGCTGTTGTGCGCGGGCCTCTGCTGCTTGCTGCAAGGAGGTAAATTGCTGGGAGCAGATTTTTTTCTTGCGCTAATCAAGCTATTCTGAAAATGAAAACAAAAGTAAAGCAGGCTATTTGCTGTTTGTTACAACGAGGTAAATTTGCTGGGAGGCAGAAGCAGATTTCTTTTTCTTGTTTTCCTCACCAAAAAAGGTAGGTGCGTCTTATAGTCCAGAGCATCTTAAACTCCGAAAAATACGGTGTCTTAACATGCATTTGGCATTTGTTAAGCCAAAGCTGCTATTTCTACCATAATGTTGATGGTAGATAATTAGCCCGAAGGCCTCATCAAAATGAAATCAGTACTATAAGAGTTATGGTGACGCAGTGGTTAGAATGCAGTATTGCAGGCTAATTCTGCTGACTGCTGACTGCCAGAAGTTTCGCAGTTCAAATCTCACCTGCTCAAGATTGACTCAGCCTTCCATCTTTCCAAGGTCGGTAAAATGAGGATCCAGATTGTTGGGGACAATATGCTGACTCTGTAAACGGCTTAGAGAGGGCTGTGAAGCACTGTGAAGTGATATATACAGTAAGTCTAAGTGCTTTGCGGTTGTTATGTTGAAAGCTAAACCTAACAATTCCAAGCAATATCACAATGTGATAAACTGTAACACTGTATGATTAAAAAAAAAAAGCCCCTTCTTATACCTGTGGACGGTCTGTGTCTTCCTCAAATTTGAGTCCTTCTGGAAATAAATGGGGAAATTGTCTTGTGATCATTGGGAGTTTTCGCCCGCTCATAGTATTTTAGGAAATGGTCTGAAGTTCTGACACGCTCAATCATCTCCTTGAAGCCGGGGAGTCTCTAGCATAGGAGAACATGATTAAGCTTGCTAGATAGTAAGCTTATTGAATGCCTTTTCCTTGACTTTGGCATAATGAACTTTATAATTAGGTTCAAGCCGAAATCTGTGAAAAAGAAGTTAAATTCATCCAGAAGTCTTGTGGAAGTTATGACTTTGTAACTTTATCCCCTGCCATCACTTCAGCTTCAGGATTGACTCCACAATGGTGGAAATAAGTTCTATCACAATAGAAAAATTCTCTCGACAGTGTTTCTCCTTAATATAAATGGACAGCACACATTTCCCTCACCCTCCTGTTGTATCCCCCCTTTTCCATCAGTCCAGTTTTGTTTGTGATGCTGACCCAAACCCAGAAGAATAACGCAGTCCGGTTAATTTATGAGCATCCATGGGCATTGCTGAAGTTGGTATCAAATGAGGAACAGCACTGCCATGCATCTCACAATTCAGTGCCTTAAGGAAGTTATTAGGACTGCCTTTCAGTGCAGGAAATCAAACCTGAAGCACTGCCCAAGGAATGAAATATGTAAACAAGAAATGAATGATTATCCTCAGTAGCAATCTGAAGGGGAGATATTTTGGATTAGTCTGTGTCTGATAATGTCTTCTCATCTCCCTTGGGTACAACCGCTAAGAACAGGTATGCCAAGTGAAATCTCTTCAGATAGCTGGGGCATGAGCAGGCTTATTATTAGTTAAAAATAATTTAAATTGCACTCTTGGAGCAATTTATGAGCTTGCTCATGGCAGCAAGTTATTATTTTGATCAGGCTGCTCATTTCTGAAGTCTCTTGGCAACGGCTTTAAAATAACTTTCCCTTGGGAATGAAGACCAATCTGCACTAACAAATTAGAATGTACTAAAATAAACACACATTTCTACTCATCTTTGCAGCGGTATTGCGAGACACATTTGAAATCTGACTTAAATTTGCTAACAAGGAAAATACAATGAAGTATCTGGTTCAGTGAATTTTTATTTGCTGCTGGCTGGGTTTCTTACTGGTTAAAGGCAATTCCATCAAGCCATTCTCCACCCTAGTTAGTGGCAGCTGCCATCAGCAATGCGGGAATCATCAGAATATTGCCAGGAGAACAGTGGTCTAACAAACACAAATTTGCCACATAATGGATGTTGTCAGCTAATTAAAAGGGTTCTGTGTAATTCCAGTTGCAATTCAAATAATATGGTTTTAGACATGTGTTTTCCCTCCAGTTATTGGGAGACCCAGTTCTACTTTCCTATTTAGCTGCAAAGGGAAAAGATATCCTATTTATCTCTTGGAACAACAAGATAATCAGTACAGCAGATGTCTGGTTTTAAGTCAGCTCACTATTAAGATGGATTCTTGCAGAATTGTGAGAGCGAAAATAGTATTTCTCCAGCCCCTTCCGACACCCACAATCAGGGGTGAAATGCTATTGGTTCACACTGATTCGGGCGAACTGGTAGTAAAAAGAAGCTACTGGTTGATCGAAACTGCTATTTCCGATGATCAGCTGTACCGTGAGATTTATATTCGCTAGAAAGCAGGAAATGCTGCTTTCTAGCGAATCTAAATCGCACGGCACAGCTGTTCCCCCCCTTGCTCTTCTACTTACCTTCAAACGGCTCCTTTTTCCGCATGAAGCATGCATTTGGCGTGCACTGTGCATGCACATGCCTGCAGCATGTGTTTGGTGTGCACTGTGTATACATGTGTGCTCAGCATGCATTTGGCACACACTGCGTATGCGTGCACATAGCGTGCGTTTGGCACGCAATGCACATGCACCGGTGGCAACCCACGGAGGATTTCACCACTGCCCGCAATTGCTGGGTGTCATATATTTACATATATATATATATATATATATATATATATATATATATATATGTATGTATACACCAATTTTATTAAAAATTGCAACTGGAAAGATAAAAAAACTAACAAACAAAAAACAAAACCAAAAATAATAGAAGGTACAGAAAAGGGAAAAAATGAAAAAGAAAGAAAATAAGAATATAGTAAAGAAAAGAAATGTTTAAAGAAATAACTTCTTCCTTCATCACAAATATAAGCAATTTTAGTAATTTATCATCTCCTTTAAAATGCAGCAAATGATTTCTTCTTCCCATATCTCAACTCTTGTCTATAAAGAAATCCTTAAAATCTTATTACATCAGTCCTGATCAGCAAAAAAATCCATTAAGGGTTATCAGAGAAAACATATCTACTTTAACTTTGATTAAATAAACCAACATTACAGTATATTCCCTCCTTTTACTTTTAACAGTTTTGATCTTTAGTTCCTTCAAATAATGACTTGAATATTTTTCATTTTTTTCTTTGTTTCTTCTCACAAAATTCTTCAAAGCTTTAACAAGTCTCTTTTGTAGAAATTGCCCAGGTCACTCTTTTGGTTTGTTCTTTGTACTGTATATCTGTTTTAAGTATTATGATATCATCAAGTTTCTTTTGTAGATGCAGTATAGCTTCTTTTTCCATATCATTTTTGTAGCCTATCATTTTTAAATACAATTTCCAATTAATTTCAGTCTTCCATAACATCTTTTAAACACAGTCTATCTATAGAGGCAGACACTCTTAAAATTAATTTCTGGGCCCATTGTTCAAAAATATCCTTCAATATCTCCAATGTTAAAATATTTTGCTCTATTCTGTACTAATAAGTAAATTTTAAGTATCTTTGTCTTTGTGATAATCAGGGTTAAAACCAATGGGAGAAGAGAGTGTGCTCTTGGTTACCTATCAAAGAAGAAGGTATGGATGATATTTTCCAAAATCAAAGTACAGATCTTTTAGAGAACTATGAAGTAGTAATGATCCTGTATTTTTTTATTATTATCTTCCCATCTGTTAAGAAAGAAACTCTACCAAGCATGGTTCTTCCAAGCAAACCCTGAACTGTTTTTTGATCCCTTGCGCTTTCAAATCAAAGATCAAAGGATGAAGAAAGATATGAGGTAAAACTTTATTCCTGACTCGATATTATCTAAAAGTGAAGACTTGGGAAACAAAATTGAAAGAGGTCACAATGGAAGAGAGTTCATAAAAAAAGGAAAAGAAAACTAAAAATGCACTTAGCAACAATTCTGCAGACAATATTACTGCAGAAAAAAAAAGGGAAAACAAAAACAAGAAGGAAACAGAGAAGGCAGAAAGACACATGGGTCTCCAAGGAAGAGCATGTTCAAATGAGATTTGTACATATGATGTAAAGAAAACAGAAGTTTAGAACAAGCTGAAGTAGCAAAAGATTGATAAATAAAGCAGAGATTGTTCAGGGAAGTTCAAAATAAAAGGAAGGGGGAGAAATGAAAGACCTATGAATGAAAAGAGCAACATAGAAACTTCTAATGTTCCATTTTGAGATAGTTTCTTAGAAAAGAAGATATGCATTATTCTAGGCAAAAGAGATGATGCAGATTTTCAGTTTACCCTTGACAGAACCTAAACCAAGAGAATATCTGGCCTCATAATGGTGTGTGCATGGAAGTTCACATCACTGAGGTTGGCCCAAGCCAAATATTTCATAAAAGGCAAATTAAGTTTTAGGCTACCTCAATAGGAATACAGTGATTCTATTGTACTCAGCATTGGAGAGATACCACTTTAAATACTCTGGTTGTGTACCTCTTTTAAGAAAGATCTGGAAAAACTGGAATAAGTGCAGAAAATGATCAGAAATTTTAAAATTAAATATTATGAAGAGAGACTGGAGGTTTTGGATAAGCCTTAAGTAAAGATGACTAAGGGGGAGATGGTTGCAAAAAGTTCAAGGAGGAGCAGAAGTGTCCTGTACAAATTGCCTCCCCCCCCAAAAAAACAAAGTTGTGTTGCAAAATCATAACACAAACCCTGATTCTGTGTACTTGTATTCCATGTTGAATGCATTCCAGAGTTGGACACAAGACCATACATCCTGTGGTGTGTCTTGAAATATAAGCCTTATATAAATATAAAAGAAATGATCATTTGGCCCCATCTCAATTCCCCTGTGGATGGCTATGAAAAGTCTTAAGACAAACATTTTATATATTTTGAGCTGAAAACAAAATGTTTATGTTACACTTTATTTTATTTATGTATTTATTCAACTTCTGTAGTCACCCACTCATTCAATTGACTTTGTGTCAAACGTCGTTTTGATGCAGGAACAAGCAGCTTCTTTTGCCCTCAGAATAGGACTTCGATGTTTTGAGAAATGGTGTTTTGACTGTTTTGTCATAAAAAACAATCTTGAAATGAACCATTCTGGCATTCACATGGACCGTTTTGACTTTTCAGAGGTTGAAATAAAATCTGCATGCTCTGAGAATTCTGGCCTGAAGTTGGAACAAAACACTTCATGGTTTTGTTCTGAGTGAATGCAGCCAACTTGACTGTTTTGATGGACATTTGAAGTGGGACCTTGTGAGCTGTTTTGTTTGAGACTCTCAGCATAAATGTTTTCCATTTCATGCTTACCCCCATTTTTAAGTATTTGAAAGGATATCCCATGTGTTCTCTATCATCTGAGAGCACAGAAAACAAAATGATGTTATTGACTTATAGGAAGACAGACTTGGTTGGTTGTTTGGGGGAGGGGAATCCTTAAAGTAACAGCATTTTGACAATGAAACCACTTACCAAATGCTGAGTTCTTCTTCATGTGGTAGAGACCATCATTTTCTTGACTCCAGTAAGCATTCAGTGGCTGATGTGATCCCTTCAAACTCCACAATATTATTTTGTTGCCAACAACTCAACTGTAGAGATACTTTCTCCATCTGCGGAGTATCTATTTCTATGTATCACTGTCCTACAAAATAGAGAAAGATTCTTTTGGAGGTCCATCTTCAACTCCTAATCTAGCAACAAAATCTGCATATGGAAAAATAGATTGTTGGACTGGAGCATCTGTGTCAGGACTGATGGGGTCTACTGTTTTAAATTGTTTTAGTCTGTTTTTAGTCTGTTTTAATTTGTATTTATTGGGATTGTTTCGTGTGATGTGAGCTGCCCTGAGTCCTTTGGAGAGAGGGCGGCATATAAATTCAAATAATAATAATAATAATAATAATAATAATAATAATAATAATAATAATTTTAATATTACAGTTGTAAAGTGGTAAGAAGGTAGAAGGTGGCTTTCTTCAAAGTGCTGCCTTTAAACAAGGAACTAGTTCGCCACATCATAACTCTAACATTGTCCTGAGCAATGTTTTCCATCCTAAGCAATTTCCAGAATTGGCCATCATTGGTTGGAATCTACACATTGAAAGTTGCCCAGCTAGGGAGACACTGTTCTAGAGTTCCATTCAGACATTATAGCTGACAAGAGTGATCTATTTTGTTGAATTTGTTATGGCTATCCACTCTGACACACTCTGAATTGCTTACACGATCTAATACAAAGTTAAAATAATTACAAAGAGAAAGCAAAGCAACCTGGGCTAAAACAGCCATTATGAAATAAGACGTGGCATCCCCATTCCTCAAACCCATTAACTCTAGGCCAGGGACCAAACTCAGGTTTAAAGGTGCTTTTAGAAAACCAGGTGAATTGGTGTCTTGGAAGGGTGAGATGCTGTTTCATATTGTGCCCTGCTAGAAATTGTGTTTAGAAATCAGGTAAAAAGAAATACCACTGTGCAAGCATCAAGTATATTTTTAAAAAACTGCTCACACGAGAATTATACTTGAACAAGATTTAAATATGCATAGTCTTCAGTTAATGATGGCAATTGGCACTGGAATTGCTGTTGCTAAGCAATGTGGCCATGAAATATGACAAGGTGTGACATCATGTGACTATACTGCTTAGCAATTGCAATTCTGGAACTCCCAGTTGCCATTGTTAAGCAAATCACCATGGGTCATTATGTGAGAATGTCACATCATTTATCACCTCCTGCTGGTTTCCATCCTGACTTTGCTTGTCAGAAGCCAGCAAGGAAGGTTGCAAATGGTGTTTGGGATACTTTGATGTCACAATGAAGAGCCAAGTGCCTGAAGTACAGATCATGTGACTTAAGGGATATTCATAAATTGCTCTTATTCAGTGCCATCACAAATTCAAGTGGTCACTAAACAAGTGGTCATTAAGTGAGGACCATCTGTGTAAAAAGTAAATATAACTGTTTCACAATATTATTTTAGAAGTTAAGGCACAAGATAAGAAACCAGGAGACCTTGTGTTCTAATCCCACTTTAGGCACAAAGTCAGCTTCTCCTCCCCCCCCCTCTCTCTCTCCCTGTCCTTTTCCCTCTCCTTCTCCCTCTCCCACTCTCTCCCTCTCTCTCTTTCTCCCTCTCCTTCTCCTTCTTTCCCTGAAATCACTTTTAAAGTATTACTAAGTAAACTGCAGGGACTTGTCTAGGTAAGAGTCAGCACTGACTTGAAGGCATGAAAAGGAAAGGAAAGGAAAGGAAAGGAAAGGAAAGGAAAAAGAAAGGAAAAAGAAAGGAAAGGAAAAGCAAAGGGAAAGGGAAGGGAAAGGGAAAGGGAAGGAAAAGGAGGATAAGCTAATTATGCCCTTCTCTTCCTTTTTCTTCTTCCTCTCCCCTACTCTTACCCCTTCCTTCCATTACTACCTACAGTATCTGTTAGAAAAGCAAGTTCCTTACATGTAAGGTTTCAACCTCTCAAAAATGGTAATTGTGCCAAGGTAATGAGATCATCTGCAGAGGTGACTGTAAGAGCTTTCCTCTGTTATGAATGGGGAAATTGAGACAATGTGACTTCAGTAAAAAATATTGTGGTTGTGGAGGGTGGAGGGAATAAAATGTAATGCTACATTTCAAACATCGTTATGGAAATATTGAAAACTTTATATGCCTGGCATGGTGCATAAACCAATCCTTGCAAATCTTCACTAATACTGTCTTCACTAGCATTTTAAAAATGAAGACGGGGAAAAAAATACAAAACCACATAGTCCTCTATTGACCAGAAATGCTTTTCCAGACCTACTTCTATTTGAAGCTTCTTTTTTTAAAAGCAAAGAGGAAATTCTTTTTGGTTTCATGGTTGCTGCCAGCCTCTTAATATAACCACACCATTGAAAATGAGCTGTTTCATGACAGTTGGTTTGACTCATTGCTTTTGGAGAGTGTGTTTGTGTGTGTGTAAGTATGCATGCGTGTGTATTATATTGTGGAAGGAGACCATGTATGGATCATCTTTCTCTGATTTCACCACTGAGGAACATTCCTGTGGTTGCTGCTACAATTCTTTCAAAGAAAATAAATGATACAAGGAGAATGCTTTGTCCCTTAGGAGTGATATAATGAAACCTTAACATCAGGAGGGACAGAAGAGATGGAAGAAAGAGTCATGTAATTGCTAGAAGCCAGGGACCAGTCAATATAATGCTCACCAAATGATTCAGCTTCAATTCCCATCAGCCCTAACTAGCCTAGTGAATAGCAAGGGATTGTGGGAGTTGTCATTCAAAAGATGTAGCAGGCAGCAGGGCGCCTGGACCCAATTTGACACTTAACAACTTTTCTGAACAACTTCCCAGGATAACGCCCAAATGATAGTGGAAACACTTGGCCTTTCCCCAGTATTCCAGACAGTGTCTTCTCCTTAGTCATTTTCCAATTTCTGAAAAATCTTGAACCCTAAAGCTCAGAGTTGCAAGGAATAAATAAGGCAAGGAAGCCTTTCTTATTATGCCTGATTCTATGATGGAAGCAGACTATTGCTCCCATCAGAGAATCAGGCATATTTTTTGTCTCCCCAAACTACTTCTATAGGGGAGGAAGGGAAAAAATTAGATTCCTAGTACCATGGGAAGTAGTGTGAGCTGATTTGCTTTGCTATATGAAATATCCTAGCAATGGTAATGTATTCCCTCTTTCCTTAAGATCTGTCCCTTGCAAGCAATTTTATCTGATTTTGGGGCTGGGTGGGTTTAAAAATCCAGTTACAAAAGTGTTTATAAAATGCATTCTTCAGGTACAATGCATTCATTCATTGGCATCCTTTAGTCTCAAGAGACTATGGTATCGTCCTCTAGAAAGAGGTCCTAAAACAGCATCTAGTGTGACTAAAAAGGCCAATTTGAGAGTGGCAATCCCTTCCACACTGAGGGCAGATACATTCTGTCCCTTGCCCAGCCCCCAGATTTTGCTGGTTCCGGGACGGCCTCTTTGCCTCAGCCTGCTGAACAAGTGCCTCTTCGAATTGGAGAAGGCCATGCTGCATCTTTAGCCTCCAAGCTGAACGATCGGAGGCCAAGGTTTCCCAGTCATTAATGTCCATTCCCAGGGCCTTTAGGTCCCTCTTGCAGATATCCTTATATCACAGCTATGGTCTCCCTCTGAGGCGCTTTCCCTGCATTAATTCTCCATTCAGGAGATATTTCAGAATCCGACCATCAGCCATTCTCATGACATGCTCCAGCCAGCCGTGTGTGTTCATAGTGTTTATATAATCACATCCTATACATATATGATTCAGCATTATATTTTCATTCCAAACACAAATGTTGAGTTCCCTCTTGTTGAAACACCAATACGGAGGCATCTGTCTGCTCAAATGGTTCTTCCATATACTGCAACCTTCAGTCCAGTGATAGCATCAAATGCTCTCAAGATAATTCAAGGGGATTTCAAGTTTTTAAGAAAAGATTGCACAGCTATTTATCTGGGGCATTACCATATTGGAACTGCTTTCAGATTGATATTCTTGCATGGATTAAAATAAGAACATCAGAAGACCACCTAATCTGATATGGGGCCTAACAAAATTATCTTGACCTTTGTTACTATTGTACAGTACACGTTACTCAGAGTCATGTATGATATGTGAGAGTAGCGGCTATATAAATCAAATAAATAAACAAACAAATACAAAAATAAAAAAAATTTAATCAGGACTCTACCCATGTGCAAAACTGCATGAGCATTATAGACAAGATAGACACGCATGATGCATCATGTCTGATCTGATTGCAAAAATAGTACCTTTTACTGATGTCAATTTTGACATGGTTGACTAGCTGTGAGACTTTTCTTCCAATGCCTCAGGAAACACAATAAGTTTCTTAATTAGAGCTGAACAATGTGGTCCCTCTGGGAATTAATGTAGCCATTGAAGCTTCCTTAATGTCTATTTCCCCAAATTAATGTACATATTTTTTTGATGAAAATCAATCAGTCAATCAATCTGGCACTCTATAAAGGAAAACTGTAGTCTCCAGCATCATTTTTTTTTGTTGCCAAGAATGCATTTACAAAAGCCCCAGAGACAAATAAGAAAACAAAAAAATTGGATGGCTGCAACCCAACACAATGCTTAAACAACTGTCTATTGTCTAGAAAAAAAGAAAGCAAAGTTATTCTTGAGGAACCTCACCAATGTGCTATTTTATATATTCATGGATGTATTTTGTGAATGTACAATCTCTGCTCCCCATACGAACCATTTTATGAAACCATTTGCAACATATCCGTATTCTAAATGTGTACGTTGTCCCAAAGCAATGCTACCTATTCCTAGCAACCCAGGTTTGCTAGGTTTGTTCAACTCTAGGTCTCACTCTACTCGCAAGTGATATTTTTGTTTTGGCATGTTCACACGGTACTGAATTTTTCTGGTTCTAAACACAGGGACATTTTAACAAACAATAACCAATAAAGGAGAATATTTGTAGCTCAGGGTTGAAATGAGAAGTGCTCTCTGAGCTTGGTTGCTTTCCTGCAGACATCTCATTACCCAAACTAGGTAACATCATCAGTGCTAGTCATTTGTTTGGTTATGGATGTGGGTGGACAAACTGTCCATAATTTGATAATTTAGTTGGAAATTCATATGGAAACTGTTTAAATCTAGGGAAGATATATTTATTTTATTTTATTTTATTTTATTTTATTTATTTATTTATTTATTTATTTATTTATTTATTTATTTATTTATTAATTAGATTTATATACCGCCCTACTCCTGAAGGACTCAGAGCGGTGAACAGGCACAGAATAAAATACATAAATACAAAAGTTAGAAACATAATTAAAATCAAATTAAATAATTTAGCCCGAGACAATTAAAAATCTCAATAATTTAAAAACAGATTAGAATTTCCATTTAAAAGAATTTAAAAGAAATTTAAAAGAAAAGGGGAGAAAGTTAGGCCAGGCCGGCTTGCTGGAATAGGAGGGTCTTAAGAGCACGGCGGAAAGTGCGCAGATCTGGGATCCTCCATATCTCTGGGGGGAGCTTGTTCCAGATTTAATGTCATCATCATCATCATCATCATCATCATCATCATCATCATCATCATCATCTCAGTGAATTCTGGAATGAGATTGCTAGATTATTATGCATTTAAGAAAGGAAAATGAACATATTTCTTTTTTATAATACAGAAAATAAAAAGTATCAAATCTATTTGAAAATTGAATATGATTCTGGATCCATGGATATGGGGATTGTTGTGAGGATTTCTGATTTTTTTATTAATTTTATTCCCAGCACATTGATAACAGCCAGGGATGTTTTCTTAATAAATCCTTTCTTTTACAGGCAGATTCTAAGAAAATGAGCAGCCAACACAGAAAGTTGCATCCAGCACCCTATAAATATATTTCTCTAATACTATCTGGCATAGTTTTTGACCTGCAGTGGCATCTTCCTTGTTCCCCATATATATGTCTATTGTCATCAACATGATTTTTGAATAGCAATATAGCCAAGATTTTTATGTCATATTTGCCAGTATTCCATAAGACCGAGCTTGTCACTTACATTGGTAGTAATCAGATCAAATCATATCTCAGGCATTTACTCCTCTTTCGGAAAGAATGTCAGAGATATGGCTCAGATGGTTCAATTCAATTCTATTTATTACAGTCATAGACCAGAGACCAGAACAAATAAAAACACTATAAAATAATAAATAACAACTAAAATCTATGATAAAATCCAGTCGGTCAATTATACATGGACTAACTATGCTAAAATTACAATCCAGATGTTCTAAGGACACTCATCAACAGTGCATTTTGCACAGTTTTCTGTGGATAGATAAGATTGACCATCTAAAAGTCATGATTGAGAACAAAATTCAAATCTGGCTGCCTGCCCAGGTGACTTGCAAACATTTGCAAATGTCATTAAGGTTGCAGTAATCCTTAGAGAAAGATCAGTTTTGTGAAAAGCAATAATTATGATTATTTAAAAAAAACAAAGAAAAAAAGCAGGCTAGAACACAAGGAAATTTCTGTTAGGGCTTGTTCTAAAGTTTGTAAAGAGATATAAATCATTTTATAGCATTTGTAGGGTGATGTGCAGCTTTCTTTCTTTTCAATTTCTGTACTAATTTCTTCTCAGGAATGTCAAAAATTTCCCCTTAATCCTTCCTTCGGGTTTACATGACTGTGTATTGAGGGAAGTTAATTTGTTTTGAATTAAGGGTAATATTTTTCAAACCCTTTGCAAACTGACAAATTATCACAGGATCTGTTAATCTCCCCTTACTCCATTTACCTTACCATGTATCACACCATATGTGAGTGTGTTTTTCTAGAAATAGGAGTGATATTACTTTATGGGATATTAGGATGGTAGTAGGTCTTATTTGCTCATCTAGAGTTTTACCATCATAAGGTGCTGAGGAATTTGAAAATGACCTTGAGAATATCCTGTAGACAGGGGAGCTCCTGATAAGAAAGTGGTAAAATCAAATAGAAAAAGCTTAAACTGAAGGTAATCCACTTCCTGGGCTGAAAGGTATGGGTATGAGTGAAAGACAGCCCATATGAGGAAAAGGAACTCAAAGATCAAATCTGGAGGAAGGCATTCCTGCATTGTTGTCAAGGAAACTATGGATATCGTCAGTGGGCTGCAACCAGTTCAACAACTGGTTCTGTGAGCATGCGTGTACCTAACACGCTTGTTTGTAGCATTCAAAATACAGCAATTTGAAGCTTAGCTGCTTACCTTCTAAGGCAGCCCTGGTAAGTAGAACACTGGAGGCACGGAAATCAGCTGAACCAGAAGGAAGGAAATATAGGACAGGATAGGGCGTCGGTGGGGCCAGCTGATCATTGGAACTATCGGATTGCTTGAACTGGTCCAAACCAGCAGCAGCCCACCACGGGATATGGCTTAAACACAGGGGTGAAATGCTCCTGGTTTGGACCGGATCACCCGTTCTGGTAGTGATGGTGGTGGGTGGTTCGGAGAACCAGTAGCAAAAATCCCTGCGCCCCCCTCCTTGACCAGCTGAGCCATGCGATCATCAGAGGCTTTTTTTTAAACTCTTAAAAGCATATTTTCTACAACCTCTTTGGCCGAAAAAATACTTTTAAAAGTAAAAAAAAAGCCTCTGAAGATCGCGTGGCTCAGCTGGGATCGTTAGAGGCTTTTAAAAGCATTTTTTTTCTACAATCTCTTCGGCCAAAGAGGTTGTAGGGGGGAAAAATGCCTTTAAAAGCCTCTGGCGATCCCAGCTGAGTTGCCCGATTGTCAGAGACTTCTAAAAGCATTTTTTCTGCAACCTCTTAAGGTTTTAGAAAAAAAATGCTTTTAAAAGTAAAAAAAAAAGTTGGCCATGCCCACCCAGTCACATTAACCCCCCCCCCATCAAACCACACCCACAGAACCGGTAGTAACAAATTTTACATTTCATCACTGCTTAAACATTTAGACACGTGTAGATGCCAGATGATGATACCTTCAGAGTAAAATACTCAATCTTCTATCTTAATTCTATTTGCTTAATGAGGAAGAATGTTGAACAAGAAAGTGATGACTGGGTCATATTAAAGCTGTCAGGACATCTGATCATGAAAGGTTCTATTAGGCATGGGTGAAAACATTCCTTGCTTACAAGGATTACATCATTTCATGTTTTATATTCTGTACTCATAGTACATAGTACATAGAATATGAAATGCTTGAACCAAGAAACACTTGAATCTGTCAGAGCAAAAATGAAGCAAACTAAACTAGACGTTTTAGGAATAAGTGACTTTAAGTAGACCAGAATGAATAATTTAAATCAGATGATTACATGCTATACTATTCAAGGTATAAGATCTTATGAAGGAATAGAGTGGCAGTGATATTCAAAAAGGTCATCTCTATCTATAGACTTGGTTATAACTCAACAAATGACAGATTTATATCTCTTGCAAATAGTGGGTGCAATATCAGGAAAGGATGCTATTCTATTAATGGATGATTGGAATTCAAAAGTTGGAGAGATGGAAGATTGGGAGTGAGAAAATGCAGTAATGCAGGAAGTAGGTTAAAAGACTTTTGTGGAGAGAATTCTTTATTTATTGCCAAGAACTGCTTCAAGCCAGTACACGAACATCAGCAGATGCACCACAGTGGAATCAAATTGACCACATAATAGGAAACAGAAGATGGGGAAGTGCAACACAGCTAGCCAGGTGCAGATTGTGGAACAAGCCATGAATTATTGGTTTCTAATATATGCATTAAACAGATACAAGGGGGAAAAAAGAGATAAATGTTTTTAGGAAAATCAGAAGAAATTGCAGGAAAATTTATAGCTAAGATAAAAATACTCAAATGTAATCATAGAAGACATCTAATAGAGGAAAAATACATTTAGTTAATAACATAACAGGGGAAACTACAATTTTGCAAATGATATTATAAAATAATAGAGTAAACATGTTTAAAAACCTCCTCCAACTAAAAGAGATAATAGTTAAAGTCAAAATAGAAGCAAAAACGCTACTAATTTGAGATAGGTAGACAACATTGATTTGTTATGTGAAGCTAAAAATAAAAGATGTGAAAATAAACTTAGAAAAGGAAAAGTGGGTGGATGTTAAACATCAAGAGGATGGTGAGAAGTAAAAATGGCCAATACTTTTTTTCTATGGCAGTACATATACATTTGGTGGGATGTAGGCAACATTATTTTGGCTTACAAGAAAATTGTGGAATGAGAGATCCTGGCTTGCACAGAACGACATGAGTAGGTTTCAGGTGAAAACAGCCTTTGGTTTTGACAAAATGTTCCCAAGTGGATTGATAGATTCCCTACTATTCATTGGGATATTTGCAAATGGTATTAGTAAGACTAAGGTGGGCAACCTTGTCCACACATCTTTGATTTTAGTAAAAACCACTGTATCCTTGCTTTGATCTTCAACTGATCAAAGCCAGGATGGGTAGTAGAGGTGGTAGAACTATAGCCCTATCTGATGGCAAGAAGATTGAGAGCTGGTATATAAAAAGCATGAATTAATAAATGAATAAAAGGTAAACAGTGATACTAAAAGAAAGGAGAAGGTTTTAATAGATCTGAATTTTTCTGCTTAGCTCTTATGGACAAGAATTGATGAATACATGAAGGGACTGGAATAGGATAGGATAGGATAGGATAGGATAGGATAGGATAGGATAGGAAAGGATAGGATAGGATAGGATAGAATAGAATAGAAAGAATAGAATAGAATAGAATAGAATAGAATAGAATAGAATAGAATAGAATAGAATAGAATAGAATAGAATAGAATAGAATAGAATAGAATAGAATTCTTTATTGGCCAAGTGTGATTGGACACACAAGGAATTTGTCTTTAGTGCATATGCTCTCAGTGTACATAAAAAGACAAGATACATTCATCAAGAATCATAAGGTACAACACTTAATGATAGTCATAGGGTACAAATAAGCTATCAGGAAACAATATCAATATAAATCGTAAGGATACAAGCAACAAAGTTACAGTCATGCAGTCATAAGTGGGAGGAGATGGGTGGTGGGAATGATGAGAAGATTAATAGTAGTGCAGACTTAGTAAATAGTTTGACAGTGTTGAGGGAATTATTTGTTTAGCAGAGTGCTGGTGTTCATGGAAAAACTGTTCTTGTGTCTTGTTGTTCTGGTGTGCAGTGCTCTATAGTGTCGTTTTGAGGGTAGGAGTTGAAACAGTTAATGTCCAGGATGTGAGCAGTCTGTAAATATTTTCACAGCCCTTTTTTTGACTCGTGCAGTATACAGGTCCTCAGTGGAAGGCAGGTTGGTAGCAATTGTTTTTTTCTGCAGTTCTAATTATCCTCTGAAGTCTATGTCTGTCTTGTTGGGTTGCAGAGCCAAACCAGACAGTTATAGAGGTGCAGATGACAGACTCAATAGATTTTCTATTTGCTTTATAATCTGTAAACTGCCCAGAGTTGTTTTAAAAGGAGATGGGTAACATAAAAATGTATTAAACAAACAAACAAACAAACAAAAACAAACAAACAAACAAACAAACAAATGTAGACATGGATAGAATATTAGAGAAGTAAATAGAAGATAACTTTTAATAAACCTAGATAAGATCACACAGGATATTTCTATGATAGCAAAGATAAAAACAGTTAATGCAGTAGCCTTTCCAATGCAAGGCATAGCTGAGAAGGCTGAATATGAAAAGAATAATTAAGAGACAGAAGTTTGATATTTCAAATAATGAATTTGGAGATGGTCACTATGAATACCATGGACTACAAAAATAAATAAAAATAAAATCTCATTTAACCATTCTGGATCAAAGACTAACTGCTCCTTTGTGGTAATGATCAAGAAGCAGAAAGTCTGACTTTTGGACATACAATGTAAGGAGTTGTTGGCATAGAAAAAAATAACTTTCCTTGACAAAGCTGAGAGAAGAGAAAAGGGAAGGCAAGAGCTGAGACAGAAGGGCAGGATCAAAGAAATTACACAGCGATCACTGGAACAGCTATAAGTTATTACTAGAGACAGGGTGAAATGGAGAGCATTTGTCCAGGAATCGACCCAATTTCAAGGGCACTTATCTACTTGCTCTGAAAATTAACTTGGGTAATAATAAGGCTTTCACACTTTACGATTTTCCAGTTTTTAAAGAATTAGCAGGAGTAACATAATAAAGTACACACATATTTTCCCCACTTTCTTTAATGGGGAAACAGATTTTTAAGTCTAAGGATTTACAACGGTAAGCTAAAAATTGGGCATGAGTCAGTTAACAAGTGCTTAGCAACAGAATTCTGATCTCAACTGTGGTTGTATTGTAAGTCAAGAACTACCTGTATGTTCATTTACTGACGTGAATTTCTGCTCTTCCCACTTCACCATAAAACGATGCTTGAAGGCTTGTTTCTATTATGATCATCAATAGAGTTAGAGCTGACCCACCAATATTTTTTTTTAAATATATATATTAAGAGGCTAAAACAGCTGGAAGTAATTCTATGGGTCGGTGTGGATCACCAGAACTACAAGGCAAATTTAGGCCTGTTATCTCAAATACGGCAAAAAATAACTGTATAACCTTCTTTCCCCACCTTCTATTGGTTATTTTTACTTTTTTGCCATCCTTTTTGGACATGACATCACTGATCAAACAACTAACTGGAGTACACACTTCCCCCCCAAAAAATTCTTACCCCCGAGAGAGCGCTATATAAATTCTAGACATTGGAAGACTGTTATGCTGATATATGAAGAAAAGTATTATGCTCTTAGTGTATTGCTAGTATTTTTCCAAGTCAATGTATCTCAAACACAGTTATTCCTTCCAATGTTTCCCCCCCCCCCAGTTTTTGTATAAATATGCACGTAGCAAATTCTGCTACTTTGTCTTGTTTTCCTGTCCAAAGTTCAAGCTAGAATAGGACCTTTTCTTGTACTGCATAGAGTAAAAGAAACAGCAGCTTCTTCTCTATCCCTTTTCCTTCTCCCTCTACTATACCTTATGCATATATATAAGCATATCAAAGTCTACCATCAGAAGCAGTGAAACAAAAGGTTGCTTAGTATTCCTGCTGAATAATAAAATTTCCCTTGACCACCAGGCACATTAATGAGCACGATATGTTAAACTATGAAAGGTGAAAATTGGAGCAAATGTTTAGATTTGCTGGTTGGCATGAGACAAGGGCTTAGAGTGGCCACCCAGGTTGTAGCTCATTTGCAACATCACAAGCACATACTTCCTGGCAGGAAGCATTGGAGGAAACTACGTTGAATCAAAGCTTCCATGTGTGAATTTCAAACACATGGGGAAAGACCAATTAGGGTGGGAGACGGATGAAAAGCATACATCTTCTATTTTTTTTTTAAATCTAAATTTGCATCTAATGTCTATCAAACCCCAAGTGTCTGATGCCAAAGTGTGAGTTGCTGCTATCTTTCTATTTCATAGTATAAATTGGTTACTTTGCCTGCTAATTGTCTGAACCCTTTTCATTTTTTAATTCAAAGTAAGACAGAACGCAGCAACCATTATTTTGATACACTGAGAAAGTTGCTGATAATCATTTCTTGGAGTTTTATTAAATTAAGTTGGCCTTCAGTTTCCTCAAAGTTTTATGTTCTGGATAGACTTATCTTATCCAACCCTATGTCCAGTGGTGGTATTCAGCCGGTTATATCCAGTTCAGTCAAACTGGTAGCGGCAGCTGTGGGAGGCTCCGCCCACCCACTCAGATGTCATCACGTCCTGTTTTTGACCCTCAGTGCATGCGTGGAACATGCTCACATTTGTGAACCAGTAGCGAAGATAAGTGAATACCACCCCTGCCTATGTCACATCTGATTCTCAAAGGTGCATTTAATGTCTCTTCCCTATGGTAATATAGGTATCAAGATGATATCCTCCTTGTTCCTTTTTCATTTGATTTTAGAGCCTGAACGTTGTCTGAACATTGAAAAAGAATTGTGGAAAACATTATTTTTTATGTGTCCATGGTATGAAGCCAAGACAGAAACTTCAATCTCTAAATCTCATTTCACTAAATGTTAGTCCTTTGAGATAGGCAATGTCAGGAAATTGGAATACACTTTAAACCAATTTAGGTGTGGTAACAGAATCTTTAAGGGATGTGGTGGCTCAGTGGCTAGATGCTGAGCTTGTCAATCAGAAGGTCAGCAGTTCAGCAGTTTGAATCCCTAGTGCCACATAACGGGGTGAGCTCCCGTTACTTGTCCCAGCTTCTGCCAACCTAGCAGTTTGAAAGCATGTAAAAAATGCAAGTAGAAAAATAGGGACCACCTTTGGTGGGAAGGTAACAGCGCTCCATGCGCCTTTGGAATTTAGTCATGCCCGCCACGGAGACATCTTCGGACAGCACTGGTTCTTTGGCTTAGAAACAGAGATGAACACCACCCCTAAAGCTGGAAATGACTAGCACGCCTGTGCGGGGGAACCTTTACTTTTACCTTTAACAGAATCTTGAAGGCCTGTCAAAATGTTTAAGGAAGACTGGCTTGTAATGACTCTTCTTCCGGTGAACTAAGTCAAGGGTGAAAACATTAACATACATAATTTGGGCTGGTCTTATTATTATCATATTTTAGACAGAAATCTAAAACTCTGTTAACAAGAAGTTAGATCAGTTGTTCCTCGTCAAGGATATTTTTTGTTTATATCTCTGGTATTTGAACTCTACCAAGTTCAAATACTCTGCCATAATTGTGATTTTCATGACAGGAGAACAGCCAAAATGTTTTCTACACCATTGGAAAAAAATGTACATCTGATTTGCCACATTTTTAGACAAAGAAGCGTGGAAGGAGACTTTCTAGCAATCGGTCAATTTGTGTGTGTGTGTGTCACTTATTATACATTTCCAAGGGTCTCTTGAACACACTTTCTCCATTTTAGTAATGTATTAATTTCTCGTCAGTATGAAGGGGTGCCATAAAAGTTTTAAATCATTGCGGGATGAAATATTTGAGAATTTTAAAACATTAACTTGTGCTTGGCTTCTCTTTGTTCACTAGAGATTTTAGAAATTTATTCTTTTGTTGTTGTGCTTACTCCTACAAAACTAGGATTCGGTTTTTACAGAATATACAGGCAGCCTAAGGCTGCTTAAATACATGACTTTGTTTTTTGCTCATTTGTAGAAATGAAAGACCTAGAAAATTAACTCCTAGTATTTGGAACTGGGCCTGCCATTTTTGCTAAATTGAATGAAATAGAAGCACATCATGGTGTTCCATTGAGGAATGAATTTAGCTACTTAAACAAACTATCAAAAATGAAATAATTGGCTCTGCACTTTTTCTGCCAATTATTACAAATTAGAATTTGAACTAAATCTACTAAACAACCTAATTACTTAATTGCCCAAGAGAGATTACAACCTTGTGGATAAAGTATAAACTGCCTCTCCCACATGTGTTTACAAGAGAAACTATTAAAATTATGTCTTGCAGTCTTTTAGATTTTTTTCCCCCATTTAATGTATTTATAGTAACCAGTGAAGGCATCATACATAACGTAGTGTGGTATTTCTAAACCTTTATAATCTAGTATGAAAAACACATGAACAAACCATGCACTGAAAAAAGGTTATATGGATATATATTTTAAAATATGCTGAAATGATCTCTATAACATAGTCTAGGAATATTCTGAATAGTATTATTCAAAATAAGACGCACTAAATTAATTCATAATCATCATTCTACCTGTTATCCTAAAGGTGCTTTTTCAAGAGGCAACTGGACTTTCTGGTAGTTTTTTAAAAAGATGTTTTGCTTCTTATTCAAGAAGCTTCTTCAGCTCTTCTTGGATGAGAAGTGAAATGTCTTCAAAGAAAAAACCAGAAAATCTAGTTGCCTCTTGAAAAAGCACCTTTGGGACAACCATATCCTGGATGAGTGAGAATCTCCATAAAACTCTACCAGTTGGTTCACCTGTCCATCCATCTATCTAGTCATCATCTGTTATTCCAACTGTCCATCCTTCCATTTCTTCATCCGTTGGTTGTGCATCCATTTGTGCATCCATTTGTCCACCTCTTTGTATATCCATCTACCCATCTGTTCATTCATCCATACAGCTATTCATTTGACTCTCCATCCATGTGTCCCTCCATGTGTCCTATGCAAAGGGGACAGTTGTATTTCTAACATTTATATTTTGGCAAAAATGCCTTTGATATAATTTTTGAAACAAGCCAACAAACCATACCTTTGTGGATTGTTTAAAATTATAGTGAAGAGACAATTTGCAAAATAAAGAGATAAAGGAGAAAGACTTGTAAGAGAAGAATGAGAGAAGAAATGAAAAAAAGATTAAAAGAAAGAGGGTTAAAAATAATTGAAGAATATATAGATAAAGTGACTGTTCTTCCTTACTCCTCTATCTGAATAATTTGCTTGCTTTTAAGTTTGGGTTTTTTTACCCTATTAATGGCTTGTGAACATTTTCAAAATGTATTTGTACTTGCTTATTTTTTCCGTTTCTGAAACCTTGTCTGGAATATTTATAGCTTAATTCTTATTAACAGGACTGAGATTTTTATAGGTTTTTCTTTCTAAAACAAAAAGGGAAATATGGGATGGGCATTTCCTAGTTACTTTTGTGCTATTTTTTTATTGACACATGGAGAAGTCTTCTAAACATTTTAATAATGGGAACCATTTTTGAATGTTGACTGGGTGACAATAGATCGGTATCCTAATACCCTGGGTGTCAACAGAATATCAATAGTGCCAGGTCATTCATTCTGAAGAGGTCATGGGAGTAGAATGAAAAGAGGAAATTAAATGTGCTCACCAAAAGAAAAAAGAAAAAAAACCCCATTAAGATAGTTAATAATGTGACAGTTACTAGTAATAAGGAAATCCACTGTTCAGGCTGTATAGCTACAGAGTATCCCAATAAGGAAGTGGTTAAGAAGACTCCTGTAGTGTTGAGATATTAGAAGTCACCCTGAACTATAAATTTCCTTGTTTTTACTAGGTAAGGTTACAACTGAAGCATTCTTTGAACAGCCCTGTTAGTTAGTGAATGGCCTTTATTTTTGTTCCATTTCAAACTGGGTGTCTCAGAAGAAGAAAAATCAAGCATAATACATTTCATAGCTTTTACTTAATAGTTACACCCCAGGTTAAAATTTTCTAAACAATACTAAAATATACATGTTAGTTCCTCTTGTTTCATCTCTTAAATATTTTTATTTGACTTTATTCCTGAATTTATAACATACTTTTTGATTTATTCCAACACTCAGCAATGGCTTCCCAAAATAAAAAGAACATATTCAATGAAGTTAAATTCAAAAGTAAAATTAGAATTAAAACAATCAACATTTAGATTAAATTAACAATTAACATTTAGATTAAAAATATGCTTTTACCATCTTCCTGACTGGGAGGGTTCCAACATTGCAGAACAAGCTTTGTGTCTAGGGATGTGCTCTAAATGTATTAAACCCTTCGTTCTTCCCCCTCTTCTCCCAGATGTTTCCATGTAAAGCAATCCACAGTTACTCGGGCCTTCAAATGGCAATTGGTAGCTAAAATTTAGAGGTATATTTTTCAGGTTCAATGAAGACACACTGTCTGGGAGCAGTCTAGCAGAATGGGAGCATTGGAAATCCGTTGTTATAACAACTGTACTGCTACTCATAGTTTTCTATCAACTTTCAACATAGTTTTTCAACATAGTTTTCAACATAGTTTTCTATCAACTTCTGGTGATATTTAATACTTATTTATAAGTATCTTGAGACTGTGATAATTTTTGTGGGCTAATAATCATAATTTGTAATAAGCAGTGATAATTATGATAATTTATTCTAGCCAATTATATGATAATTGATCAGTGATTATAATTTATGCAGACTAATAATCATAACTTTGTTTAACTTTTTTACCTTTTTTGAAGTTTTTACTTTCTTCTTGCTTTCTTTCTTTTTCTCCTTTCTCCTTTACTTTAGTTTGTTTTGGTTTTAATTTTTTTTTAAATCATACATATGTTATATTAACCCAGAGGTAAGCAATCTACAGTTACAAGGCTGAATGTAGCTCATGTAATCACAACTTTTTTTTCTGTACAGTAAAAATAGGCTTAGCATGGTTTTAAACATTCTCGCCTTCAGAAAAAAACACAGGCAAGGGAAGATTGGAGTGCTTTGTGATCTCTGAGCTTGGTTGTTTCGCTGCCAATTAGGTAACATCGGTGTGAATGAGTATGTTGCCTGTTTATGTGCAGTTTATCCTGCCAGGTTTTTGTTCCTGCTTTGGTGTTCCTTAAGTAAAGTATGCTTTTCTGCATGATTGTTAGGTTGATGCATATTCTTGTCTATCTGAATATTGGCTGGTGGAGGGGATGTGTTTTAGTTCTTTAGTTTTCTTCCTAGGTTTGTTGGTGGTGTGTAGATGTGGTTTGTGTCTATGTGTCTGTTTATAGCTGATTTGTCTGAATACTACACTTCCAGGAATTCCCTAGCATTTTTGGATTTGGCTTGATTTATGGTATTCACAATTTCCCAATGGAAACTTGGGTTGTATCTGTTCATTCATTATGAAATTAAGGAATTTTCATCATGTCTTCTTGACAGCTAGTTGGTATTTGTGGATTTGCTTTGCTAGTCTTTTGACTGTCTAGCTACTGTTTTTTTTTTTCATGAGCTAGTGGGTCTTTTGGGTTGCTGAGGATATTTTGGAGGGTTTTATTTGATTTGTAATGTATGCTATGGTGATGTATAGGTATCCAATGTATGGAAGTGATATCCTTTGCATATGTTTTACTGGTTGTGGTGGAGTGAGTTATATAGTCAGACACATTTTGGTAAAGTTTGGTGGGTATCCATTTTGTTGGAAAATGTTGTCTAGATGGTTTGTTTCCTCTTTCTGATGTTCTAATTGCTGCAGTGTATTTGTACAGAGAAAAGAGTAGCAAGAAAATGTAGTATACCAGTGGTGAGATTCAGCCAGTTCGAACCACTTCGGGAGAACCGGTTGTTAACTTTCTGAGTATTTTGGCAAACTAGTTGTTGGAAGAAATCATTAGGGCAGAGAACCAGTTGTTAAATTACTTGAATCCCACCACTGTAGTACACCCACTCCACCCCATGTATTCTGTCTTAGATTTACATGTTCTGTATAAAGTAATTGGCTTAAGCAGATGTTAGTAGACCTATTTTACTTCAAAGTATGGAGAAAGAAAAAGTAAAATTTAGGATTAATTGCCATTTACAGCAACTGCAGTTAGCAGGTGGAAAGTGTTATTCAGATGAGCCATTTACAAATTTGCTATGTATCTAAAAAGTATTGGCATAAATCACTCATGTTTAAGGGAGAAAATAGTTATTAGCTATAAAAAAAATCACATTTGTGGAAATTTGTACAGTTCGATAGGGGTCGGGATGAATAAATTTGGCAGTTAAATTACTGTTTTCATTTATTAAGGAAATAAAATACGTTTAGAAAGAATCAATCAATCCAACCAAATTTCCTATGCAGAGCCCTTTTCTTGTGGCAGCTTCACTAAATAGATCTAGCCTTACAGTGAATGGTAGTTGAGAAGACAATAGATTAGTATCTTGTGTTTAGGTTTGCAAATTATCAGATGCCATGGATTCAATTTTTATTCTAGAAGTAATATCAACATTATATAATTGCAGAATCTGGCTCTTCGGGAGGAAGATTAGCAGTAAGCAATTTGTGAAGTTTCTGAAAGATCAATCAGCTCCATCAGTTGTCCCTCCCTCCCTCTCATGGCAACTTGAAAGCTTTGCAAGTTGACACAATTATCTTCGAGACTGCCTTCTGCCGTATAGCTCCCAGTGACTGGTAAGATACCACAGAGTTGATCTCTTCCGGGTCCTGTCAGCTAAACAATGCGTGGGCCTTCTCTGTGGCTGCCCCAGCTCTCTGGAACCAGTTACCTCCTGAGGTCCGGACCATCCCCACCCTATTGGCCTTCCAAAAAGCGGTGAAGACCTGGCTTTTCTGGCAGGCCTGGGGACATTGATCTCATTCTTGTGATCTGGTGAGATCTGGCCATGAATGGCGTGAATGAGTTTTTAATGTTTTTAATTTTTAAATGTTTTTTTATAATGATTTTTTAAAATGTGTTGTGAGCCGCCCTGAGTCTTTGGAGAGGGGCGGCATATAAATTGAATTAATTAAATTAAATTAAGAATAATTTTCTCTTGCCTTTCCCTTCCTGTCAGCCTTGTGAAGTAGTCCTGACAAGAAGCACATAAAAAAGTACTAGCTACAACAGGGGTCTCCAATCCTGGCAACTTTAAGACTTGTGGACTTCAACTCCCACAATTCTGGGAGTTGAAGTCCACAAGCCTTAAAGTTGCCAAGATTGGAGACCCCTGAGCTACAACTTTATTGTGATCTTACATCAACAGAATCTTCCAAATCTAAAGTAAGTTTCTCTCTCTCCCTCCCACCTCCCTTTAGGAGGGTCCCTTCTGAGACTCCTCTCTCCCAAAATCATTCTCACATACTATTGCACTTCCCTTCTCTTGATCTCTCTTTTTCTCCATCTTTTAAAAGAATGAACAGTCACATTGTTCCTAATATGATGCTGGAGTTAATATTCCAGTTCTCCTAACTGATGAGAAATCCAAATACATTCAGTCAGTTTTTTTATTTTTGGAATAAGGTCAGTTGAGTCTTATGATGTTGTGTGATATATGGTTTATTTTCTAACATTATACAGGATGAGCATAAATAGCAGCTCAAAGCATGAACATTGTAGCGGATACTTTTCACACATTATATTTGGAGGGGAACAATTCCTTCAGCCACACTTGACCCCACACTCAATTTGGCAGTTTATCCTGTAGTTCCTGCTCATAGACTTGACTCACCCTTCTTTGGAGGAAAAAAATAATGTCAAGTAATCCCTGTCATTTCCTGTGGTATCTTGGGACACATTAGTTCTTACTGTTAGTTGCTATTAACTATCTTTTATCTTGGGCCATCTTTCCTCTAATTGCCACTTGCTATTAAGTAACTTCTATACTATCCTAAGAAGCATTGCCTCAGGATAACCCACATCAATAACTTTAATATTAGAAAACTTAGTCTTTGGAAATGTAGAGTTAGAAGGATTTCCAGGAGATCATAGAAAGCAATCCTTTCACAACTCTAGCAAAGGGAGTCTGAGCAAAGCTATAATATTAATTTAAGTAGTATATGTGGTTCAGTTCGAAGAGTCCTGGTATGTAAGATACTTTTGATGTGCATTTATAGTAATGAAACTATCACAGACTGACTGATATTTCTGGAAGTCGTAATAGGAATCCATAGATCAGTTAAAACTAGCTATAACAGCCTCTCAAGAGGAAAATAGTATCTCAGTACTGAAGTCTGGATACAGGTACATGTATTACAATGCTAATAGAAGGTAATAACTTTTCCTTCATTGATAATCAGGGGTTTAGCATGTCATGGGAACCCAATCATGATTTTTTTGTTCTTTTGGGAAGCTAGATCATCATACTAGTGTTGCAAAGATCTCCAGAAGGATTTCTGCATGGTAGGAGAATGGGTCCCAAAATGACAGATGCCATTCAATTAAAACAAGGGTAAGGTGATATACATTGGTTCCAAAATACTAACCACTTATACAAACTAATAGAATCAAAGCTAGCAGTGACTCATGCGGAAAGAGATCTGGACTAAGGATAAACAGTTCAATTAAGGTGTCAACACTGTGTGGTCAGGTTCAAGAATGAGAAAGAAGTAGGAAGTGGAACAGGAAAACCTGGAAATTGGAGGAGTAATGAGAATGGATGGATGGATGGATGGATGGATGGATGGATGGATGGATGAATGAATGAATTGAAATGAAATGAAAGAGCTTCTGGTCTGAACCAACAAGCATAGATTTATTTTCTTAGCTATAATTCTCTTTCTGCATAACCTTTTCAGTCATAAAATGCCAATCAGAAAAAAAACTGTTTTTGTGGGTGTGTGTTTGTGCACGCACACACATGCACACCCTCCCACATCTACTATAACACTTGATTGAAATTGTGAGCTTGGATTTCAAACGATTAAGAGAAAATATATGCAGCAAACCTTTCTGTGGGTCTCATCCAGAGAAACTGGAGGTCCATCTTATTCTGCATATGGGAAAGCTCTTTGGGGTATGAAGATATATGTTTTGTAAGAGACCACAGGTGGCCTGTCCTGTTAAAAGGTCTTGTTTTAGCTTTGAAAAATAAACACAGATAATTTAGGAATTCAACTCAGGCAGTAACTTCCTGCATTGGCAAGCTGAAAAACTTTGAATTGCACATGTTTTGTTATAGGAATCAATTCCAAAAGGAAGTCTAAGCATGTGATTCTTAATCTAACAAGACAGATGGAATGTGGGATGTATGTAAAATTTGGGAAATGTTATTCCTTGTTGAATTGTAACAAGCATTTAACTTTCTCCATTAACTTTCTGTTTATAGCCGAAAAACTTAATTTATTACTATTTTGAAAGAAGATGATATCAACTAGTTTTGCTAGATCTCTAACAACTATGCCTACTTCATTAAATGGGCATGATTGCTGAAAGAAATAAGAACAGTGGCAAAAACAAATGTCGCTGATGATTATTCTTCATAAACATTTCAGGTTTTGATACCACTATTCAGATGTATACTTTTCAAGTGTTATACATTCAGGAAAAAATTATATAAATCAACCTGCCTGCTAAGGATGTTGCTGGATCAAAGGGTAGCAGTGTGAGCTTAGCCATAGTAGGGAAATATGGGCTATAGTTAGGTAGCCAGAAGATTGGATCAAAGAATAAAGCACAAGTCAGCCCTAAGATGCAAGTGAGAAGATTGATCCAAATAACAAGCAAGGTGATATAGGTAAGTCAGAACCCCAAAGGAACACTGAGAAGTCTCCATGAAGATTCTCACACAGAAGGTGCTAGATGCTAGTTTTACTACTTCAGACAGCTTTCCAGAAATCCAAGCAATTACTGTACTAATAATCAATGCTTCTCACAGGTGTGGACTTCCATAGTACATTGTCCAGAAAGCCCCAGTTTTCTTCCAATTTAATGACAGAATTTTACAAATTTTCATCTGGGAGCACAAAGTTCTAGAAGATTGGTGTGTGTATGGAAATTCTGGCTACAGGCTACAATTTATTGATCACAGCTCCTCCATTTCAGCTTTATTTAAATATAGGCAAATAAATTTTGAACACTTTCCAATTTCATAACTTCTTTAATTTACATAGTCTTCTTTTCCCCCCACTCATTTGTTCTAATGCTCCGAAGGACCAGTGCATGGTTTGCTTTCTGTTTCATACAACATTTTTGAACAAATATGATAATAGAGGTGGGCCCTGGAATGGCAAACGCTATTCCTTCAATATTAATTGCATAATTAGCTTGGGAATCATTTCATTGTTTTAGATGTACTTTGTAGAAGATAAACAGCTTTCTGGCCATTATGGAGAAGAAAAAGGTACTTGTGCTTTGATTTACCTTCATAAAATATAAAATCTGCCTCCCTTAGATTCATTTTCAATTACATAAATGCTCAGCCTAAATTAGAAGCTGGTAATGAGAAATGGAAAGTGGTTTGTTTGTATCATAAATCAACTGCCTGGGATTTTTTTTTTCTTCATTTTATTATTAAAAAAAGGATATAGTCACAAATAATGTACTGCTCAAAAGAGTTTTGCTATGTTATATTTTTGTCTGTTTTAGTCTCCCTCTCCCCAAAAGGAAAAATGTTATTTAACTCTGAAGTAATACTGTATTTCTTGCTGAGAAAAGACTATGAGATGTTAGCAGAGAAACAGATCCTTTATCCAACTGAAATACTCTGTGCTCCAATTCTAGCTAGAGGAATGGAGAAGAACCTGAAGCCTTCCAGATGTTGTGGAATTTCAAGTCTTGTCCCTCTGAGTTAATATGAGTCACTCAGTCCCTGGGGCAACTGAGTCATTCTGTCTCCTGGCAGTTCATAATCCCCAAAGACCAGCCCAGACGTGCTGTAGCCATTTTTAAACTTCTGCCACCTAATGCAAAGGAAGTTAGGAGGCTGCAGCATCCAATCCCGTCTCCTCTTTCACTCCCCTTCCCTTTCTCCCTTCCCAACTGCACAAAAATGAAACCAAATCATGGAATGGCCAGTTCAGGATCATCACCATCACAGAAATGGTCCATGGGGCTTGCTCATACCACTCCTTTCTGTCTGTTTTTTGGTTGTTTCAATTTCATCCCACAGAAATAGAAAGGATAATTAACTCCCAAGACCCTATTTCATGACATAGTTGACTGAGGGAAGATAGCTTATCCTCAAACAGCCCTGGGATCTTCTGGTGTAAAGCAAGTTCTCTCCAGGTTAATTATTAGGGTTAGATGAATTTAGCTTTTTCTGTAACACAGTGCCCCCTTTCCCCAATCCAATTAAATCTGTCATGCAAACCGGTCCATAGTCCTATTTCATTTTTTTTGGATTAGAGTGTCAGATCTGGTCCAGAGAAACTCAGAGCCAACTCTGCATTAGATAATTGAATTTTGGTTAATTTCGCTCAGCCTAAAGTTGCAGGCATTAAATCTAACTCTGCTTATCGGGGGTGGGGGGGGGATGTCATCTGTAGGAGGTTAAAAACTGCATCAAAATGATTGGAGTGGCCAAGTGATCAAAGCCCTGCCCATTTTATGTGCATGCAATGCCTTTGAATATGGTTGAGGCTTTGTTATCCAGTTCTATTGACATTTTTTATACTGTTAACTACTTACTTCAGATGCATCTTCTCTTTTTTTCTCTCCGTATGGTTTTTTGTTTTGTTTTTTTGGTATGGACATTTTTGGTTCTTGCTTTGGCTTACTTTCCTAAAAGTGTGGCACTGTGAGAATGATGGTCTGGTAGCCCAGTCAAGCTCCTTCTCCGTGTCATTCACAGTGCTTTTCTCTCAGGCACTATTCCTGAGGAGAAGGTCAGAGAGCCATATCAGCAAACACTGAAGTAAAAAGAGCTTTCAAAATATCTTATTTTTCCTCTAGAATATCATTAGGATAAAGCTGTGATTTTTTGAGCAAAATCATTCTCAGTAGATGGATCTCAGTACTAAATATGGGCA
The DNA here is from genome assembly GCA_012654045.1 of Ptyas mucosa. Lineage (NCBI taxonomy): Eukaryota > Metazoa > Chordata > Lepidosauria > Squamata > Colubridae > Ptyas > Ptyas mucosa. The sequence goes on along the minus strand of WNWU01013815.1, from coordinate 5,752,008 downwards.
GGGAAAGGCCAGTGTCCTAATTTATTAATAAAACAAACCAGGACATGGGGTTACATGTTGTGATGATGGTTTTAATCTTTGCACACTGCCGAGATTCAGTGACTTAAAGTCACTGCAGTGAGATGGGTGGCTTTGTACATAATTTAAATAAATACTTATTGAATGGCTAACTTGTATCATAGACAAGTGTGAAAATAGTTTGATGATCTAAATTCTTTGTACAATTGCACATACATGTAGTCCTTAACATGTAATTGAGCCTGGAAGTTGTAAGTCATTTATTTATTTATTTATTTATTTATTTATTTATTTATTTGTTTGTTTGTTTGTTTGTTTGTTTGTTTATTTGTTTGTTCGATTTATATATGCCGCCCTTCTCCAGAGACTCAGGGTGGCTTACAATGCATTAAGCAATAGCTTTCATACTTTTGTATATACCTGCTTACTAGAGCTTTTTTGCCCCCCCCCCCAAGCGGTGTTCTATTTTATACAAAGTCAGCTTATTGCCCCTACAAACCGGGTCCTCATTTTACCTACCTCGAAAGGATGGAAGGCTGAGTCAACCTTGAGCCTGGTGAGAATTGAACTCGCAGTAATTGCAGGCAGCTGGCAGCTAAGTACTACTTTAACAGCAGTAATTTAGTCCACTGTGCCACCCAGGCAGAAGAAGGCCACCATGTGATGGCACCCAATTTAATGACATTTTTTGCAGCAGTTGAGCAAATGCCACAGTTGTTAAGTGAACTTGGTGGCCACTAAATGAACTTGTTTTTACCAACTGGCTTTTTTGCCAGAAACTGGAAGTAAATGCTGGAAATTGGCAAAAAATTACAGTCACCTGACCGCAAGACATTGCAAATGGCCGTAAATGTAAACCAGGTGCACAAAATGCAATCATGTGACCACAGCTCTCTCTCTCTCTCCCTCTCCTTCTCTCTCTCTCTCTCTCTGTATGTGTGTGTGTACAGCAGTCACCACTTTGAAAACAAATTGGGGAGGTCCATTGCAACTTTGAACAGTCACTAAGTGAGAATTACCAGCTTTACTGTACTGAGTAAAAAAAAAGAGTTTTAATACCAGCTTTACTGTATTGAGCAACTCTTTTTCAACACACTTGCTTTTACCATCAGTTCATTCTTGACTGTGAAATGGACCACATTGTTTTCACAGCAAATGTATGGGATTAATATCTTTTGTTTTGGAGTCAACCTTCTTACTTTCCTAATGAAATCAAACAATCTCCTTTTTTTGGAGAGGGGTAAGTAGTAATTGCAAGTACATCTACAGAAGCAAGGATTAAGATGGTGGCAATGATCATGTGAGTGAAATGGCCTCTATTTTTCATGTCTTGGGCTTAAGTAGGTGGAGTTCAGCTGATTTCTTTGTGCTCTTAAGCCTTCTAACATTACACGAAAACATTTTGCACCATGAACTTTTCAGGATGCAGTATAACTTCCTATCATGCCTAATGACTTAACAAGTTATGGAATTACAATTTATATTAAGTCCTTCTTTAAAACCCTGGTCTTTATACCATTTATTTATAAAGTATATGAATGCAGTGGAAAAAAACAACAATGGTGAGAACTATTTACCGTACTTTAGACCTGACCTTTATTTAGCTATATTTAAATCAACATATTTACCTTCAGGCTTTTTGAAATCTGTTTTGTATAATTGACATTTTACAATTATGTATAAAAATAGGCTTAACAAAGCCTCAAAAGTCTAAATCAGTACATCAGGGCATGTTGAAGCAGAGTGTGGGTGCACAAAGAAAAGCTTTGCAAGATTATTTTGAATTTTGGCCAGAACTGTGCAGGCAAGTTATAAAACTCCATCTCAACATTCCACGTGAAGTTTATTGGGAAACTGTATGTTTTTATTGTATCATTTATTTTTATTACAGTTTTATTGTAAGCAGCATGATTATGGAAGGATGGTGAGATGTTGCTAGGTCCCACCATGGCTTCCAATCAGGTTAAAGAAAAAGAGAGCCAACTCCTACCTATGCTTAATTTGTTTGAGTGTGTGCCTGCATGTGCCTTTGAATCAGTTTTGTCTCCTGGCAATTGTCTGGACTAGATTCTGCAGGGTTTTTTTTTGCCAAGATTTTTCTGGTTTGCTTCCTAGGGCTGAGAGATGGACTGGTCCAAAGTCACCCAGCTGGCTTTGTGCTGATGCCTTAAACACTACACCTGCCCATTTTATGTGCATGCAATGCATTTGAATACACTACACTACACCAAGAAGCCTTCTTTGGATCCGGCTGTTTTGGCTAACTATCGTCCAGTCTCCAACCTTCGCTTTATTGCAAAGGTTGTTAAGAGTGTGGTGGCGCGGCAGCTTCCCCAGTACCTGGATGTTTAGACCCACTCCAGTCTGGTTTCAGACCTGGGTACAGCACAGAAACGGCATTGGTCGCGTTGGTGGATGATCTCTGGAGGGCCCGGGGTAGGGGTTATTCCTCTATCCTAGTCCTGTTAGATCTCTCAGCGGCTTTTGATACCATTGAGCATGGTATCATGTTGCACCGGTTGGAGGGATTGGGGGTGGGGGGCACCGTTTTGTGGTGGTTCTCCTCCTATCTCTCCGACCGGTCGCAATCTGTGTTGACAGGGGGGCAGCGGTCGACCCCGAGGCACCTTGTTTGCGGGGTGCCGCAAGGGTCGGTCCTCTCACCACTCCTGTTCAACATTTATGTAAAGCCGCTGGGTGAGATCATCCGTGGTTTTGGGGTGGAGTTTCATCAGTACGCTGATGATACTCAGCTGTACATCTCCACCCCAGACCATCCCAACGATGCCATGGAAGTGATGTCCCAGTGCCTGGAGGCCGGGCGGGTCTGGATGGGGAGAAACAGGCTTCGACTCAACCCTTCCAAGTCTGAGTGGCTGTGGCTGCTGGCATCCCAGTATAACCAGCTGGTGCCATCGCTGGTTATTGGGGGCGAATCATTGACCCCCACAGAAAGGGCTCGCAACTTGGGCATCCTCCTGGACTCATAGCTGTCTTTAGAAGAGCATATGACGTCCGTGGCCAGGGGAGCTTTCTATCAGGTTCGCCTGATATGCCAGTTGCGTCCCTTTCTTGATCGGGACTCCTTATGCACGGTCACTCAGGCTCTCGTCACTACTCGTCTGGACTATTGTAACACTATCTACATGGGGCTCCCCTTGGGGTGCACCTGGAGGCTCCAACTGGTGCAGAATGCGGCCGCGCGGGGGATTATGGGACCGACAGGGCGCTCCCATGTGACTTCTCTCCTGCGCGAGCTGCATTGGCTCCCGGTGGACTTCCGGGTGCACTTCAAGGTGTTGGTGATCACCTTTAAAGCGCTCCATGGCTTAGGGCCGGGGTATTTACGGGACCACCTTCTGCCACCAATTGCCTCCCACCGGCCAGTTTGCTCCCACAGAGAGGGCCTCCTCAGGGTGCCGTCAGCCAGACAATGATGGCTGGCCACCCCCAGGGGGACAGCCTTCTCTGTGATGGCACCCACCCTCTGGAACTATCTACCCCCAGAGATATGAGTGATCCCAGACCTCCAGACTTTTCATCGGGCCCTGAAAACACACCTTTTTCAGTTAGCCAGGCTGGCCTGATTTTATTTGGTTTTAAAATTTGACATGGATTTTAAATTGGAATTTTAATCTATATGGGCCAAATTTTATATAATTTATTTTAAATAATTAGTTTTAACTTTTTTGTATAATTGTTTTATTATGGCTGTTCACCGCCCTGAGTCCGAAAGGAGAAGGGCGGTATAAAAGTTTAATTAAATAAATAAATAAATAAATAAATAAATACACCAAATGGTTTCCCGCTTCTTGTAATACCTGCCTTTTTACAACAAAGAAAAGAAACCAAATATCTACTTTTTTTGTTTCCCCTAGATACTGTATTCTTGGATTCAAGAGTAAAGAGAGATGTGACAAGGAATGGCTTTATTGTTAATTAAACCACACACATACCAAGGTTTTGATAACAAAATCATATAGTCATGCATATTCCAGAAAATATATGTCCTACTTAATCTGTTGAGTTATGTACAAGAACTGAACTTGCCAAACATATATATAATTGGACAAAATGGGATTTCTGTTTAATTATCAATATTACCTATATTTTCAGACATCTAATTGTGTGTCTGTGCATACACATTATATGTGTGTGTGTGTGTGTGTATGTATAATATGTATGTGTAGACACACATACTATATATACAGATATACACACACACACACGAGTGTGTGTATACATTTTATATTCTGCAAATATGTACCATATATACTCGAATATAAGCCAAGTTTTTCAGCACGTTTTCCAGGCTGAAAAAGCCCCCCTCAGCTTATATTCAAGTCACGAAAAAAATGCCTTTTTAAAAGAAAACAAATGAGTAGACCCCTGTCTGCAAAAATAGAAAAAACAGCCCCTTTCAGCGTCAGTATAGGTTAATTACCATAAGTTGATTTGAAGAGCCTCCCAACTCTCAGCTGATATGCTCTCACCTGTTTTACCGTGGCTCTGTTGCTAGCTAGCTGCAAAGAGGTAAATTGCTGGAGCATTTTCCCTCCCCCTCCCAGCTATGCTAAAAAAGCAAAACTGAAACTAAAGCAGGGTCTTTGCTGCAACGTGACAAAATGAAGCAGAGAGAGATTTCTTTTTCTTTTGCTTGCAATGTTGGAAAGGCAGATTTCTTTTTCCTCATCAAAAAAAGTAGGTGCAAACAATGGGAAATTCATGGCAAATGGCAAAAGAGGAGAGTTCAAGATTTTAAAACACAAAAGAAAAAGCTCTATTTAACTAGGGAATTGTAATAATTGAGATACTATTAATTGTATATTGTGTTGAAAGCAGAAATGGTTAAGTTGTGGTTTGGAAGAATATATGGGGGAAATTATTTGGTTTATTATTATTGGTAAATATAATTACCGGTAATTGATTTGTAAGAAATTGGATTGCATGGAAATAATTGGAATATTCATGTTCATATTGATTAATATACAAAAAGATAGTTATATAACTAATTGATTTATATTAAAATGTTGAATTTGTATTGAACAACTGTAATATTACATAATTAACCAATGTGAGGATGGATATAAAAATAGATGACAATGGGAAGGGGTATAATATAGAATAGAAATGAAAATTTGAATTTGATTAAGATTAGAGATGAGGATGAAGGGTAATATTGGTTTTTTAAAAAAATAGATGAGAAATAAATATGGCAAAAAGGAACTATAGAAATTGTAAATTTAAGTGAAATGACTGAACACTGTTTAAACAGTGTATTTGTATTTGTGAACCGGCCAAATACTCTGTTCAAAGAAAATACATTGTATGTTTGTATGTGTGTTTCTAATTATTGCTATTTATTCATATTTGTTCTCTTTTATTCTTTAAAGTTTAACAATTCATTCTTTATCTTAATATCTTTATATTTGTTTGGGGTTGGTTTTCTTCCCTTTCATCTTTTTTATTGTACAGCAATCTTTCTCCTCAAACCTACTAGCTCTCTGTTTGAGGAAGGGGGGAGAAAGAGAATGAGAGAGAGAGTGGAGGAGAGAGAGAGAGAAAGAGGGGGAGAGAGAAAGAATGAGAAAGAGAGGGGGAGAAAGAAATGGTGATAAGATAGGGCAAAAATGTAAAATGTGAGGACAGTCGTAAGTTCGAGGACTGGTCACAAGTGTGAGGACCAGTCAAAAATTACTTTTTCAGCCCTCTGAGTAGTGCATATGCACAAAAGGACTACCCAGAGGGCTGAAAAAAGTGATTTCTGACAGGTCCTCACACTTTTGACCGGTCTTCGCACTTATGACTGGTCATCATATATGCCCATTGTAGCATTCTTAACAACCATGTCACTCATTTCACAGCTGTTTCTCTTCACCGTGGTGATAAGATAGGGCAAAAACGTAAAATGTGAGGACAGTCGTAAGTTCGAGGACTGGTCACAAGTGCGAGGACCAGTCAAAAATTATTTTTTCAGCCCTCTGAGTAGTCCATATGCACAAAAGGACTACCCAGAGGGCTGAAAAAAGTGATTTCTGACAGGTCCTTGCACTTTTGACCAGTCTTTTTTTAATTTTGAAATTTACCAGTGGCCGCTGCATTTCCCACCCCTGGCTTATACTTGAGTCAATAAGTTTTCCCAGTTTTTTGTGGTAAAATTGGGGGTCTCGGCTTATATTCAGGTCGGCTTATACTCGAGTATATACAGTATATAGTATATATGACATAAAGCAAAATAATAATTCTATATTAATGAATTTTTAGAGCGGTGACATTCTATGTTATTGTTATTCAAAATGGCTATTACAACCTCAATATTCACAAAAATCCCATTTCACTTATTCTATTAGAAAAGGATTATATAGACGTTTACTACCATATTTGGACAGAATGATATAATTTCCCCATATTGATTTGGAAATAAAAACAAAGTATTTTCATATGCAGCATTATTTCATCCTAGACAGTAAATGAAAAAGGATGTAACATTTGAAGTATAATTTTGGCTTATTTATAAAGCCATCATAATTACAATGATCTAATAATAATAATTCAGCATCACCCAACATTTTTTGATAGTTAATCTTAATTGTAAAATAAACAATGATCACTTGGATCCCAACCAAAATATTCTCAAAATATTAGGTTTTTTAAATAACAGAATACCATACTTTGGGGTATAGGCAAGATACAAGGGAGAACATTAGCAATGCAATGAGTTGCTCTTCTGTAGATAGCAGGGTTTCAGCATAGACATATCTATTCTGAGGGACAGAAGACGTTTCTAAAGGTCTAATCACATTGGCCATGTTATGTTCATCCTTTTCCTCACACTTGGCCCATATCTAGCACAGGGTTAAGTTATTTTTAGCTGTCCCAGTTTTAAAACAATATTTTCTCCCTCCTTCTGATACTGTTCTAGCCATAGGTATGGAACCCTTCACCAAAGATGTGACTGCTGGCACAATCAGGAGTTATCATCTGCTCAGTATTACTAGCTATTTTAGCTGCTAAGGGCCTAGCCCTCCTCCTTCCTCCCCCAGACATGGCCCTTTATTGTCATTTTGGCTTGATTGTAGGAGAGTCTGAATACTTGTCTCCCTGAACACACCTGCCCACCTAATAACTGACTAATACTTCCCACAGTACTTGTCAGATCTTATACAAGCTTTGCAGAAAAATGAACTCAGTGTTATTTTGAAAGAGCATTGGTCCCGTATTGTGCAGAAGGTTCATTTAAACTGGAAAAGAGAGCTGGCTTTTGTATGAATATACTTTTATCTGGTTGTATTATTATATCTTTGAGATGTTCTACAGCTACAATTGTCTAGGCAATGATCCTGGGACCACTCTCATGCAGATTCAGTTTCTGTTTAGTGCAGAATATACATTTACACAATGTACAAATTCTGTCTGTTCAATATACATTTCCTCATTTCCTCTCTGGCTAAGTGGTAGGTCTCATTGTGCCCACACCATTCTGACTTTGATGACATCAGGTGCCCTGGGGATGACTGTTGTTATAATTTTCAGATCAGGCACAATGATGCAAAAGTGCTTTAGTCTCTGCATTCTCCATGAGTATTCACTGGCTGCTTCCAGGTGCTGCTGTCCTAAAGTCAAAACTGGATTTCTTGGCCACTTGTTGCCAGGACTGTCATTGTCTCCCACCGAGTGACAGTTAGCTCCGGAACTCAGTCACTACTCATCATTAAACTCTGCTTAAAGATTCTTTGAGAAGAATGCTATACCTGTGTTCAATTAGTCTGCCTGATAGGTAACAGGAATGGAGAAGTCGAATCATTCCATGCCTTTTCCCTCAATGTCTGCTACCTGTTAGACAGCTTGACATAAGACAAGACTTGCTATTCTAAGTATCCATCTATATTAGAAGGAATGACTGCTCATTGGTTTGCAAGTGGCATGTTGGGGGGACAATGAAATCAAGGGAATTGCCTGCCCTTCCTTCCTTCCTTCCTTCCTTCCTTCCTTCCTTCCTTCCTTCCTTCCTTCCTTCCTTCCTTCCTTCCTTCCTTCCCATTGCACACCATTCAGAAAAGCAGCAGATTTTATACAGGCACAGTTTATCACTGCCTCAAAGACTAATGGATAGCACTTAATTTAGACAGGTACTTGCAGGCCCCAAGGTACTGCAAAAAATGCTTTTATTCCACAGTTAAAATTCTATAGAAGTGAGAAAACAATTTTCTATTGACACATAGGAAAGGTCTGCTGAAGGTTGCAACAATGGTGGCTAGCTTTAGCTGATGGTAGATGAAGCCAAAATGAGCAAATCAATCCCACCTCTTCCTTTATTCTTGCACATCCTTTATTCTTGCACATCCATCCAGCTTTATAGCCAGAAAGAAAAAAAAGGGGCCTTCAAGGGTTAGGAAGACATTCCAATTGTCACTGGAAATGGCAATTTGGAATCATCTCTGAGATCAGAGCAGGGGTGAAATGCTCCCGGTTCAGACCAGATCGCCTGATCCGGTAGCGATGGCAGAGAACCGGTAGCAAAAATCCCTGTCCCCACCCCCCCACCATGCCCGCACGATCATCAGAGGCTGAGCCGCACGATCATCAGAGGCTTTTTTTTTACTTTTAAAAGCATTTTTTTTACAACCTCTTCCGATGAAAAAATGCTTTTAAAAGTTAAAAAAAAAGCCTCTGATGATCGCGCGGCTCAACTGGGATCGTCAGAGGCTTTTCAAAGCATTTTTTTTCCTGCAACCTCTTAGCCGAAGAGGTGTTAAAAAAATGCTTTGAAAAGTCTCTGACGATCCCAGCTGAGTTGCCTGATGTCAGAGAGACTTTTCAAAGCATTTTTAAAAAAGCCTCTCTGACGATCCCAACTGAGTTGCCTGATCGGCAGAGGCTTTTCAAAGCATTAGAAAAAATGCTTTGAAAAGTTTTTTTTTAAAAAAGTTGGCCATGCCCACCCAGTCACATTACCCACCCACCCACCAAGTCACGCCCACAGAACCGATAGTAACAAATTTTACATTTCACCCCTGGATCAGAGCAATACTTTTCTCCTATAACTTTTATCCTTTGCCTTCTAACTGATCTTGAAATACTCTCGTCTACACAGAAGAAGTTAAGTAATAACTTTGCTCCTGCTGACTAGTTCTGAAAAGCTCTAAAGCCCAGTTGGGTGATGCTTGCTCTTCTCAACCTTTAACTTTGGTATCTCTTTGACCCCTTCCCTACTTTTCCTGAGATACAGAGCTTTGGCTCTGTAGGAAATCTTAGATACCTCCCCACTTTACTTCTTCACACATGTCCTAAAGGTGCTTCTGGTTTTTCGTTGAAAATGTTTCACTTCTCATCCATTTATAATAAATAAATTCATCTCTGACTGGATGATGGGGAATGGAAGAATTTATACTCTTTGCAGACAGCTGGTCATTTACATTTTTTTAAGAGAGTCATTGAGGCTGCCTGGAGGTTTATCTGTGTCCTCAGGGTCACCTGAGTAATGCAAATGGGTGTGGAGCCTTCTTGGAATTGTTGAAAGGACTGTGTTGTAGACTGGAGATAGATGAGGTTGTATCCCTCCCCCTCAAAGCACCTTTGGGACAACCATGACTTGAATGACTGAGAATCTCCATAGACACTTCTTCACACATGCACATCAGTAAACCTGACAGTTTAGAACTGAGACCTTGTACAAGGTTCTATCACTATGTTCCGGTAGCAGTGCCAATACCCTTCTGTAAGAGATACTGCAGGCCACAAAGAATCAGCCTATAGATCACAAAATACTTCTAGGTTGCAAATTATCACTTACTGTTATCACAAAACAATGTACGCATTGTATCCTCCGTACCAACATAAATACATATATTCACCAACATATACCAAATATATCAACACATCTTCAGCTATATAAGCAGAATCATTCTTGCACACAGATACGTCAGGAGAGAAAAATATAGTCATTGACTTACCACAATTCATTTAATGATGGTTCAAATTTCCGACAGTGCTGAAAAAAGTGATTTATGATCAGTCCTCAAAGTTATGAACTCTGCACCGCCCCTACAGTCACACAATCACAATTTGGACACTTGGTAACCAGCCTGCATTTACTACGTTGCAACATCCCACGGGCACGTGATGATGATTTGTGACCGTCTCAGCTAGCTTCTGACAAACAGAGTTAATAGAAGCTGGATTTGCTTAACATGTCATTCACTTAATGATCACATAATTCAGTTTAAAAATTGGTGATTTGCTTAACTATGGTACAAATGGTCATAAAATTGGGTCGTGTCACATGATGACTCCCTTATTGACCACATCATCTAGCGATGTGGTGAAAATTCCAGTCTCAATTGTGGTCATAAGTTGAGGACTACCTGTACAGAGATGTGCATATAGCATAAATTGTTCCTTTCTCTTGTCTTGCAATATATGGAGAAGTTGCATATTATGAAGTTCTTCTAACAAGTGTCACTTTTAACAAACATTTATGTCTTTCCCTCTCCTTCTCTCTCCCACCCTCTTCCTCTCTTCCTCTCCTATCTTATCAATCATCTATCAATCAATTATCTATCTATCTATCCGTGGTGGTGCAGTGGCTAGAATGCAGTATTGCAGTATTGATAATTCGATTCTGATGGGCTCAAGGTTGACTCAGCTTTCCATCCTCCAAGGTTGGTAAAATGAAGACCCAGATTGTGGGGGTGATATGCTGACTCAATAAACCACTTAGAGGGGCTATAAAGCACTGTGAAGCAATATATAAGTCTATGTTCTACTGCTGTTGCTATCAATCTATCTATCTATCTATCTATCTATCTATCTATCTATCTATCTATCTATCTATCATCTATCTATCTATCTCTATCATCTTTTTATTATCTATCCTTTCAAAGTGAAAGTTTGAAAATTCTACAAATTTCCTCTGAAGTTCATTTTTTTAACTGCTTATATGTGATTTAAAAATGTAAACACCCAGGATATATCTGTTCTGCACCATTTTCAAACATTGAACATTCTTTTTAGCTACTTTGCATCTACACAGCCAGATTTTTACTGGAGAGAGAGCAGATGCTAGTGGAGTCTAAGCTGCAACAGTGTTTGTTTTGGCAGCTCTTGCAACAATGCTCTTGTAAAGAAATGGTCGATTTCTTTACCATCCCTAAAGCTCCCACTAACCCACATTTGTAAATTGGAAGGAGGCTCAGTTTTCTCTGTAAAATGAGGTAGAATTAGCTAATCAGCTGTTGCTTCACACAAAAGGCAAGTCATATGTAAAGTAGCCATATGGTTTGAACTGAATGATTATATTGCTTGGATAACAATTCTGATCTTTGAAGGTGAAAGCATGAGGTCTTTACCAGCATTCCTAACTGATTACAATCTCCTGGTTTGTCTGAACACAACATTACTGTTACTATTCTATTTCTGTTCGCATCCATTTGATTGAGATCTCTAATCCAGGATATAACTGCTCTTTACTGATTTTGATCTATTAAAAGGGCCTGGAAAGAGTTTCCAGAAATATGAAGTTATACAACATGGCAGAAAATGGCATATCCATCTTGAAAAGCGAAACATTTTCAAAAGGGAGATTTCTGCTGTTCCAAATGTTTTGGGATTGGTTACTGAAGAAGCTGCACACTGGGAAGACACCAGGATGATTACAATTCATCTAAATTTAAGTACGGATACTTACAGAGTCAGATAGATTCCACTTCAACCTGCTGCAATGAGCCAAAATGACAGTGAGGAGAAAATGGCATGGCATCTGCTCACAAAATGGTTGCTTTGGCTTCTCCCCCATCCCTGGTGTTGTTTACTTCATACCCTGCAGCCTCTTTCTTCTCCCTCATTCCTGAGTTGCTTAGGTATATAGGCATCAGTAAGGGAAGATTACCTATTACTGAGGATGAGCTACATAAGGACTGTCAAATTCCCGACCCGCGGGCCAGATGCATCAAATGCTGGCTCTGCCCACGTCCATTTAGCAAAGGGGGGGAAAGTCCCAATACATCACGTGACACCACCATGACGACATGAGTTTGACACCCCTGAGTTACATTGTTAGCTGTCTAGCAGATATCGGGTGCCTAGCTAAAGCAAAAGGGGGAAATATATATATATATAATTGGAGTTAAGACAGGGAGTTATGTCACAGTTCACTGTTAGCAAGTGATATTCTTCAGAAATTAAATGCCATAGGAAGAGCTGCGTTTTCTAAGCAGTCTATCTTTCTACCGTTAATTAAAAATGCAGGTCAATCCCAGGGCAGTCCTGACATGGTCGGCCCTAAATTGTATGCAATTGTTAAATACAAGCACGGCTTTAAATTGCACTCAATAGGCAGCCAGTGAGCCAACTGGATGCACCCACAAAACTATATGTAAATACAGTGGAATGGATTGTGGAACATTCCAAATTGACAGGCGTAATATTTCAGGGGAGATGTCACAATCACATAAGCACAGTCACTTTAGGTTGCAATATCACAATGCATAGTTTGTAATTTGCCCATTGCTTTTAAAGAGTAAACTCTATCCCACACATACGTCACTTTAATCCCTGAATCCAGTTTTTACCAACATAACCTCCAATTTGGGATCTGGATTTAATTTAACAATCTCTCTCTCATCCAACCCATTGTCAGGAATAGATTTCTTTAGAATTAGATGATGTAGAAGGATTAATATCTACATGAAACCACTAAGGGAGGTCATACCCTTCCCTCCCTTAGCGGTTTCATGTAGATATTAACAAACATTGGGGACAATTACTGGACACTCAGGCCAGCAACTCTGAAGACTGAAGTCCATTAGCATTACTTTCTTGATGTAATTCAACTGGAACTATCGTAAAACAGGACTCCCAAATCCTAACTCAGCTAGGTAACATAGAAGTATGTCAGGATCAATGATATCAAAAGCTGTTTACAGGTCCAGAAGTAGCTGAGTTGTACTTCCCTCATCTAATTTCTGCTGCAAATTCTGATGGGCTGAATGTTTTGCTCAACTCACCAAGTTGAGCAAAACATTCTCAGTATCTTATCCTGGATGGAGCTCCAGTTGAAATGAATCAGCTATTCAGTTTCATCCAAATATATCTAAAGCTGAACAACATTCACCTTTTTGTTTACTTCACTTGAGACTGGAAAATTTTAGATTGCCATATAGTGAGAAAAATTTTCAGGGTCAAGGGAAGTATTTTTCCAATAAAGACATCATCACTGTTTATTTTATGCAGGCAGGACTACATCCCACATTCAGGGACTGGCAGGTTTTCTTGCTTGAACTTGGCAGAAACTTCACAGCTACTCAGTATGGTGTGACTAGATAAAGCATTTTTATTACATGGTAGGAAGAAACCATTGGAAACAGTTCATTCTCTCTGCCAGCAATGAAATAGGGACCCTTCATATACCATGGTGGTTAATTATGGCATTGTCTTTTCCCTCTCTACAACATTTCAACGGATATTTAGCCTTGCACTTTTCAACCATTGAGATAAATGCCTATCAGTGTTTGATATAGCTTATGTTTTTGCCCTAAGAAAATGTAGCTCCTGACATAACTCTCACACAGTGTATTGATCACTTTCCTGAGGTAGCAATCATTTTGGACAGAAATTGGGAAAGTAACAACCATTCACCAAGATGAGCAAAAGAGGACTGCTGAAATTTTACTTTGCTATTGTGAAACTCAACATAGTAGTTATTTAGCCAAGATGCCATTGCGTGCTCTCTGGATGTAAAGGATCAGAATAGAGAACAGAATATTGAAACATGAAAACTAATTTCCATCTGAGTAATTATTAACCTGTCTAATTTAGGAATGTCAACTCCAGCAATGGGTTATGTCCTCTCCCTGAATTAGATCCACCACCTAAATCCCTTCATATTCAGTTTGATGAAACCTAGCTGAGCTCCTTGTCAATGAATTCCTTCATTTAAATCAATGCATCAGTAAAGTGATTGATTCTCTTTTTCCCTGTACAGGGAGGTTGTTGGTGATCAGGATTGTCTAGAAATGGGAGATGAAGATTTACAATTTTTTTTTAACCTTCTCTCATTCTTACTAGTGTCTGCCTATTATTACCATTAGAAACTGTCTTCTTTAATGTTCCAGGAATGAAAGAGTATATTCATTTATAATTTATTTAAGATCTTTTAAACTGTATTATTATCTAGAAATGTTTCAGTATATTAAAATTTTAATTTAAAGCTTCATCATAAATCTCTTCCATTCAGTTGAAAATAATGTATTGTAAAGGAATAAGGATTTTACAATAACTTTTTTTCCTCTGAGAAAAGGGTAATCTTTTTTCTCTGGTTCAGAGATCAATATTACTATTGATTACCCATCTCTCTGCACTTCTCTAGGCAGAAGGAAACAGGCCACAGTGTTTTGCTATCAGTACAACTCAGTGGAATTGTTTACCACTGAGGGCAAAACTATGAACCAATGGGGCTACAACACTGTCCATTAATGTTATCTTCTCCCAGAAGTTGTATTAAAAGATTATTCTGTCCTCAGGAAAGTAGAAAATCTCTTGCCTCAGATCTCCAACAGAACATCTCTTCAAACTGTCAAGTAGTCAATCACTCTCTCCTCCTCCTCCAACAACAGCAACAACAAAAAACAAAAACAACTGGAAGTGCCATAGATGCAACCTAGGATTATTCATATATTGTATACTAAAAGCTTTATCATAGTTCTGAGATATGGTCATTCTCTGAGCTATATATTTGTTGATTCTTTAGCTATGGTGGTGCAGTGGTTAGAATGCAGTACTACAGCAGTTCAGCAGTTCAAGTCCCATTGGCTCAAGGTTGACTCGCCCTTCCATCCTTCAGAGGTCAGTAACATAGGACCCAGATTGTTGAGGCCAATATGCTGACTCTGTAAACCACTTCGAGTGGGCTGTAAAACACTGTGAAGTGGTATATAAATCTAAGTGCTATTGCTATTGAATGCAAAAATACTATTATATAATCTTTCCCTGATCATTATTTTCTAATCTAGGAAGCAAATTACCCCACAGATTACAATTATTATATTCAGATTTTCTTTAAAAAAACCTATAGAGCAGTGGGTCTCAACCTTCCTAATGCCGCGACCCTTTAATACAGTTCCTCATGTTGTGGTGACCCCCAACCATAAAATTATTCCTAAGACTATTGAAAACATGTGTTTTCCGATGGTCTTAGGCGACCCCTGTGAAAGGGTTGTTTGAACCCCAAAGGGGTCCCAACCCACAGATTGAGAACCACTGCTATAGAGATATACAGTAATTACCCAATAGTTATATAATATCCTAGTCTGGTGATTTTTTTTGCTCTTTTGTAGCAACTGAATTTCAAAGTGTGTAAATATTTTTCACTCAAGTAGGACCCCCCCCCAACACTCTTATTATATCTGCTGCTTTCTCTTTACTGATACCAATACTGTTTTAATGATAATGGATTAAGTACTACAGAGAATAAAGATCTATGTTTCATAAATACAGATAGCTTAAATATCTGCAATTCAAGAATATTTAAATGTGCCCACAAATACAACTCTCTTTCTTTGAAACAATAACGCTCTCTGCATTCATAAATACCAGGCAATTGTATTCAATTTATGATGATTACAGATTGAAGGGAATTCATTCCAAAAATTTTCCCTGGGCCAGAAAATTAATTGAGATCTTCTACAGATCTAATTAGAGTTTCCAGTTGCTTTATTGGCACAAATGCAAAAGATCCGTAGTAGCGGAGCTATAACCTGGTTGAAATGCATGTGATGACTGAAGCAAGCTATCATTTCATTGGTGAGGATCTTCTCTTTACGAAGGATTATTATAACTTCCTACTTGCGCCTTGGTGGCACAGCAGACTTAAGTGCTGTTAAGTAGCACCAGCTGCCTGCAATTACTGCAAGTTCAAATCTCACCAGGCTCAAGGCTGACTCAGCCTTCCATCCTTTCGAGGTGGGTAAAATGAGGACCCGGATTGTGGGGGTAATAAACTGACTTTGTTTAAAAAAGAACACCACTGGGGGGGGGGGCGAAAGTCTTACTAAGCAAGTATGAAGGCTATTGCTTAACGCATTGTAAGCCGCCCTGAGTCTCCGGAGAAAGGCAGTATATAAATTGAACCAATAAATAAATAAATAAATTATTATGTGCCTCTTGGGAGAATGTGTGGCTCTTTCATTGCCCATTGTTGGGGACTATAAGTTTAGGATAGCATGTATTTAATACAACAATTGGAGAGAATAAATAGCCATTCCCGCTTCTGCTGATAATAGAAGTGGGGAGTTGGTTTCCATTTCAAAGCATAAGTAATTCCAGAAGGGAGTCATATTTTACCGCTAATATAGAAATGTTTGTGTGTTAATCTAACCCTACTACAAGTGTATAGATTATTATAGTTATCAGCATGAGAAGTACAGGAGAAGAATTAGTTCTAGACTATTGAACAGAGAAGGTACAATAATGCCAAAGCAGGGCAAATGTGATAGGGTAAGATGATAGAACAATGTTTCCCCAAATTCCATGTACTTGAAATCCTGATAACAGGTATCAAAGACATACCTACAATACAATATTCCCTCTGGTAAGCAGGATTTGGAAGATTTCAAGGAAGATTTTGATGGCACAAAAGAGGAAAGCTGATAGACTTAATGTAGCTTCACTGTTTTCAAATCACATTTCAGTGAATACTTGTGTTTTCTAGACTTCTATCAAAAATTCATCTATATGAAGATGGGCTACTGTAAATGAGATATGTGTCATGTCTATCCTGCTGTTGATGGGTGTTATGATGCATATAGAAAAAAAAGGGATTTTAGACATAGAAAACAAAGTATATTTTGAAAAAGTTTGGACTAGAGTGTGTCTCTGTGCATCTTGCTCTCTGTGTTAATGTATATGTGTATGCCTCTTGTATATGTATGCATTCATGCCCATTTTTCCCGACTCCTCCATTTTCTTTCTATAAATTTTGCATATTAGAGAAAATTATCTAATGAAATAGAGGCAGATTTGTTCTTAACAGTTCTGTTTAAAAAAAATCCATAAAAATCACAGCAGGCTGGAAAACTGTCCATTAGGAGAGTAAAACAGAAGAGGTTTAAAATGATTCACAGAGCTCTTATCTGTGGTCAGTGTTATCTAAGTTATTTTAGCTAGTGTTTTAATGATTGGCCACAATTTAGTGCTTAAGTGCTTACTGTAGGGGCTTTCTATGTCTTTCTTTCTAAAATATCACTAATATTCATAAAAGTTGCTTTATAGTGCAAGTTTACAGTATATTTATTTTATATACCGTATTTAGATATTGCCCAATTCCCTCATACAGCAAGTTAACTTTATAATGCAAGTTCCATTTCTTTTAGGAAACTAAAATATTATTAGCTATATAGCAATGTATTTTTTATAATCTAATTTACTCATGTATCTTTTAAAGTCATAAACAGAATATTATTGCTGAAGTTCATAATAATGCTCCCCGAGTCTCTGTCGGAGACTTTATATCTAGGATGAAAGAGACTTAGTAGTTGGATATGCTATGGGAATATAATGGCTCACTGCACAGATTTTGACAAAAATCTAGAAAAAAATTAAAAATGAAAAGGAATTGGAATTGTTAAATGAATATGCAGATTATGCACAACAATGACCGGTTAGCAACACTTCAATTTAGATTCCTGCATTGAGTAAGAAACTGAATCTAATAGTATTTTCTAACTCTATTATTATTAGGGATAATAATATTAGGGATGTTTTCGGGACTATCCCTGCCCAGAAAGCCTTCTGCAACTTCATCATTGTGAACCTATCCTTTGGGTATAGCTCTTATTAAATTCCCTATAGGGTAGATCAGGGATTTTTGTTAGCTGGCAATCCCCTCTGCCTACCATATGATTGACCTTCTTTTTGTTCTTTTCTCTTTAGAGAATTCTCTTCTGGACAGACTGTTGCTTGAAATGTGGTTTCCTTCTCTGTGGCAACTCCTCTTCAGGGATTTTCTGTAACCCATGTATTTACATATCTTTAGAAATCAAATCCTAATCCTATAATTGCCTGCTTGACATCTTCATTTTCTTCTCTTTCTCTGTCTCTCTCTCTCTCAGGCACAGCCTTAGCCCATTTCAACTTCTTCCATTTTCCTTTACAAGCAGCTCTATGTATAGATGTGAAATAGCCAGCTCTTTCCTAGCCTTACCTTATGAACAATAAGATGAAATACAATCTGTACATCTGTGAGATCATGTGTCAAGATGACTGTAAGTAACATTTACATTCTACCATATTTATGACTCTATAGTTCACACTTTATATTAAACCACGATTTGCTTCTATAATCCATTTAATAAACTGTAATTAGCTGGATGTGTAAAATATACTAAATTATCAACCACGTTTTGCAAACCACAATGGCTCTGTTTGTAAACTATCTAAGGAAAAGCAAACAGACTACATATTGGCGTAGTGTGAACTAACCCATGTGACTGATGCTGTGATTGTATCATATGCAGATTACTTTCTGCAATCCATGTTCTTCGGAAGAGACTGCAAATATGCAAACTGTTGCCCTACTGAAGTCATACCCACAATCCAATTGCTTATGCAAGCTACCATATCAATAGTAGAGCTAACTTCCATCTTGGAAATAATTCCTGTATAAAGTTTCTCTTAATCAGATATTTTCTTACAATGATTAGAATCCATAGGTAAACTCCAGAGAGCATTCCTATGATTAAAAGAAAATCTAGAATAACAAAGCAAAAAGATATATATACATAAAATATATCAAAAAGCAAAGCAAAGCAAACAGGGCACAGCTGTTTTAATAAACTGCTGTTTAATAAACTTAGAGTTATTCCTAAATTCACACCTATTCTAAATTTAATGTACAAAAATACATTTATATGTTATTGGCATCAAACTAATGGGCTGGTACTTCACTATCATTCATAACACAAATATTATTTTATAGTGCAAGTTTATTTTATATATCATATTTGGTATTGTCCAACTTCCTCACATAGCAGTTTAACTTTATAATGCAAGTTAATTTTTTTTAGGAAACTAAAACATTATTAGCTATATAACAATGTATTTTTTTATAATCTAATTTTCTCGTGTATCTTTTAAAGTCATAAACGGAATGTCATTGCTAAAGTTCATAATTATTACTATTATTAATTTGAGCCAGTCACTTCAAAACACATTTATATATGTTTATGTGCAGACTATATACAAAATGTGTGTAGATGTCTATTTCTAGTTCAAACAGTATATCAAAATTGTGATAACCTAGTTTAGAATGCATTTATTCACAAAAACTATCATTTTAAAACTAATCATTCTGAACTTTTTAGTATGTTAAAACTTAATTAAAGCCAAGCTGGTGTAGTGGTTAGACTGCAGTACTCAGGCTATTTCTGCTAACTACCAGTTATCAGCAGTTGGGCACTTCGATTCTCACCACTTGGAGGTTGACTCAGCCTTCCATCCTCCTGATATTGGTAAAATGAGGACCCAGATTGTTGGAGGCAATATGTTTATTTATTTATTTATTTATTTATTGGTTCAATTTATATGCTGCCCTTCTCTGGAGACTCAGGGCGGCTTACAATGCGTTAAGCAATAGCCTCCATACTTTTGTATATACGTGCTTAGTAGGGCTTTCACCCCCCCCCCAAGCAGTGTTCTTTTTTATACAAAGTCAGCTTATTGCCCCCACAATCCGGGTCCTCATTTTACCTACCTCGAAAGGATGAGTCAACCTTGAGCCTGGTGAGATTCAAACTTGCAGTAATTGCAGGCAGCTGGTGCTGCTTAACAGCACTTTAGTCTGCTGTAACACCAAGGCTCTGTTGACTCTGTAAACCACTTAGAGGGAGCTATAAAAGTACTTATATATGAAGTGGTATATAAGTGTAAGTGCTATTGCTAAATCAAAAATATATAATAAATGATGTTCAAATTCCATTCATTAGGCAATATGGTTAAAAAAAACTATGCCATGATCTTCAAACTATGGAGTCCAAACCACCTGCCTCTTTTAAGGTAGAATGTGGAAAAAGTTACAAGTTTTCAAGACAGCAGACTAGAAATCATGAGATAAGGGATTTTGGTCCCATTTTTGGCACAAAGTCAACTGGGTGACTCTGGGCAACTCATACCATCTCAACTCTAGGAAGCAGGCAATGACAAACCACTTATGAAAATCTTACCAAGAAGACTGCAGGCAAAACTGTCTGGGCAGTTATCAGGAGCTAAAAAAAAAAGAAAAGAAAAGAAACCTAATTTAAATATCTTCCTCCCCTCCACAATTAAACTAAAAAGGACCAGTTGCTGCAAGAGGTCCTGACATAAATAAAGAATTAAACCAGGGGTTCCCAAACTTGGCAGCTTTAAGACTTGTGGACTTCGACTCCCAGAATTCTCCAGCCAGCTATGCTGGGAGTCGAAGTCCACAAGTTTTAAAGCTGCCAAGTTTGGGAACCCCTGAATTAAACTATGGCTGATCTTTAAAATTATAAAATCTACGTTTGATTTGGAACAATAACCAATTTTTACACTTATATTTATTTCCTTCACCAGCAGTTCTTTTTTGTGTAGGACAATTGTGACTTTTACATTTTTGAACTTGAAAAGGCAAAACAGATTAATATAATGAAATAGGCAAATAATCAGTGAAGAAATATATTAAGAATAGAATATTAATTACATTACAGATATTACCAGATGAATAAAAGTGGACTCGTACCATTAATCTGATCATTTTATGTTGTATTGAATAACACTGATTTAAGAGATAGCTATTAATGTCAGCTCTAAAATGAAATCATTGGACTACAAAATTGTCTAGATCAGTATTACTGTTGCCTGTAATTTTATCATTTGTTTTTTCATTGACATTAAACGCTAAATCCTTTGGTACCAACATTTTAAAAATCAAATTGTGTATCATTGCTCAATATGCATAATGAAATCAATGTAGTGAGCAAATGTTTAAGAAGTATTACAATGTTTTAACATTTCTAAATTTTATATTGAGGTGATTATGATTTCAGTGTATTTCTTTCCTGCTTGGAATGTCTAAGAATCAACAATATATAAAGAATTAATAATGGTAAACATGGTTACAAATATTGTTGTTGTTACTATTATTACCCCAAAGGCACATCTTTTAAATATTAGATAATTGTAGGTTATAAAATGATTGCAGACTTTTGAGTTTCAAAAGACAAGATAGTAAAAAAAGAAAAAAAAAATCCAGAAGAGGTGCACATGTGTAAATATGCATTTTCAACTTATATCTGTACCAAGTCAGTCTTAGATGAATTCTGTTTTTGATCTGCATCAATGCAAATCAGTTCCTATGAAGTTGCTCCAAGCTGGCTGAGAAATTAGAGCAAATTATTGTTCATCCTGCATATTTGGAAATACAAACCTGTTCTCATCATTTGCAAAATACTGAAAGCCATCAGTAAATGGAAAACAGAACTTCATCTAAGCAGTGTTCATATATATATAAATAAAAGTCAAGTTAATTATAACCAATAAACACTGTTTCAGAGAGAGGAGTAAAACAATGATACTGTATATGAATTTTTAATACATACTTAAATATCTATCCGTCAGGTTCGCAATGTTATGCAGTGCACAGAAAAGAAGTAAGACGTAGTAAAGCAAAAAATAAGGCATGAAGCAGGAGGAAAAAAAGGAATCAGTGGTAAAACATCAACACCTTTCATGTACTTTTCTATATTTTTACATTTTTGCAAACCAGCCTTGTTTCCAACATACTCATTACCCATTTCATGCATTGCTTTCGCATATTGAACTTCTCAGTTCTCTCTCATCAACTCCATCCAACCACAACTTTCCTTCCTCTTCCTCTTTATCCATTCACTCTTCCTTTATATACTGTATTTGCTTTGCAATTCAATCCTCATTAATTCTCTGTATAAAACCAACTTCTCAATATGTGTTGTCACCTCTCACTAATTCATTTTTTTTATTCAATCCACATTCATTCATCACCCGGTTATTCTTGCCACAATCTTTTCTTTTTTTACCACCCCATTTTTTAAACCCATTCTCACTGTATTAAATTACTGTTAATCTGTTTCTCCTGACATGCCTACCTCCCACCTAACAAAGAGGGCAAATGTATATTTTAATTAACAGCCATTTTTGCTTGTTTGAAATGATTCCATGTACTATTCATTAGTTTTCTACCAACAGAGCATGTCTTAAAATGTATCCATTCATTTTCCTATCTTTAGTAAACATTCTACCAAAGTACGCAAAAAGCTCTAGTTTTTTGACATTTATGTATAACTTGCAGTTGTTCATTTTATTTTCTCTGACAAACAGAAATGCTTTCATAGACATCTTTTGCTGTTGATGTCAAAATGATGAAACATGCCTCATGACATCATCACAGTGACACCATTAGGTACTTATATTATAGAATAGAATAGAATTCTTTATTGGCGAAGTGTGATTGGACACAAAAGGAATTTGTCTTAGGTGTATATGCTCTCAGTGTACGTAAGGAGAATAAAATACATTCATCAAGAATAAAAAGATACAACACTTATTGATAGTCTGGGTTACTAATAAGCTATCAAATTGTATTAGGAAACAAATAAAAACAATATAGTTGAAAGATACAAGCAACATGGTTATAGTAATATGTGGGAAGAGATAGATACTCGTAAGGAAGACAAGAATAATAGTAATACCATCTTAGTAAATTATTTGACATTGTTGTGGGAATTAGTTGTTAAGCAGAGTGATGGCATTCAGGAAAAAACTGTCCTTGTGTCTAATTGTTTTGGTGTGCAGTGCCCTATAGCGTCTTTTTGAGGGTAGAAGTTGAAACAATTTATGTCCAAGATGTGAGGGGTCTGTAGATATTTTCATAGTCCTTTTTTTGACTCGTGCAATATACAGATCCTCAATGGAAAACAGGTTGGTAACAGTTGTTTTTTCTGTAGTTCTAATTATCCATTGAAGTCTTGTTTGGTTGCAGAGCCAAACCAGACAGTTATGGAGATGCAGATGACAGAGTCAATAATTCTTTTTTTTTTATTGAAAAAGTTTTAAAAATTTTACATACATTTTCTCCCCCCTCCCCAACCACCCCCGACTTCCCAGAGCAAATACAAAATAAAATACAGCTCAAATTCTCTAAGTTAAACTCCATTTCACACTTATCATAATCCTAATCATTAAACAAGTAGATAAAAGGAAAGCAAGTCTTCTTTCTTCTTATTCCATCTAATTCAACAGAACTAATCTCCATTTATAGTTACAGCAGTTAATAAAACAATTAAGTATTACCTAATCAAACCTATCATTACTCAATATAACTAATTAATACTTAACAAATTATTGTCTATACGATTTAACAAAATATTTTATAACTTCTTTCATTTAAAACAGAGAAAAAAAAAACCAACTACAAAAAAAAATAAAGAAACCCTCAATCAAAAAACCCCCCAAATTTAAAATAAAATACTATATAAAGTCTTCTGTCCTCCATTTTTAAACTATCAAGGTCCAGTTATAGTTAAAACACTTAATAATAAAAAAATAATAATAATAAATTTTTTAATTAAAAAAAGAATATAACAATCAAACCTCTTATTAATTTATCAATACAGATAAAACGTCATTTAATAACTATATCAAACATTTAAATTCTTCATACTAGATTAAACCAGTTGCTAATCTTCTTGTCTTCACATCTTCCAACAGCATATAGAATATCTTCATTTACGTCTACCCACCTAAATAAAAAATTGCTTCTTTATTAAACCCCCCCCGAGTGACTTTATAATTATATTTGTGATAATATCCATCAAATCCAGTCAAAAATTAGATTAATAGATTCATCAGACGTATTAGGGAAACCACCAGATCACCTGCAGTTGCTCTAGATCCATAGTCCTTTTGCCTTATATTTATTACCATCAAACAGGAAACTCCAGTACTATATTCAATAAAACTTCTGCGATTACAATTAGATCCAGATTTATCACAGTCCTTAATAAAATATTCCAAATCCTTCAAGTCAGGGCATATTTCACAGCCCAATACACCAGCATTGCTGTGATCTGTTTATTCTTCTCAAAATATTCCAATACAGCTATAGATTGCCTCCTCATCGTCGCTCATCACTTAGTTAACTGGCATTAAACTACTGTCTACTTTTTTTTCCCCAAAAAATTCAAAATCTTTAAACATTTAAACAGTACTTTTTAAGGACCATCATCTCATCAAGCAGGGTTATTTTCCATTTCTCCAGGCTTTCTTCTTTTCCTTTTTACGAACTTTCTTCTTAACTTTAATCCCTCTGCCTTTTTTAACTCCAGTAAAATTTTGGGGTTTTTGGGATTGGATATTATAAAATTTTTGCAGAAATGTAGCTTCTTCTGGAAACAGCTCTTTAAATACATATTGAATTTTATATAAAAAAATTCGTGTAGCCAAAATTTCATCAACTTCCAGAATTTCTTGCTCCTTATCCTGCTCAGCCTTCATCTTTTTCTCTTCTGTAAGATCTGCTATGGTCTGTTGTTGTTTTTTTGCATCTCCCAGCTCTTCATTCAATCCCCCACTGCTAGATTGCAATTCAGTATTTCCATATGTTTCATTGTTTCCAGCTTGAGAAGCTTGAAATATAGTGTCAATTCTTTTCAATAAAGCAGAGGTAACTGAACTCAAAGCTTCCTCAAAATCAGACCATTGAGGGTTAAATAACCCTCCTTTGTTTTCTTTGTTTTCAAAAAGCCCAGCCATCCTGCCCCCCTTCTTCCTTCCCCTCCAGAAGTACAGAAAAAAAAAAAGGGGGGGGGAAGAGTTTCAAGAAGAAAAAAGGGGAAAAAAAGACCTTTTAATTTGTATTGCTGCTTGAATTATTATTATTACATCCTTTCTTATTTCATCCACTTTTCAAAAAGGAGTTTTACGTTTCAAACAGGGGCTTGTCAATAATTACTTTTAACTTTCACTTCTTCACGCCCCGTTGAGACTCAAATGCCATCTTGCTTTCACTTTCCACTTAGGAAAAATCTTTTAAGGAAAGTAAATCCCTGGAGTTAAAAAAAAAAGAAAAAAAATACTTGCTGTTTCCTTCGTGGAACTTGTGCTCCGCCAGCTTGGTTCAAGAAGTATTTGTTTAAAGTTGTTTAATGGGGTGGCCGCGGCATCTAGTTCTGACAGGGAAAAACTTCCCCGTCAGGGGCATCCCAGGTCCGGAGCTTTGACAGGCTTCACGGGGAGCTCTCATCTTAGAGCACCAGATTATTAGCAAAACCTGGTGCTCTTAGGGAGCTCTACCCCACCCGTCTGCTCTCCTTCCCACCTTCTTTCTGGGGGGAAGGATTCCAAACCGCAAGACAGCCGATTTTCGCTGTTCTTGCGATTCTACGGAGTCTGGGGCTGGCGCTTCGTGAAGAAGCGTCTGGCGATGCCGGCAGCTCAACCAGAAGTCCAATAGTTGGACTTCTGGTTGAGAATAATTCTTCTGTAGAACTGAATCAGCAGTTCTTTAGGCAGTTTGAGCTTTCTGAGTTTGCACAGAAAGAACATTCTTTGTTGTACTTTTTTGATGATGTTTTTGATGTTAAGTGTCCATTTTAAGTCTTGAGATATGATAGAACCTAGAAACTTGAAGGATTCTTCTGTTGATACTGTGATGCCTAGTATTGTAAGAGGTGGTAGAATATGAGGTTTTCTTCTAAAATACACCACCATTTCTACGGTTTTGAGTATATTTAGTTCAAGATTGTTCTGGTTGCACCACAAGGATAGTTGTTCAACCTCCCGTCTAACAAGAGCATAAAAATTGTATCATTTGTGTCATGACCATTCCCCCTGCAGATGCCTTTGAATACTTAATCTTTGATGTATATTGATTTTCAAAGCTATGCTTCTGATTGCATCATACAATCTGTCTGACATTTGATGCAGGTCATTACAGTCTTGGACAATAATACCATCTGCCTACAGAAGTATACATATGTTCATATTCCCAGCAAACATGCTTCTAATACTACCAGAAGCATTCCTTTGTATTTCTTTGGTACATACAAGAAAGAAAGTTAATTTGGTTTAGCAAATTAGGGCACTGGACTAAAAACCAGAATATTGTGAATTCTAGTCTGCTTTAGGCACAAGGAGAGATGAGTGACCTTGGGTCACTCCTGCTTCTGAGCCCTAGAAAGGAGACACTTCTGAAATCTTGCCAATAAAACAGGTAGAAACCTGTCCAGGCAATCATTGGGAGTCAAGACTGATTTGAAAGCACAAGCATACCCCCAAAAGATGGGCATGATAAACAGCAAAGGGATTGTTTTTGATTTAGTCAATACTTAGTGTTGAACTATTTGCTAAGCACCAGGAGTGAAATGTAAAAATGTTTGCTACCAGTTCTGTGGGTGTGGCTGGGTGGTCATGTGACTGGGTGGGCGTAGCCAACTTGGTGTCACTCACTGTTAGAGCCAGGAACTGCACATTTTGAAGCACTTTCTGCCCTTCTGAAGCCCCCAATGCTTTGAGTTTCCCTCCGCCACCCAAGCGAACATCGGAGCCTTCTCTTGCAGAAGCAGAACCCAGGCACAGGAATGGAAAAACCGGGGGGGGGGGGGAAGAGGAGGAGAAGGTGTAAGAAAACGTTTCCTTAGATCGCTGATTCAAGATCAGCTCTTCAAGATCGACTTTAAGCCAACAGCAAAAGTAGTGGCGGTGGCAGGGGACAACAGGTGTGTGTGTGTGTGTCCCTCCCTCCGCAAGGACTTGGAGGCAGACACTGCCCCTCTGAGGAAAAGAGGAGGTGGCAAAGCCCTGGCTGTCACTTGGGAGAGGAGGACCACAGAGGGACACACACATGCCCTGTCGCCCCCACTGCTGCTACTTTTGGTTCTTGGCACTCTTCAAGTCGATCTTGAAGAGTTGGAAGACTTTCCTTAGATCGCTGACACTCCGAACAATGAGTTTGGCAGCAGGGAAAGCAGGCAAGCATGGCAGGGCTGCTGGGAAGGGAGTAAGCTGCTAGCTCCCTTCCCCCGCATCCCTGTCATGCTTGCCTGCCTTCCATATGGCCTTCCGCTTACCTGCCTTCATAAGCTGGCCACGGGAAGGCCGCATGGAAGACAGGGAAGCATGGCAGGGCTGAGGGCCGTGGTCCAGTTCAGAGGCATGGCTAGCCAGCAATTGCTACTGCTATGGCGAACTAGTCCCAATCTCCGCTACCAGTCATTCTGAGCTGGTCTGAACTAGTAGCATTTCACCCCTGTTAAGCACTCTATTTATAGTCCTACATACCTCACTTCCATTAGTACATTCAACAACTACTCTTCAATTAAGTAGAGTCACCTGATCTGTGAGATGGGTGGCAAATAAATTTGATAAATAAAAAAAAATCATGCAAAACATTCCACAATTTAAGCCTATTTATTTTAATCACATTCTTTCACTAAATCAACAAATTGCAATGCGCTTCTTTGCTCATATTTCCTTTCCTTTCTCAATGATCCAATGAAGAATCAAAATCTAGTTGGTGTATTCCCTATCCAACATAAACTCCAGAACACTTTCCTAATTTTATATCCTTTCAATCAGAGTTGTGTCAAACAGAATAGTCTTTCCAAACAACCCTTATAGTTTTGCGTCCATTCAAACTATCTTTCCCTTTGTGTGGAGAAATAATAATTGCATTTTCCCCCAATTAAAATGTATGCAAACTTTCTATAAGTAAGATCCATATTTTAACATTTTTCCAGTTTCACAGGCTAGACCATACCTTTTTTCAATACTCACTACATTAATGATTTTCTCTTTTTCTTTCAGCTTTTTCTTAACTATATTGTTTACAGCTGTATTTTCTCTATTTATACATATTATGTAATATCTTTGTTACCCATCCATTTTTGTAGCATTTTTTTGTATATGCATTTTTTCTTCATTCATAGATTCTTTCAGTTCACCACTGTACATCATTTTTTTAATACTTCCCATTAACTCCACACACTTTTGTGGCACTTTGTAAATTATATGATTTCATTATTTTGGTACTTTTTACTAATTATCTGAATCATTTTCATAAACAATCAGATCAAGCACCTTTTTAAAACCAAAAAGCAGTCACTAAACAGCCACCATTCTCAATCGTTTTTGGACTTCCAAAATGCCTAAGCATTTTTCTGACAATATCTCATCCCATTCCCACACATCCATTCATGCTACCTAGCACATATTTTTTTCCCTATTCTCCATCCATTGCATGCTTGAATGTTGCATTCCCCCCAAAAAACATAGTAATCCCGGATTCTTCCATTAACACCATTTAGTGGAGCATAATTTGCAACATAATTAATCTTTGGAGTGCCAGTTTTATATACTCCTACAAGAAACAGGTGAGCACCAACTCACCAACTTTCTGACTTATACTTTAAGTATTTTATTCTTAATTAAACCTACCCATTCCTTTCCCTGCATGAATTTATCAAACCGTTCTACAGAATTGGACCATCTTCATTCACCTATCCTCTCACTTTTCTTAGTTTCATGGACAACATAGCAACTTTACTTCCTTATTTCATTATTTAATTCATGTCCTTTAACATTTATTCCACTTACATGCCAGGTCGCAACCTTTCAAATGCCATGGTTTTTACTAGATGGATCCACAGATATTAACTTCCATCACTCATATTGCTTTGGCCATTGAAGGCTTTCACAAAACATTTTTAGTACAACACAGAAGGTCAAGACTAAAATTTCTATTCAGGCCACATGCAGTGTTCCCTGCTAATGTTCTGGCACCCTTTTGTAAGTATGACAGAAATGCAACCAAATATTGATGCTATGCTATGCAAAATAGAACTCTAAATTAGAGACTACCTGCTAAGCATTACATTAATAGGTGATATATAACCTGTTTTCCCCAAAATAAGACATCCCCTGATTGGGCGTTTGAGTACATGGCAATAAGGCCAAGTGCTTATTTCAGGGTTCAAAAAAAATATAAGACAGGGTCTTATTTTCAGGAAAACATGGTATGTGCTGTGTGCATACTGAGAATGCCTGAATTTTTCAGATACTAAAAATTAATACTTAAAAAAACCCTTCATCTTGCCTTCAGTTTCACACAAGTACTGCTTCCAGTGCTACAAAGTCAAATACAAAGTTAAAAAAGGCAAAGGATCAAATCCTAATTGCAGAATAATGAGTTATTTAAAATGTCATTATTTCATTAAAATGAATATCTTATTGAAGCCCATTTTCTAACTGCAGTACAATTGCTTTTCTGAGGAAGGAAAAAAATACAAATAAGCATTTAAGTGCGGTTAAACTTCTTCCTTACTGATTACTATAAAGAATGATTCTCATACAATGGAAAATCAAAAAGGAACTGGAGTTTTCCAGATTGAAAAGCTTTTTCCCCACAGAAGAGGCCAGTGATTTTTGCAACCAAAGGATTGATTTGAGTCCAGGTAAAGCAATGTCAGCAGTCAAATTGGTCACCACCAAGTTGAATGATGGTATGTTGATAAAGATGCTTTCTTGGCACTCTGCCACAAATGCATATATTTATGTATATATGAGTGATGTTTCATGTAACTAAAGCTTACAATGCTAGGATATAGATCAAGTCACCAAGGGAGTGTCCAGTTATGTCAGAATGCACCTCCAACCTTGGTTCTCAGGAATACAGAAACTGCCTCACCCTACAGGCAAAAGAAGCAAGGTGAGTGTGTTTCTTTGGGAACTTTCCTATTCCAGATGCAGTAATTTTAGATGCAAATATTTAGGGCTGTGGTGTATTTTGGATTCCAAAGCAAAATAATCCTTTGGTAATGCCTACAACTCCTGAAGCGAAGTGCTTCATCTCCTGGGATTGCACAGCAGCTGCAAAGGTCATACAAAATTTAATCATCATCTTCATTATCATCAGTCTGAGAGATCTTGGGAAAAGAAGCATCTGCTTTAAAGGGTTGCAAAGTGGTTTTCCAACTAACAAATTTTATTAAAAGGCATAAGCTTTCATGAGCTTTGTTTTTTATTTTGTTATGCCTAAACTGTGCTACTGGACCTCTGATTTTCTGTGTATCCAAACCACTGTTTGCCTTGAAATCCCAACTGCTACATCTCCTTAGCTCATATTATAAGAGAAGCAGAGTGTCTATAATGATTTTGTTCAGTGGTGGAATTCAATTTTTTTTTACTACTGGTTCTGTGGATGTGGCTTGGTGGGCATGGCGTGGCTTGGGCGTGGCTTGGTGGGTGTGGCAGGGTAAGGATACTGTAAAATCTCTATTCCCACCTCACTCCAGGGGAAGGTTACTGCAAAATCCCCATTTTCTTCCCGATCAGCTGGGACTCAGGAGGCAGAGAATAGATGGGGGCAGGGCCAATCAGAGGTGGTATTTACCGGTTCTCTGAACTACTGAAAATTTCTGCTACTGGTTCTCCAGAACTGGTCAGAACCTGCTGAAGACCACCTCTGATTTTCTTGCATTCTAGATGCTGATGAAGGACTTATAATAGACTGTCCAAAATATAAAATAAGATAAAATAAAATATAAAATAGCTTATATAATATAAGTTATTTGAAAGGTTTGTTATTAGTGCAGAGCTAAGCAAAACCTGATGTTCTAGAGAGAACTAAAATTAGTCACAAATAGCTTTGGGTAAATGTGTTGATTTTCATTGCAGCTTTTTCCTCCCCATCAGTTTGCAAATTACGGAGAAATTAAAAAACAAACAAATCAGCATATTTGTACATATTTTTGTCTACAGCTTCTATATTTTTATTACAATTTTTCCACAATATAAATGAGGTTTTGCATGCATTTGACCTTACTATAAATATTTGTTCTGCTCTCTCCCTTTCTGAGGGTTGCAATTTGTCTTCTTCTGAAAAGTCCAGATGTGCCCTGAGACAACTTGGAATTATTGGAGTGAACCCTATTGCACTAATTACTACCAAAGTATTGCATACAGTCAAAGGGTCCTTGGTTACTGAGAAGTATATAATAATTATGGTAAATTTCATCTGGCCATGCTTTATTTCTGGAGAAGGTCCTATTTTATCATATGGGGTTCAGTTGAATATTTATTCAAAATACTATCAAGTGTCCATTAGAGTTGCCTGGCTAATACATTCCAAGAATAATCAAATTAAGTAAGTTTGGAACTATGATTCCCGGGATTAAAAAAAAGTTTCAAAATGTCTGAGTTCTATCTCTTTTTATGACACTTTCCCTCTTATTTAGAGCCCAATGCTGATTTTTTTCTTTTCTTTTCAGCTGCCTGTGTGTTTCAAGCTACCTAATCAAAATATTTTGAGTTTCCCTATCTTGGACATCTTTACACTTGAATGCTCATTCACAGACAGTTGTCAACCTATCTCACTTCATTGTTTGTGTTGCACCTGCTTTTTCTTCCTTTCTCATGTATTCACCTTGATACCTTGTTCCTACTTGCTTTGTGAGAATGTTGTGTGCAGCTGTAAATCTTCAGACCACCCACACTTTATTCAAGGATACTCCCTGGCACACATTTCTCATGGGTTTTGCAATTTGGTACTTCTCTTAAGTAATTTCAAGTATGCTAACCAACCAATAAATAAGTCCCATATCTATCTATCTATCTATCTATCTATCTATCTATCTATCTATCTATCTATCTATCTATCTATCTATCTATCTTCTATCTATCAATCTCCATTCATGAACACTCTTGCATAAAAGCTATGGTAGTTTTCCCTGAAGCAACTGCTAGTTCATATTTCCTGCCTAATTAAGGTTTGCTTTTGTACTTCTTTCAATATTATAATGACCAAAGCTTTGAATTGATGAAATATGCTTCACATATATATTCGGTTCTCACAAACTGCTTCTGTCTTCTACCAGAAGTATATATTTAATTGCCATGCAGCCATTCACTTTCAGCATTCTTTCATTGAAATTGTAAACATGAGTTGAATAGTAAGCTTAAATGCTTCATTATATGCTGTAAGGTGGAATATAGAAATGCAATTCTCACACATTTCACAGAATTAGAATATCTCTCTCTCCCCCTCTCCCTCCCTCCCTCCCTCCCTCCCTCCCCCACCCTCTCTCTCTCTCTCTCTCTCACACACACACACACAATGAAACAAACAACAGGTCAGTACTGCTTTTATTGGAAAGCTATAGTAACAGAATCTTGCGAGTCTGAATGTGCTTACCTTTCCTTCCCTTTATCTTCATGTGAATTAGGGAAGGGCTTCTCTGAGATATTTACTCA
The DNA here is from genome assembly GCA_012654045.1 of Ptyas mucosa. Lineage (NCBI taxonomy): Eukaryota > Metazoa > Chordata > Lepidosauria > Squamata > Colubridae > Ptyas > Ptyas mucosa. Next base: position 5,719,698 of record WNWU01013815.1, on the reverse strand, counting down.
CTTTTCATTCTTGCTTTGGACTCAGGACCCTTTTATCTAACTGCTGCTTTGGTAGCAATTCTTACACCTCTCCTTAAAGGCCATTCCCTCTGCCCTCTACATAAATCAGAAGAGTAGTACTTTGCAGTGTCCTGCTTGTTCCAGATGAAAGAGTACATCTTGGTGAGAAATAAGAGAATTTTAGAACTAGAAGTCAACAATCAGACGTTTGGATGGCATGGTTTTTTATGATGAGATAAAGTCAGAAGTAAGGTATTTATAAAGTAAAATAATTGTATATTTTAAGAATCATTATATTAGAAACGCCTTACTTAGAATATCGAATAGGTATAAACCCAGGCTGTGCCTAAAAATGTCTTTATGGGTCTCAGCACAAGAAGCATTTTATATTTAAAAAAAACCCAGCAGGTAAAAAGAAATGATTAATTTATCAAGAATTGTTACAACAAGTATATGGGCAATATAAGATGAAATCAAGAGAGCAACTGATTGCAGGGGAGTTTAGTTTTCAGTGGTTTTCATAGGCAGTTAAGAGAAAGATTTAAAGTAGATACCAGTAATAAGATCATGTAATATATCGGGACTTCCCCCCCCCCCCTTTGCTAAACTGGGCATGGGTGTGGCCAGCATGTGACGCATCTGTCCCATAGACCGGGAGTTTGACAGCCCTGGAATAGTGGAAAAATATACGGTGTTCTGCAGACAATGAACAGTAGACCCTTGTAAGAATTATCCTTTCTTAATAGGCTGATACAGCCTTAAAAGAGAGAAACAGAGAAGAGGGAGAATCTCAGATATTAAGGAAAAGGGATATTAAGGACAGAAAGGAGGAATCAAATAGGGAGTACATGACAGACCAATAGCAAAAGTGAAAGAGAGAAAAAGAGAAGGAAGTTTCATTCTGGATGCAACCCATTTTCATTCTAGTTTTAATGCTTTGATTAGTTCTTTGTACCATGCAGCTCACAGCAGATTCCTCTTAATCAATGTGGCCATCAACTAAAAATATTTGCCCACTTTTGCAGTTTGGCTATTTTAGCTACATTTCATAAAACCAATAGATTTGCTGTGCATCTCTCTTTTTTAATAGATTTGAAGAATTTTTTAAGACATTTGTCTTGTTTCTGCAGGTGTATATGCATACGTGCATGTGTGTGCGTGTCCCTATACATATATAGGCTAGACCTATGTCTAGATTTATCTATCTAGTCAGAAAATAAGTCCCTGTTGGACTTCCAGATCCATAAGGGCAGGTAGGTACTGGCCAATCAACCAGACATCATGGTACTAGACAAAGACCAAAAGACAGTGATAGTGATAGATGTAGCAGTGTCAAGAGAAAGCAACATCAGGAAGCAGTAGTATGAAAAACTGGAAAAATACCATAGCTTGAAGCAGAAGCTGGAGAGGATGTGGAAAATAAAGGCCAAAGTGGTCCTAGTAGTGGTAGGAGTACTTGGGACTGTGACTCCTAAGGGAAAGTATAGTGAGATAACTGAAGATGGTGTGATTATTGGATAATCCCTTGGTGCCTTGGTGGCACAGTGGATTAAAGTGCCGTTAAGTAACACCAGCTGCCTGCAATTACTGCAAGTTCGAATCTCCCAGGTTCAAGGTTGACTCAGCCTTCCATCCTTTTGAGGTAGGTAAAATGAGGACCTGGATTGTGGGGGCAATAAACTGACTTTGTATAAAAATAGAACACCGCTTGGGGGAGTCGAAAGCCCTACTAAGCAGGTATATACAAAAGTATGAAGGCTATTGCTTAACGCATTGTAAGCCACCCTGAATCTCCGGAGATGGGTGGCATATAAATCGAACCAATAAATAAATAAATAACTATTTTTAAGATGATCTTTCTTTACTTCATTTCTCCTGTGTTGCCAAATGTTTTTGCAACAATAAGCTTAAAAAAATAGCAGGTAAATGAGAATCTGGGCTCATATTAGGAAAGTCCAAGCAACTCCAGGTCTAAATGTAAGCCTCTCCTATGCATCCAAGTATGTGGAAACTAATTTCTTTTAATCATATTTTTCTTCCTAGTCTCAGGCTTGCAATGGTGCCATATCTGGCAAAGACAACATTCTGCTAAGTGTGTCACTTAGAATTATATTGGTGTTAGAGATGAAGTAATAATCATTCTCAATCAAAAGAGCTTTTCTTTTCTTTTTTTCCCCTTCAATCAGTTTGGAAGAACAGACTTTATTTAATTCAGGAAAAAAGGAGGAAGTGAGAAAATTGGATACATTGAAGTAGTCAATCTATTTGGCATGTTTCTGTGGCAGTAACTTCTCTGCAATTCAGCTGAAGTCCATAAGAGCAAAGCTAATTTGTAATAGAAGGAAAGCAAATAGCAAATTTGGTTTATTCTCAGCTTTGTCTTGTTTTGTAAGAACAGGAAGGGAGTGAAGACTGAATTGGGGAGGGAAACAAAACTAGGGCCATGGCAGAGTGAAAAAATGGCATGCTTTATGGTAAGTTACATTATTGTTCACCACAGTCATGAAGCAATGGAGAGCCAGGACAGTCACCATCATTTTCATTCAGGTTCAACATCAGGTATAAATGAAGCTTTATTCTGATTTAATTTTGCTTTCCATCAGTGAAGTTGTCACACTGCTCAGCATATGATGAAGTCACTCTTTCTACCAAACTGGGTAACAAGGTAACTTCACTGATGAAAAATAAAACTGTTCTGGAATAAGAAAAATAATTTTCTAATGCACTTCTTCTGAATTAACTTTGCTTTCAGAGAGGGCATCCTCTACCATATTTTGAAAAGAAACCTGATTTTCCAAGCATCTGTTTTTTCCCCCATTTACTAAAGAAGTCTCTTCTAATCAAATCTTTCTACAAGGTATTTAAATCTTGTGTCTGTTAAGGAGGAGACAATAGGAAAGACTCGGAGGATAAAAACTGTTTTCTATTCACATTTTGTTTAAATACTTCCTTCTGTTTTCTCTTCTTGCCTGTCCTTTTTTCTTCATGCCTTTGTAGGGACAATGGACAGATGAAATTAAATTCCTGCTAATCAACAATTACAACGCAGCAGTGAAATCCACTTTCCTTCACTATTGGTTCGGGAACAGGAGTGTGCACATAGCGCAGGAGTGTGCCTCTTCTGTACATCCACAGAACCTTCTGTGCATGTGCAGATGGTAAAAAACATAATGACATCCTGGTGGGTGGACGGAGCCTCCTGCCACCGGCACTACCGGTTTTGCGAGCTGGATAGAACCGGGGGGGATTTCACCGCTGTTACAATTAGAGTCAACTAGAGTCTGGAATCTAAATTTGCTAACTCTTTAAAAAAAATGCTGATATCTGGTTGGGATGAAGAAATGGAGAAGAGAAGAGTGTGAATTACCTAAGTAAACAGAGGCAATATAGTAGACAAGGAAAATATATTTTGCTTATTGCACATTTATTCTGTGCTTTATTTATAATATATTGACTCTAAACTGACTCCAATTACATTGTAAATAATAGAATTTGAGTTAGTCATTGGATTTCTTCCTGACTAATGGCAGAAGTAAACTCGTTAATTAAGTAGGGCAGACTTCCATATGGGGCTGTCATCATACAGACCTTGGCTGAACAGTAAGATGTTGCCTCAGATGGAGGTCTCAAAAGTGCAGAATGGAGACATGATATAATTATCAGAAAGATTGGGATGCTTGAAGTACCTTTTTATCATTGAATTTTAACAAGATTTATTTCAAAGGCCCAACCTCTTACCCTTGACCCATAGCTAGTTTATTAATTCTGTCCCTGTGCAATTCTATATGGAAGCCAGTTTATACTCAGAGGCTCCACTTAAGGCCCGATGAATTAATCCCTTAAGATTATAGCCACAGTACCCTATCTTACTTTTAGCCTGTTTTCTTTTTAAAACGATAATTAAAATTCTTTCCAAGCAGACAACCTTCTTTTAGATGCTACATACTTACAGAATATTAATATTAATATTTTAGTTCAGACAGTTTCCTTTGTGTGATCATCTCGCTGTGAGTGTAGTTTTAGACAAATTTTCTTGGACTGGTTTTTCCTCTGATTTGAGGTTATGTTTAATTGGAGATAAAAATTTATTTTGTTTCAAAATAAGTATGGGTATGGATATTCTGGGACAATCTATATGGCCCAGATTCAGACATGAAATCCACTCAGTATGTATAAACTTCAATTTCTCTCCGATTTTTAATAAAGGAAATTTACAATTGAACAGAAGATTACAAAACAGATTGATCAATTATTTCCTACATTCCCTTCATCAGAAGAAATGTGAGGTTTACGCAAATCAAAGGAATCAGATTATACTGATTTTTGTTCTGTTTTGCTTTGTTCTCTTTTCACATTTGTATTGATGCCCAGATTATTGAAACATCCAATGAAGTTTAATATTATCTTCTTTAGACATCATAGTTTCACTCTGGATCAAAATCTATTCTGAAAAAAAAAGATCATTTGGGTGTTTTAAAATGTGACAGAGAGCAATCGTGATTTTTTTTTTATTGAAAAGTTTTACAAAGAAAATTTCCAAACATTTTCTTCCCCCCTCCCCCAATCCCCCCTCCCCCAATCCCCCCTCCCTCCTCACATTTTTAACAAACAAATTTACATAATTTTTACTTTTCACTTTTATCTGGTTTTTTTTTTTGTTTTTTCGGGGCTGCTCTTCTACCCCTTTCTTTTATCCCAACCTTTCTTCCACTACTCCCCCTCCCTTCCTTTCTTCCTCCCTGCTTACCTCCTCCCTTTCCTACTTCCCCTTCTCTACCCCTACTCCTCTCCTCTTTCCACCTTCTAACCTTCTCCTCCACTCCTTACCAATCGTGATTTTTGTGGCTGCAATTTTGTTATAGGCAACAACAAAATATTCTGATTAAAAAGTGTAGAACAATTAAAAAGTTTCTTATTTTTTCACTGCCCATTCAATTCTTTGAACTGAAGGTTGAACTTCATTAACAAATAAATAATAAAGTGAAGAAACCAGGTTTTCTCTTACAATGCAACAGATGACAAATAATGCACAGAATAGCAAAAATTAAAAAATAAGTTAAAACCAAGAAACAACAATAAATGAACTACCAGTTTCGTATCAGCATGGTTTCTGTTTTGGTTTTGCCAATCAAAATCAGTTAAAAAGGGTTACTTTCAATTGGGAAGGAATGTTCTCAATATGACTTGATTATTTTAGAAAACTATGGCATTTGTTATTTGGTATATTATTGATAACACAAGGGACATTTATCCATAGTTATGCTCTATTAATTCACAAAACAAGTTAGATATAATAATACATGTAGTAATACTATTAATAATGGTAATACTAATAATATTAATATTACCTGACAATTTATTTTGCAACTGCAGGGTATAATTCCATTAAATTTAAAGAGATGGAAATAGCCTGTCCTGTGGCCATGAAGTTATGTACAACCTGCTGCCTGTAATCATGAGGTCAATATAGTTGAATAGGCAGGTTTAGTGCTGCCAAATCAGGATTCCAAAAACAAATCAAGGCAAACCAAACACCTCTTTGCCGCAGTGGTGAAATCCAAATTTTTTTACTACTGGTTCTGTGGGCGTGGCTTGGTGGGCGTGTTATGGCTTGGTGGGCGTGGTGGAGGGGATACTGCAAAATCTCCATTGCATCTCCACTCTGTGGCCAGCCAGAGGTGGTATTTGCCGGTTCTCCGAACTGCTCAAAATTTCTGCTACTGGTTCTCCAGAACCGGTCAGAACCTGCTAGATTTCACCCCTGCTTTGCTGCTTTCTATTAAGTTTTTGCAGCCCAGACTTTGTTGCTGTAGGCTAGGGGTCTCCAACCTTGGCAACTTTATGACTTGTGGACTTCGACTGTTCAGAATTCCTCAGCTAGCAGAGCTGAATTCTGGGAGTTGAAATCCACAAGTCAGAAAGTCACCAAAGTTGAAGACCCCTGCTGTAGACAAGCCCTTGCTGCATAGATTATAAGGAGATCATCATCCCCAATTGGACAAAGCTGGAAATTGTTGTTGTTTTTTAAAAAAATATTTCTCTAAGCAGGATTGGTAAAAGGCAAATTTTCAGTAACATCATTTCTCCTGCCAGTTCCTTTTCTTTAGTCAAATGCTGAAGTATGACTGTACTTAATTTGGGGGAGTTCAAATTATAACATCCTCATTAAAATTGTCATTGTCAGTCCCAAATCTGTTTGGGGATTTGTCTATTGTCCCCCACATGGAAGCTTCCAACTGCACAATACTTTCAAAAAGTCATTCTTCTCTATTACTCTGAGAACTTGTACATGTTTACATGGCATATGCAATTAAGTAGCTTTTTAAAGACCAACTACTTGGCATATATTTTTAGCATGGTTCCCAGTTTCAGATAGACATTTAGTTTAAACCAGAAGATTAATAGGTTTTCCAGAGATGCCTGTGTAGTTTGAACTTATGGATATTTCTTAAAAGGTGGCGAAAGCTACCATTAATTTAAAGATAAGATTTTGTGCCAGGTCAAACTTTAAATAGAAGATTATTTAAACATGTCACATTTATCTATGTGACATTTACAACAACTTGTTTTGGTTGTTTATTCTCATTGGACATTATTTGAGATAACTGTAATAAACAGGGAATGTGTCCCATAAATTTCTGCCTTGCATTCCACAATGTAATGGCTGCAGTCCAGCCCATAGTTGATTACATTTCAATCCCATTGAAGCCAGTAAGTTTAAATAGTACATATTCACAAGTGGATTACAGTTCATGATTATGATCTTGCCAAATCTCTAGCAAACATGCAACAAAATATGTGTGTGCCTTCAGGCCTGATGCCCTCCCTGTTTGGCACACCTGTAAGCCATTGTTCACCTAAATGCTATTCTGAAATTGTATTAAAGGTGAAACTCTGGGGGGCGGGGGATAATGTCTTGATCTCCAGCATCACTTCTGTTGGCATTAGACATTAGTTAAGTTTCAAGCTGAATAAATATTTGATCATTCTTGAAGTATTTTTTTTCAGATTGGCTTACATATAAAATACCATACTATTAAATAAATATGTAAGAAAAACATGCACATTAAAAGAAGTCAGATGAATATTAGTAAACACATATCAGGGTTGTGCAGTCTACTTTGTGTTGGAAAGGCTAGGAAAATAAGGAAAATTTCTTCAAAGCTAAAAAGGTGGAAATATTATCAGGAAATGCCTTTGTATAGATATTCAACAAACTTGTCCCTTCCTCCAGGAAGTCCCCCCTCTTTTCCACATTGTGCTTACCATACTTCATTCTTTGGCAAAGCAGATTAAGCACTTATCACCATACCCTACAACAGTGTTTCTCAAATTCTGATAGTCAAAGTCCACCTATCTTAAAGATTCCATGGCTAAGAAACATTACCCTACAGGACAGGCAGAAAAGATAAGAGTCTTAGGAGGTTGAGAAAATGTCGCATTGTTGCTCGATCTAATTTACAGTGTTTATTTTTTATTTATTTTATTTATTTATATTTACTTAATTTCTATAGCTGCCCAACTCAACCAAGTGACTCTGTTTAGTGAGTTCCAGTTGCTTGCAGATTTAGCCTAGCAATCTATTTGCTACTTAGCCTAGAACTTATTTCCAAAGCAACCTTTGGAAAAAAACATCATTCATACCTTATAAACTATCCTTCACTACTGAGTCTGCTATCTATGCAAATATTCTTACATTCCATTTCTAAAAGACAAATTTTAGGACCTTTAAAAAAAAATTAAAGGACCGAAGCTTGAAAAGACCTCCATTATTTATTATAAGAAGGGACACGGTGGCTCAGTGGCTAAGATGCTGAGCTTGTTGATTGAAAGGTCAGCAGTTCAGTGGTTCGAATCGCTAGTGCTGTGTAACGGGGTGAGCTCTCGTTACTTGTCCCAGCTTCTTCCAACTTAGCAGTTTGAAAGCACCTAAAAGATGCAAGTAGAAAAATAGGGACCACGTTTGGTGGGAAGGTAACAGCGTCTGTGTGCCTTTGGCTTTTAGTTATGCCGGCCACATGACCATCTTCGGACAGCGCTGGCTCTTCGGCTTTGAAATGGAAATGAGCACCGCCCTCTAGAGTCGGGAACGACTAGCATATATGTGCGAGGGGAACCTTTACCTTTACCTGTTTATTATAAAATATAGCAACTCTACCTTCTTTTTTAAAGGCCCTGTTTACGTGTAATTTTCAATTCATTCTGGTCAAAACCAAATTTGCTAGTATAGTACATTCTTTTCTGTGCTACATTATGAAGAACAGAGTTATATATGTTCTTCTGACTTGCAGAACACCTCTGGATATCATACAGAACTTTTCTATCAGGAGTGTTTCTAGAACAGTACAGCCCCTTCCCTATATCTGGATCAGGCCTCAAATTGCCCCCAGGCATCCTGAGCTATACTTGGCCAGTATGAGTAAGAGGAAGCACCCTTTACCACATCATTTGTTTGAGTCTGGGAATCTTTTCAGATGAGCCTTCACAAGGAAAAATGAAATTCTTTAGGAAACAAGCAATCATTCTAGATTGAGCATTACACATTTGAAATCAGCTCAGATTTCTTACTTTGGCTATACTGAATCATCCGTTTGAACAACTTGGCAGATTCCATGGGTAACAAAAAATCTAGATTGCATCACTTGAATTTCCCTCCCTCCCTTTATTTCCCATTCTGGACACCTCTGGCTCCCATATGCACTGTCCTCTTGTGGGACAGTGATGGAGAAAAAAAAAGATGTCAGCCCTTCAGACACAAAGAACAAAACCAAAATCCATAGCAAGGCTCTGTGAAACAGAACTCTACCTCCAGCCTATTAAAAAAAAACAAACCTCTTTTTGATACTAGTCTAGACTACACTAGTGTAGACTACACTAGTGTAGACTACAAAAAACATTTCTGACACTAGTCTACACCATAAACAGAACAGATTTTCTAGACCTTGTGCGTGGTGGTTATCATCTTCACTCCTCTTCCTGCTACTGATCCTATCCCACTGTCAGTAAAGAGAAATGTGGTGGCTCTGTGGCTAAGACACTAAGCTTGTCGATTGAAAGGTCAGCAGTTCAGCAGTTCGAATCCCTAATGCTGCGTAATGGGGTGAGCTCCTGTTACTTGTCCCAGTTTCTGCCAATAGCAGTTCAAAAGCACATAAAAAATGCAAGTAGAAAAATAGGGACCACCTTTGGTGGGAAGGTAACAGCGTTCTGTGCGCCTTTGGTCATGCCAGCCACATGACCATAGAGACATCTTCAGACAGCTCTGGCTCTTCGGCTTTGAAACAGAGATGAGCACCGCCCCCTAGAGTCGGGAATGACTAGCACATATGTGCGAGGGGAACCTTTACCTTTACCTTTAAGATCTTAAAATTTTGTATGTGTATATGTATGTGTACAATATTCAGGAATCAAGTGGCACTTAATATTAAAAATAATTTTATTAACAAGATGCCCATGTGCAGATAAGTATTTCCAGTTTCAAAAGATAATAGATATTATAGCAATATCCATATTTGCACAAAATGCTAAACTATAATTATTGAGAATTCTGTCTTAACATTAAAGAGCGGTCTGAAATAATCAGAACAATAGCAAGGGTGAAAAGTTTAGCTTTGTAGTTATTTCCAAATCCTGCTTTCTAACCTATAAACCTGCTACAAACCTGGCTTTTTAAAAGACAGGCACCAACCAGGAGTCTGGGTCCACTTCTAATGCAAAATGTGAAACTTCCCTGGCCTCCTTCACTGCTGGATAATTTAATCGTTCCCACTTGATGGGAAGAGACAGAAGTGATCTGGCAATATGCACTGTGCCTTTACCTGCAGATTGCTTATCCGCTTTAGCCAGAATTCTGCTAATTAATCAATGCTAGCTTAGTGTTTTCTGCTAACACAGACCTTTCTTGACCATGTGCTTTAAGACTCCATTTGAAGATTCATTGCTTCTGATGTGAGATTTGTTGTTTTTAATGTTCCAGAACACTTTTAATGTTTGTGTATTTCTTTGATCCTTTCTATTTCCCTGTGATCTTTTTAGGAAAACTAATATGAGAACAAAAGTAAGAATTTTTGCCTTCTCCATCCAGTTGTCACATGGGTAGAATCAAGTTTGTAAATTCTCTCCAGAGTTTATTTTCAGAAAGAGAAAGGCATTCCTTAAGTGTGGGTGGGGACATTTTTGAGAGGAATAGTGTTAAGAGTACATTTAAGAATGTATTTACAATTATCTATATCTACTGAAACAACTGTGGGAAAACTACCTTGTGCTATCCTCTTTTTTTCTTATTATTCTGAAAGAGGGCACCCTAGTAAGATTTTGTCTGTTTTACTTTCCCCCAAAAACAAAGTTTTATATTGCATATCAGCAAGTAACAGTATGAAATGTTGTCTGTTACATTTCATATATTCAAAGCTGCTTCTTCTTCTGATGATAGAGATTTTAAATTTATTGGCCACCCAACTCCACGAAGGACTAGCATGGCTTTTAACTAGTGGCTCCATGAAAATGTTCTAAAAATATAAGGGGAGGAAAAAATATCACAATACTGTATTTTTAATTCATACTGTATATACTTGTCTGACCTCTTTCTGCATATTGGATTGCAATTTGCATTATATATAAAATATTTTTAAAACTTATTTTATGTGCTTTATTTACACAATGGATACCACCCTTCTCTTGATCTAGGGAGGTTTAAAAAACAAAGGAAATACTGCATAGAACAAAACCATAAAGAGCTCAAAAACCATACCAACATAGGGCCACCATCTGCATCAAAAGCTCATTAGAATAATACTGTTTTAAAGTTAAAAATGGGTGAAGAAAATAGAGGCTAGATCCTAAAAGGGAAAGATATTTCAGCATGGGGACCCTAACCAAAAGGATACCTCATGAAGCCTGGGGAACTGTCAGAAGATCCTTTCAACACTCTCAGACTAATCTAAATCTTGGAGAGATAATCCTGAAGGTATTTGGATATCAAGCCAGGTAAAGCATTATAGTCAGTGGTGCGATCCTGCAGGTTTAACAACCGGTTCAGTGACTGCGTGCTATTTACACGCACACATGCTTCTCGCATGCACACATGCCTGACGCACACTACACACAAGTGCACAGTTTAATGAAAACTTACCTTCCGCATTGCTGCTGAAACTGAACCGAAGAGCGGCAATCCGCTGTGCTGCGCGAATCAGCTGAGAAGATATAGATGAGTAAAGCGCAAGGGCAGGTGGGCGGGCCCAGCTGATTGTAGGAGCGAACGGTTCGCTCCCAGCTGAACATCAGAGCTACAGATATGCCTGGACCAGTCCAAACTGGTAGAGTCCCACCCTGTTTATAGTCATAACATGCATCTTGAATTTGACCAGGAAGCCTACTGACAACTATTAACAACTGAAGTTTGAACCCTACTCCTCCCAATGAAAAAAATGAAGAACTGTCTTTTCCAAATCAAGCAGAGATGAGATTTCACGTTAAATGGCCATGGTCTAATTTTTTTTCTTTCCAGCAACTGTGGCTGGTATCTTTAGAGGCAGAATGAACTGTTTTGCATTGAACCTCTCAGTATTTCAAAGCACAGAGACTGACTGGGTTCTTGTATTTAAACAAGAAAGATGGTCTCTGATTGGTCTGTGACAAAGGAGCCTAAGAAATTGGTTCCTGATTGGCTCTTTATCTAGGTAGACTTCTGGTTATTTCATTTTTGAAAAAAATCCAAGAACCAATTTTTGATTGGTGTGTACTTGAGTCAGGCTACTGCCAGGTTATTTAGATTAGGAAGGCTTCTGATTGGTTTAGTTTTGAAAAATCTGAGACTACTGGTTCCTGATTGCCCTGTCTTTGAGCCAAGATACTCTGGATATTTCTGATGAGACTGCTGCAGATTGTTTTTGATTAGTTAAGAGCTGTTTAGATCCTAACTTATTACTTCTTGATGGATGCCAACTGTAAAAACTTACATGAGCATATTGCCTTTTGCAAACATCAGGAAGAAAATTGAACAGTTTAATAAGATTTTTAAAATGATATTCAACCAATGGTAGAATAAAGCTGGATTTGTTTTTAAAAAAGTGTGCAATATATTGTATTTCCATTTGGCCAAATAATTTAAAGGATATTATCTATGGACATGTCCAGGCAGGTGATTTAAAGTCCTCTCCACCAGCAGAAAAGTAAATCAACATAAATTGGCTCCCCTTATTAACAAATCATATTCTGCTGCAAGCTAAGGAAAATAGTTGGTGGTTTCCCAGCTTTGTATCCTCTCCTGCCACTAATCATTTTCCTTAAGGTTGGGTTAAGTGTAGGGCAGGTGCTTGGAATGGTAAGTAAAGTTGAGACACAAATGCAGAGGTTCTTGAGGTCTGTGACTAGTCAGTTGAACTATTTCTGGACATACATCTAGAACTGTTTTGAATCACCAAAGTACTGTAAAAAATGGCTCCATTAACTGCTTTCTTAGCAGAAGCAGTGGAAGACATATAATGCAAATAATAGCAATAGCACTTAGACTTATACAGTTGAACCTCTACTCACGAACGCTTCTGACCACAACCAAATTGGGTTCCGACCAAAAAAAATCACTTTTTTTTTTGTGGCCAATTTCCCTTTCCATGCCAATTTTTTTTGTAAGCGCAAAATTTTCAAAATTAGGTTCGGATCATGACCAAATCGCTTTGCAACCAAAGTTATGGAACGGATTATGGTCGTGACCTGAAGTTCTACTGTATACTGTTTCACGGTGCTTTACAACTCTCTCTAAGTAGTTTGCAGAGTCAGCATATGCCCCCAACAATCTGGGTCCTCATTTTACCAACTTTGGAAGGATGGAAGGCTGAGTCACCCTTGAGCCATTGAGAAACAAAATGCTGGCAGTCAGCAGAATTAGCCTGTGGTACTGCATTCTAACCACTGCTCCACCATGGCTTTTTCTGGGCATAACAATGAAAACAGCAACATCTGGCAGAACCTATCTCTTGACTGTCTGTGTAATACACAGAGTAATACATTCCTCAACTTAAGTCAAAATGGATGTGAAAGGGAGATTCCAGTAACTAGGAGAGGACAGAGAATTCCCATTGCATTCTAAAATTGCTATTCAGAACTTGAATGATGCCATCTGTGACTGCTTCAGCAACCACATGATTGATGTCACATGCTAGCTCATTATCAATGGCAGAAGGTATGTTCAGGAAGAGAGGAAACACTACCATAAATCTGAAATAACCCAAGATGATTCCAAGCTGCTTCAGGAATGGCTGAAATGAGACAAAGATAGCATCATGAACACATAGCGTTAAAAGAAACCAGGTTATTGGGTTATGTTCATGCAGCATTTACTGAGACTTATGAATGAGCCCTTCAGGTCTGGGAGACACCCACAATAACTACATAAAATAAAACTACCTTGTATAAAAATGCTTACAGGAAAAAGGCAAGTATTTTTCAAAACATCTCAGCAGAAGTTTTTGTGGTCTTTAAAAAGGTATATTTCCTCCAGTTTATGGGTCCTGAAGGGATGGAATTTGTTCCAGTACAGAATATGGAGAGTGCCAATGACATCAATCATGGTTGACTCTAAGGTGGAATCTCTAGTTTCTGAATTCAGTAGATTGACAAGATATGAAAACTAAGAGGTGGGGGTATGTGCCACTTAGGGGTACCACTATCCCTGTAATGTTAAATTCCATTTAGCTTTACCTTCCTTCCCCCAGCAAGACAAAATGTCATTCATGACCCTTTTCCCCCCTCTTTCCTCAGTAATTTCCCACCAGTAAAAACAAAATAAAATAAATTGGGTCTTAAACATGGGTAGACAGCATTCCTTCTCTGGCAGATAACAAATGTGAGCCTAGAATGTTTGTCTCACTTTGGATGCCATAAAGTTCTGGAAGTGAGCTAATATACACATGGTTGTTTTATATATATCTGGGAAAGTTTATATTTACTTACATATACCAGGACAGATTCCTAGGTTGAATACTTGGAATTACTGCTGATATTTTCTTATAAAATTGGTTTGTTTCTGTCTCTTCTTTTTCTTCAATTTCTTTTGTTAATCTGTCCATTAGACAGATTACTACAAAATGCGGAACAAAAGGTATAATTGGCTTAACACCATCAATAAAGAAAAATAAATACAAGAAGAAAAGAACAAAAACGCAAATATGTATATAAATATTTTTTTATAGGTGTATAATATGAATGGAGAAATGTAAAAAAGTAAAGATATAATCAAAATATATAGATCTTTATAGGGGGGAAGACAAGGAGGGAAAAAAGAAGAGAAGAAAAGGAGGAGGGGAAAAAAGAGTATTAGACTAAGAAAAAGGGGAAGAAATATAAAATATCGGATGGAAAACCACTATGAAACAATGCTTAAAAAGGATAAGCTATTTATTTATATGTCGTATGTTATGTAAATGTCTAATTTGTGTTTTAATAAAAATTATAAATTTTTAATTTAAAAAAAATGATTTGTTTCATGATAAATGCCTCTGGTGGATGCATTGGTATACTAGATTAGTGAATTTTAAAACATGCAGGGAACTGAGCCTGAACATCTGGATATTGACTAGGTAACAACAACAAATAACAAAACAAATTCTTCAATTGATGGTTGTCTAGATTGTTCTTCTAGTCATAGACTACGGCTTCATTGTTTTGCCTCTCAACATAGTGAACTTTTTGCATGTATCACTTCATGGGAATTTTTAAAAATAAGTATTCTCTCTCTCTCTCGTTTATCAGTCATCATCTATTATCTATCATCATCTACCTATCTACCTACCTATCTATTGTCTGTATGTGTCTCTCAAACAATTTGAGACTCTTTCTTATTCAAAAGCACAGGCTGCCACATTTTGCTTGGTTCTGTCATGGCTGAACTTGTCTGTCTGCGATTGTTCTTCAAGAGCCATGCAGGTTGTCACAAGTACCATCCACCCTTCCCTCTTTTCAAAGGAAGACATGCCAAAGGTGTGAACAATGTAATTTCTCTCTTGCATCAAAGTTTATGAGGACCATATTTTGTATCGCTGTCAGAGCTCTTCTCTTTACTTCTTAAAGTTTACTGAAGATCGGAATTTGAATGTATAATTCTTGTTTCCCGTCAGCAAGACAAGCTTCTGCTGACATAGCTTCTCCTTTTACAGAGGGACTATTTTGGAGTCAAGTTGTTGGAAACCTATTGAAAGTGTGATGCCTTTCCTGTAAAAGTTAAGTTTAAAAGAAGGAAGGGAGGTGTAGAATATGAACTCCAATATCTAGAATCTACTGGTATCTTAGATGTGTAGATAAGGTTAACCCAGGGTAATTTTTTTAAAAAATGAAGGACAAGATGATATATTTTTTAATAATTCCGCACTATCAAGGAACAAGCTGTACCATATATGGGGACAGGGAGCAAATTAATCTGGATGGAGTCGGATAGGGGGTATAACACAATATTGTGTTCCAGCCAAGGGAAACAGTTAAACTGCACCACCAGGCTCTAAATAGCCTGGTGGTGCAGTGGACTAAGTGCTGTTAAAGTAGCACTTAAGTTGCCAGCTGCCTGCAATTACTGCAAGTTCAAATCCCACCAGGCTCAAGGTTGACTCAGCCTTCCATCCTTTCTAAGGTAGGTAAAATGAGGACCCAGATTGTGGGGGCAATAAGCTGACTTTGTATAAATATACAAAAGTATGAAGGCTACTGCTTAATGCATTGTAAGCTGCCCTGAATCTCCGGAGAAGGGCAGCATATAAATCAAATTTAAAATAAAATAAAAATTAATGGCTGGTAATGGTAGAGAAGGACCTGTGATTAGGAAAATATGTGAGAAAGGAGACCTATTTGGAGATGAAAGTTTAGAACTTTCAAGGGTACAATTGAAGGTTTAAAAAGCCTCTACAAATGTGAAGTTGCTTGTTTTCACAACAAACTGATTTACCTCATTCTCTGATTATTAGTAATTGTTGGAATCAAATGTAACCCCAACGCTGTATACTTCAGCTCATCTTCAGAATTAGTGGAATACAGAAGATAGAGTATTGAGTTGAATACTTGGGTTAAAATACTTGTTTGGTGATGTGGTTTCATCCCTCCTTTCATTGATTTTTCCTTTTGCTGTCTGAAATTTATAAATTGCTTAGTTGTGTATCATACCACAGCAGTGGTACTGCTAATAAAAAGTAGCTGATATTTAAGATATGATTATTCTGGTTTTATTTATAAAGGGAACTCTTAATTTGTTTTCTTATTTAGCATTGTTGTTGCTAAATCAGATTGATGAATAAAGTCTCAATATTTCTTACTTCAATTTAGGTATGGCAGCAATTCTATTTTCATAAATTAACATTCCTTATAATGACGTATAAACTGGTTTTGGTAAATCACAATTCACAGAGCTCTGATATAATTGTATGTTGGCTTTAAATGGTACATTTTGTATAAAGGTTGGCCTGTGGGGAGGTATTACTTGGAATATGAATATTGAGACTATTTGTAATTTGTTTGAAATGGAGCACCATTATTCGTAATGCAAAATGGGCAGTTTACAGAGGAAATGTATCTTCCCTAAGGAAGATAACAACACTTTATCATCAGAAATGTTTAACATTGTTTGATCTCCAGAGAAAAATAGAACAAGATCTAAGTTCTAAATGTAAACATACTTTTCTTAATTTCATGTTATTTGGCCTAAAAATGCATAATTTTAGTGTGCAAAGAAGCATCATAATTTATATCCATAGTTTGGTCTTGATTAATCTTGAAGCTGGCTATTAATAAATATAGCTACCGTATATCTCAAACAGATTTTGTAGTTATTCCTACAGCCCTGGATTCCAAGGGAAATATATAGCTTTAGTTTAAATACATTCTTTTTATCTATGGCATGTAAATTTTATTTGCATATAGAGTTACTAAGGTTTCAAGTGAATTTAATATCATGTATGTTGCCATTTATATTTTACAATTCCTCTTGATAATGCAGCCATATGAAATGCAAAGGAGAATAAATATGATAGCATATACAATTATGCAGCTGACCGTGTTTGTCTGTTGGATGTTTAGAATCTCATTTCTCTTTGTTTTGGTCCCATTATCAAATCTGTTCAATGTGTGTGTGTGTGTGTGTCTCCTTTAAATTTTTTTTTGGGAAAAAAAAAACTTTTGATAGAATTCGTGAGTATTTCGGGAAACATTTTTTGCAACACACATTTTTGAACATTTTACCTAACATAGTTTTGAACACGTGCAGGTTTGCATTCAGCTGGGAGAAGAATGAGTTTTGAGACACTGAGTCTGCATTTTCAGTTCAAAAGTCTGCAATTAGGTAGTAAAATTGTGACTAAAATGAATTTCTTTTCATGCCTAGATATAAGCATTTGTACAGGCATGCCAATTGCAGATCAGCTTGTGGCTTTTATATTGGGGAGGGGAGGTGCAGGAAAGAAATGGGTTCACTCCAAGGGTGAAATGTAAAATTTGTTACTACCAGTTCTGTGGGCGTGGCTTGGCGGGGAGGGAGGTTAATGTGACTGGGTGGGCATGGCCAACTTTTTTTTTTTAACTTTTCAAAGCATTTTTTCTAATGCTTTGAAAGGCCTCTGCCGATCAGGCAACTCAGCTGGGATCGTCAGAGACTTTTCAAAGCATTTTTTTACCACCTCTTCAGCCAAGAGGTTGCAGAAAAAAATGCTTTGAAAAGCCTCTGACGATCCCAGCTGAGCCGCATGATCATCAGAGGCTTTTTAAAAAAACTTTTAAAAGCATTTTTTTGTCGGAAGAGGTTGTAAAAAAATGCTTTTAAAAGTTTTTTAAAAAGCCTCTGATGATCGTGCGGCTCAGCTGGGCATAGTGGGGGGGGGGGTGCAGGGATTTTTGCTACTGGTTCTCCAAACCACCCACTGCCATCGCTACCGGATTGGGCGATCCGGTCCAAACCGGGAGCATTTCACCCCTGGTTCACTCAAAATCCAGGGTTAGTCTTTTGCAGAAATAAAAGTCACATTTTACTGATCTTAGTTTAGAATGAAAAAGTAGAACTACTGTATTGTGCTTTGAATCATTATGAGTCATCAGATTGCTTGGAAATAGCAAGCATGTTAGAAATGTTCTTGTAGCTTCTGTTTAATTTGGTTAAGAGAAATAATAGGACCTGGTGAGAAGTGTGTTGATGGAAGTTTGGCAAAGTCGCACAGTTTACATTGGAACACAGCTGGGCTAAGAGCCTCTCTGGAAATGGCAGTGTTGTGTCTGCCATTTACACTGTTTGACCATTTTGAGCTGGCCCACAGGGATGAATATGTAATTTTGTTGTAGCAATTTTACACTTTTGTGTGTGCATGTGTTTTACTTAAACTAACAATGTCATTTATATCACCTCAGGAAAAACTGTACCTTTATGAATGCAATTAAAAATGAAAACTCTTTCTTCTTCAAATGGTTCCAAATTATAAATTCATAGACAACATGGTACATTATCAGCAGGGCTTGAAATGCACAATTATCTGTCAAGGCATGCAAAATCACAACTCTTGCATAAATGTCTAGGTATTTATGATTAAGCTTTGACAGTAAGTGTAAGGGCACTGGGGAAGGGCAGTTTCAAATAATTCTCAGCCATTGAAGCATTGGTGAGTATGACTCAGAATTAGAGTTCCAGAGGACCATTGGTTCCTCAGCTTTGCTTCTAGGTGAGAGAGTTCACCTCGTAATATTGCCAACTATGTATAATCCTTAGATAATGTTAAATGATTCATAGCCTTGTCAATATCATAACAAGACTCAGTACTTACAAATAAGAGTAGACAACCAGTTTTAGATTTATATTAGAACCTAACAGAGAATTAGTTATACATAGACTCTGCCCTGGGGCAGGTAAATTGTCCAGGAAATCTTCACGAAGCTGTGAATTGAGGTAATAGAAGAAACAGGTCAGTCAAAGTGATGACATCATTTCCTTCTTTTGTCAGTGTGAATCTTGCAGCCGATGTAAATTCTTGTTGCTCAGAAAAGTTTTAAAATCGTTGCCAAGTAATTGGTAATACACATAATTTGGAATGCCTAAAAAAGCAGAAAAAGTAATTTCTGTTTCAAAAGGTTCTCAATTTATCCTTTCCCTTAGACAGGAAGATATTGTGATGCCAAGAGCATAGACGAAAAATGAAGCAAGTATTGGACAACAGAATTGGTTTGATCATTGTTCCCAAATTTCTGCTTAAATTTTATTTATTTGTGGGATTAATATCCTGTCTTTCTGTTCAATTAAACTCTCAAGGCAGGTACTAATGCTATGCCTAAACAAAGAAATTTAAATATTTTAAATACTTTTATATTCTTTTTGTAAAGTATTTCAAAACAGTTTCAATCCAATTTAATAAAACTACAGTGTTAAAACACTTGGTATTGCTTAGAGGTTTTGCACCAATAATGCAATTTCAGCTCTGGTTTTCTAGCAGTCACTTCAGCATTTATGAAGGATATCTGCTTCATAGTTGCTGGTATGAATATCTGCTGGGAGATCCAGTAGGATTAATTGATTATAAACCATCAGGTTGGCAGCAATCACATAGATAGATTTTCTCCAAGACAATCTGTCCCTAGCCTGGTCTTCCATTAGAATCAGCTCTAGTAGGAATCTCTATCAAAACCTTTCTATGGAGATTCTCAGTCATGGTCATGGTTGCCCCAAAGGTGCTTCAGCTCTGAAGAAGCTTCTTGGATGAGAAGCGAAACATCTTCAAAGAAAAAACAGAAAGTCCAGTTGCCTTTTAAAAAAGCACCTTTGGGTCTATCAAAACTTCCTTTGTCTCTTTCCAACACAAGGTCCTCAACCTGAACCCAAACTTGAAAGAAATCAAACCAATGCTGAACCCCTAAATGAAATGGGTCAAGGCAACCTGTATCTTCCAATATCTGCAGCTATCTGGATACTTCCCTGTCTTATAATTTGCCCCTCAAAAGATATTTCTAACTGGGTGGTGGCACTTGTCATAAACTTTGGATTGAGAGAAATCGTTTTTCTTTTTTTTCTTTTTTTTCATTTTAAAAACAAACTTTATTGAATTTAAAAATATTATAAAATATACAAATTTTTCTCAATCATAAGATTACATAAACAATACACAACTTCACAAACAATCCAAATACGTGTAACTATATATACACATATATACAAACAGTGACTTATTACCTATAAATCTTTTTTATAAATCTTTTTTCTGTGGCATTCTTGGCTGCTGGAGGACCAATCCAACAAACAAATATATCTTTACAAATCTCCAAATCTATCCAATCCCCTCTTCTCTTAAATAAGCTGAGGTGAGGAAAGAACAAAGATATTTGTAGCAGATAGTAAACCCTTTGTCTTTAGGTCTCAAAAATTAAAAGTAATTCCACATAACTGGACTAGATATACATTGGACACTTTTTCTAAATAGTATATCAAAAGTCATTTGCAAATCAGCATCAAGAGAAGGAATTTTATCTTCAGATTTGCAAAATTTTAAAATAGACTTCTAGGAGTGTCAGTATAGGGTAGATTACAGCAAGCAACTCCAAACAGTTCTGCTGGGTGGTTCTTGCCACAGCATAGAAGTTAAGATCCCCCCAATATCATCATCCTGAGATTCTTCAACTTCACATTAAAAACTACCTATGTCAGTTCAGTCAACACATATCAGTCACAGGCACTGTGAATGGGAACTTTTCCAGATTTCTCAAACTGTTGAGAAAGAAGAATCTAAAAGAATCTTTAAAAAAGAGGGAGAGAGAGAGAATAATCTACACCAAAGATAGGAAACTATGCCCTGTGTAGAGACTTCAGATTATTTTTATTGTTTGTGTCCAAGAGTTATATTTTATTTATTTATTTATTATTATTATTATTTATATGCCACCCTTCTCCGGAGGACTCAGGGCGGCTTACAAGGCGTTAAGCAATAGCCTTCATACTTTTGTATATTTTATACAAAGTCAGTTTATTGCCCCCACAAACCGGGTCCTCATTTTACCCACCTTAGAAAGGATGGAAGGCTGAGTCAACCTTGAGCCTGGTGAGATTCGAACTTACAGTAATTGCAGGCAGCTGGATGTTAAATGCTGCCTTGTAGGAGGCATTAGCCTGCTATGCCACTCAGGCTCTATTTATGGAGTTATGGGAGGAGAACATGGCAATGACAGTAACAATTAGCAATAGCAATAGCACTTGGATTTATATACTGCTTGATAGTTCTTTATAGCCCTTTCTAAGTGGTTTACAGAGTCAGCATATTGCTTCCAACAATCTGGGTCCACATTTTACCTACCTCGGAAGGATGGAAAGCTGAGTCAACCTTGAGCCGGTGAGAACTGAACGCTGAACTGCAGCCAGCAGTCAGTAGAAGTAGCTTGCAATACTGCATTCTAACCACTGTGCCACTGTGGCTCAACAAAGCAGCAAGAGTAAATGTTGTCTGTTTCTTTGGGTGGGGATTGGGAGAGGCAATTGTTTAAAGTAGGTATATTAAATATATTGAGGCTTAAGCATTCCTATTAGAAAGTTTAATTTGTAAAATAAAATGTTCCAGTTTCAACAGCAAGACCTTGGAAACGTTTGAAGATGCACACATTTTTTAAGGCGGTTTAAGTTGCCCATCTTTGAATTGCATCAGCTTTCCTTCATCTGAAATGTTCAGTCAACACTCAGTATTCATAAAGACCAAGGTAGGGTTTTTTTCCCCAATTGTATTTATTTTATCAGTAACTAATAACTGTGTTGATAATGTAATATAACACCAAAATCAAAACATATCTTTCAAACTGTGTTGAATCTAAATTTCATAAGTTTCCTTTCCTTTCCTTTCCTTTCCTTTCCTTTCCTTTCCTTTCCTTTCCTTTCCTTTCCTTTCCTTTCCTTTCCTTTCCTTTCCTTTCCTTTCCTTTCCTTTCCTTTCCTTTCTTCCCTTCCCCCTCCCTCCCTCCCTCCCTCCCTCCCCTTCCTTCCTTCTTTCCTAAAAGAAATAAAAGATTTAATACCTCAGCATTTTTAGGAATTTTTTTGCTGTTCAAAATTTTCTCAGGAAATGTGTTTTAATTTGCCTATTTCTCTTTCTCTGTCTCTCCCACCCATATATATACCCAGAAGCTTTGGTTACACCTCAGATTATTTCTACTTGCATTGGGTTGGTTAATGTCGGTAGGATCTGAGACCTGCAGCTTCTTTTCACAAAGAAATATCTGTGGATTTTTTTCTTACTGTACCTATCAAAGTAAAAGTTGAAATTCTGCCACAGCCGATGAGGCCAACTCAGAATTTACTGCTAACACATTCACATTCAACTGCTCACTAGTTCAATCTGTCGCCTGCAGAACACAATATAATAGGATGAAAATTGCCTCTTAGCTGTTGGCTACCTGAAAATTGCCTTCTTAGCTGATGCTTCATGGAAGCGTCACCCGCTTCCTGTTCTTCAGAAACTAATTGAAATTCTTTGAGGAAATAAACCCTACTTGCGTAAGCAGTAGAATCCCTAATACAGCATGTTTCTCACTCTCCCATACAAGAGTTATTGACTCTGTCCAATCTGGAGATAGATGGTAATCATACTTTGGAAATGATGTTATACCGAAGAAATCATAGCTTCTGAAGCCTTATAATTGTTATTGGCAGCACAAATGCATTATAGTACAGTAGATAAAGAGGTGTTTGGTTTCTTCTTCATGAATCAACAAGCTTTACTAGAAAATCTGTTAATTATATTTTAAAAAAGATTTTACAACATTCAATGCTATAGGGCAGTGATGGCTAACCTTTTTGCTGTTGCGTGCAAAAGCGGGGGGAGCACGGGGGTTCGTGTGCGCATGTACCCACACCTATAATTCAATGCGCCCTGTCCCCCATGCACAACCTCCCTACGCGCCCACGCTTTTGGCACGTGATGGCCCAGTAGGCCCATTTTTTGCCCTCCCCAGGCTTCAGAGGCTTTTCTGGAGCTTGGGGAGGGCAAAAACAGCCTTCTCCACCCCCAGAGGCCTTCTGGAGGCCAGAAACAGCCCATTTCCCAATGCCCGGTGGGCCCGGAAGACCTGAAAATCAGGTGACCGGCGTGCACATGCTGAGCTAGGGCAATGCTCGCGGGCCCACAGATATGGCTCCATGTGCCACCTGTGGTACGTGTGCCATAGATTTGCCATCATGGCTATAGGGGCTACATACTTGCAGCACCTATATACTTGCACCTCCAAAGCAAAGCAACATTTGGGAATGGACCCCAAAACTCATTCAAAATGTTCATAAGATTGCAATGTTGAATGTAATAAATGGGAGAAATTGTTAAAGACCCAAGGAACAATCACGGTACTTTCTTAATTTAAAGTACATTAGATTTAAGATTGTTGTTTTTTTTCCTTGTTCCTTCCTATTCTTTGTCCTGGCTCCACCTAAGGAGCTCTACTTGCTTATTTATTTTTTGGCATCATTTTTTTAGCATCTTTTTAGCTTTGTGAAATTCTGGACTGCAATAACCAGAACTGTTCCACATGTGATAGCATTGTAGACTATGCAAAATCAGTATGATATTATTCCACCTCTAAGCCTTCACAGAATACCAGTATTCACCTTTTAGTACTATAAGAGATATTTGGGGTAGAATTATTGGCATAATCATAAGCTAATTAAGATTTCAAAGTATACAACTTCTACTCCAGCTGTCACAAAACAGTGGTAAAGCATTGCCAAATCCAAGCAGAATGCACAATGTTCAGATAGACAAACAAGGCTGGTGATAAGAATAAAGTATCAACTAAAATAAAAGTTATTCCAAAATCAGAGATTACTCAGGCAGAAGCTCAAATATGGGAGGCTCCTATCATCTATTTACATAGAACCATAACTAGCAGTATAACAATAAGTCCTGCAATAATAATAATAATAAAAGCTGTAAAAATCAAAATGAGAAAAATAACAGATAATGAAAATCTAACACTGTGCTGTTAATGATTTTCATGCCTTTGCCAACTTGATCAGGTAGCTGTAGCCAATTATAGAATTATATAATTATTCCCAAATAAATTCCCACAGCTCTCATGGGGTTCCTCCAAATAACCTGAGAGTTCTTCAGCTTTCTACCTTTTTAGTGTGTAGAGAGTAGAAGCACCCCTCTAGGCTTGATAGTCCCAAATCACTTAATTGGGGTCAGAATCCATTGATACGGAGGACTTGGTAGTACTAAGATTAAGAGTGAGTTAATGGTGTCATTAGATACAACGAGAAATAGTAGCAATTTGATTTTAATTTGATTTAATTTTTTTAAATTTGATTTTGATTGCTTTCTAACATCTTCTAGGATCAATGTTTCCATCTATACATCAAATACACACTGTATTAATACTTTATTGAGTCGCATTAATATACACATACACACACACACACACACACACACATATATATATATGATGCAGGGGTGGGTTCTAAATTTTTTTACTACCGGTTCTGTGGGCGTGGCTAATTTTGTGGGTGTGGCTTGATGGTCATGTGACAATTCTTTAGGATTTAGCAGAGATACGGGTCTACCAGGCTTTTAACTGCTTGCAGAGTTGTACCGGTCTACACATTTGTTTTTGGAGGCACCAATCTACTCATTTGTTTTTGGAGCCACTGGTCTACTCATTCCTTTTTAGAGGCATCGGTCTACTCATTCATTTTTGGAGGCATCGGTCTACTCATTTGTTTTTGGAGGCACCGGTCTACCACCTTTTAACACTGATCAGCTGTAGGGCGGCCCTTTGAAGTCCCGCGGCAAGAGTTTAACAGTTTTTTTCCTTTTAGCTGGGACTCGGGAAGCAGCAATAGATTGGGGGTGGGGCCAAATAAAAGGTAAGAATAACGGGGGGCGGGGGATGGGAGGGCCCAGCTCCCGAATAAAGAAAACTGGTTCAGTGATGTCATATTGTCAGAACTACCGACTCAGCTGAACCGGGAGGAACCCACCACTGATAAGATGCGATGGCTCAGTGGCTAAGATGCTGTGCTTGTCGATCGAAAGGTTGGCAGTTCAGCGGTTTGAATCCCTAGTGCCACCTAACGGGGTGACTTGCCCCAGCTTCTGCCAACCTAGCAGTTCGAAAGCATGTAAAAAATGCAAGTAGAAAAATAAGGACTACCTTTGGTGGGAATGTAACAGCGTTCCACGTGCCTTTGGCATTTAGTCATGCCAGCCACATTACCACAGAGATGTCTTTGGACAGCGCTGGCTCTTCGGCTTTGAAATGGAGATGAGCACCACCCCCTAGAGTCAGGAACGACTAGCATACACTTGAGTCACATTAAGATGATATAGATATAGATATAGAGAGCTAGAGCTAGAGCTAGAGCTAGAGATAGAGACAGAGACAGAGATAGAGATAGAGATAGAGATAGATAGATATAGATATATAGCAGTCTGGCGTTCCTACAGAACATTTGACTAATTTCTTAGAAGAGTCGGCAAAAAAAGAGTTCCCTGGGCTTTTTTTTTCAGGCAAAGTACCATATTATATCTTTAAATGGCACACTGGAGACCAGACTGCCAAAAGTAATAAAGACAAAACAAAAAATGTATTTATGGTTAACCTAGTTGAAACTTAATTAGTAAAATGAGTGAATACCATATTTCCCAATTTATTGAATGATTTCCTTGACTGGCACATAAAAATGAAAAAAATAATATTTGAAAGCATTCTGGAGGTTTTCTCAGAAGTTTAAGAGGAGGACACGTACTCAGGAACCGGGCATCAGAAACTGGGCATCTTCCTTAGTTTAAATTTGTTTCCACTTTGTCATATAGATCAAAACTTTCTAAGCTCAGAGGATTCTGTTGCACCACATAGATGTTAGGTGTAATTGCCTGAGTGCTATTAATGTGTGCGTTGGTGATGTAAAGAGCAACCTCAGGATCGTGGAAGAAGGGGTAACTCCATTTTTTTTTTTGCTATCCTCAGAAAATATCCAAACCCAAAGCTGATTATTTATATTTGCAGGAAAATTTCTACTAGCACGTTTTGATGTACTTTCTCAGGAATGCTGGCAATCCCAGCTTTGAATCTGCATTTCTCTGATATAACATCGGAAGCAATCCTGAGCATGTGTTTGTTTTCACAAGTGCAAAATAGCCATATGCCTTAATCATGTGGATTTCCTGTTCCCCTCCCTTCAGTCTTTTTGTCCCCCGCCCCCACTTGTATCATGGAACCCATTTTAAAATGCCTGATTTTCAGACTGGGATACAAAGTTGCTTTCAGAGTAGTGTCTCTTTATTTAGTGTTTGATCCTTGATTTTACATGCATTTTTCCATCTGGCAATTGTCACTTAGGCAGATGGCTACCAGCTGGAAGGGCAACATGTGTGTCCCCATTGAATCTAATGGGGAAGCTGTTCAGGAAATGTGATTTAAAGAAACACTTCACATGTGCCTCTGCATGGCGTGAATGTGAAGGCAAGCTTTTCACAGATGAACGACTTGATGCCAGAATTCATCTCTCAAATAGGCATGCAGGCTCAAATATTATTATTTGCCATCACAAAGAAGCCACAAAATATTTATTTGAACTAATGGCATCTTTTTAGCTGGGGTTCTTAAGAAAATCTTATGTTTATGTAAAAATAACAAAAGCTAAGAGCGGAGCAAAGAGCCATGGAAAGATACATGCTCAGCATTACAAGGCAAGATATAAAGACCTGCGCGTGGATTAGAGAACGAACAAAAGTATACGATATGATCAAGAGAGTAAAAGAATTGAAATGGAAAAGGGCTGGTCACATAGCAAGAAGAACTGATGGCAGATGGACCAAGGCAGTCACAGAATAGATGGCACTTGATGAAAAGCATCCGCAAAAGAGACCTAAAAAAGATGGACTGACAACATCAGAAGTTGTAAATGCTCCAACATTGGAAGTTTTTAAGACGATGTTGGATAACCATTTGTCTGACGTGATGTAGGGTTTCCAGTCTAAGCAGGGGGTTGGACTAGAAGACCTCCAAGGTCCCTTCCAACTCTGTTATTCTATTCTAGTCTATTATGGGTCCAATTGGCAAAAGAAAACTTAGGGCCGTATAAACTGGAAACATGCAGAAGAGGCCTTCATCCTCCAGTGGATAGAAAATGGCAAAAATGACGATATAAATATAAGTGTTCTACATGAATGCTGATATATAACAATATAGAATTTATTTCAGATTCCCTGCATAGCTATTTAAAATAGGTAGATGGCTGTAGTTTGCATCTATTTCTTTTTACTTTTTTAATGCTTCCAATCCAAAAAAGTCAGTCAACCTTCACATGTTCCTCCTGAAGGATTCCTAGCTCAGTTTTTCTGATCCTGCTTACTTTTTCAAGATCGTTACAATACACACATCTGTTATTTTTGAATTAGGCTGATAATTTTTTTAAAAAATGATTTGTCATCTAAAATGGATTATGCTTCAATCCCTTTCGAGTTTCAAACCTCTGATACATTTGGAAATTAAGCAACTAGCTTATGTTATACATCCTACTTTTCCCATTTCCTTGCTGTATTTTGTAAGGTCATATTCATTCTGACATCAGCATTGTTTAGTGGCAGTGATTTCAGAGAGAATGCTGAGCAACTGAAATTGTATTGACATGAATATTTAGCTTTTAATTAGGTATAAAAGCAAATATCTCATATGCCAAGCAAAGCAATGCAACTTTTATTTTGAATCTGAAATGATCCCTTCCTCTTTTCTCTGGGTGGTAAGAAATGCCAAATGCTTGAAACCAGAGTTTGGCTGAATAAAAAATTCTATGAAAATAGTTGAAAATAGAAAGTAGAAACAAAAATGAAGGGAAGAATATAAAAGTCCAGCTATCAATTACTAAATTACCATATTTTTTGGAGTATAAGATGTACTCCCCCCCCAAAAAAAGTGTGTAGAAATGTCTGTTTGTCTTATACAGCGAATGTTGGCAAAGCCCTGCCACCCAACTGAGTCGCACGATCATCAGAGGGTTTTTTTTTTACTTTTAAAAGCATTTTTTCGGAGGAAGAAGTTGTAGAAAAACTGCTTTTAAAAGTTAAAAAAAAAAGCCTCTGATGATCGTGCGACTCAACTGGGCATGGTTGGGGGCAGGAGGCACAGGGATTTTTACTACCGGTTCTCCGAACCACCCGCCACCATCGCTACCGGATCGGGCGATCCGGTCTGCACCGGAGCATTTCACCCCTGCCCATATGTGTTATCCAGAAATATTTCAAAGTACTTAACACTGGTAATCTGATCTTAGACAGATATATTTGGAAAGGAGGCCCATTAGTTGGGAGCTTTTACTTATAGGTAACGGAGTTAAGATTAAGATTTTAGCCAATCTGTTTGTTCAAATAACCTCCCTTCAAACCATTAAATTCTTTAAATTTGGATCTACCCTATAAATTTGAGAATGTTTTAATTTAATTCCATTCTATATCAATCTATTCAATTGTATTTTTAATCAGTTTCTAAATATTTATAGTCTGTATTTATTGTTTAACTGTTCACCGCCCTGAGTCCTTCGGGAGTAGGGCGGTATACAAATCTAATAAATAAAATAAAATAAATAAAATAAATAAATATAAAACAGAGTGGAAAGTTCTAGTTTTCTTGCTGTTTCTAGCCTTCTATATATTTAGTTCTATATTAAAGCAGGACACTTTAAAAAAAACTTACTAGCAAATTAAGGCACAGTTTCATCTAAACATTTTCTAAAATGTTGCTAAAAGTTAGTTGGAGCTCTAACTAGTCACTTGTGCCTCAACTAAAAGGGAAGGGTCACATGAGTCTGTCTCAACTTCATTAAATATGTATTGGGGTGTCATGAGTTCACTAACATCCATTATCCTATGTACAACACCAAATGCATCAATGTCTCATTTCTCTCTTCGGTGCTGTTGCTTAAATTATAACCAATCAAGATCCTTCTGCTTTTCCAGGAAACTATTAGATCTGTGGAAATCAGACAATACAAATATTTGGGTCAAATGTCCAGCAAACTAAAGTCATCCATTGATTGTTGGGTTTGGATTAGTGCTTGTTTAAAAGAGGAACAAAGGTTCTTTCCCATTTGTCATCAAGAAGATAAGGAGAAAAGCTTTATTTAATGTATTACTTGACATCTCAAATTGGAGATTTGTCGCAATGTTACTGATAGGTTACCGGTAATAACACTTCCTGATTTTGATACTGGACAAACTGAAAACAAAGAAAATTAGGACTGAACTTCTGGCTCTTAGTATGTCTCATCTTCTCTTCCTTCTCAGACTGATGATTTTTGTTGCTCTTTTTACCACTCCTCTTGAAGGAATAAAACAAAGAAATGTGTGAGCCCAGAAATTATTCAGTTTTACCTCAGATGAAATCCCTGGAGGCATTCAAAGGCAGTACAGACACAAAGGGCTTTTTTTGGGTCTTAAATATTTCAACACTTCTGAATTCTATGAGACCTAGCATTTATTATACAGCTTTGGCCTTCTCTTTGCTGCTGCTTGTTTATTTAGTGTTCGCTCGATTATTTAATTTCTATTTTGACATTAAATTCACTTTTTCCTCACAATTTTGTTCTCCTAAACTTAAATGATGTGCCTATTGGGTCAAATCCAATTCAGGGTTGGTGTTGATTGATGTGGAGAAAACCACACTGGGATGATTGATGTTACTGATGCGGCCATCAGTGTTTTGAATGCTCCAATGCATTATAGGCATGCGGTAAGTCCACCATTGAACCAGGCAGCAATATGACAACAGCTTTGGGAAGCTGTCTTGATTAGTAATGGCTGAACGCTTCCAAGCATACTTCAGAACCAGTTTGGAATGTATGGAAATCCTTGATGAGCATTTGGGGGAAAAGCCCTCTTGTCTGTTTCTGAAAGTACATAATTCCAGGTGTGCAATGTCAGCACATATATACCTGATAATAATCTTGCCTGTATGTATTTGCTTCACTGTATTGCTTCATCTAATTTATAGTTCCCCAAACTATCCACAAATTGCCACATTTGGAAATTCAACTGCCCTAACCGACACTATTCCTAAAATTCCTTCCCGAAGTATCATATTAAGTTCAGGAATTGCTACCTGAACAAATATATGCAATGATTAATCTCAAAATAATAATAATAAAATAAGCATACAAAATAAACTAAGCAGTCCACTCCCACCTCTTTATGAAAATCAATGTTTTCAAGCTAGACTACAAAGCCCAAAAGCTGGACTTGGAGAACTGACATAAATTCTCCATAGAAAAGACATAGAAAAAAACTTTTCGGGGAAGGGAATCAGAGTTTAATATTTTGCTTTCTAACATGGCCACAGACTGGGATCCTTTTGCCTGTAAACTGTGTTGCTGAAAAGAGAATCCTATTTTGGATAGGAACAATTCCAGAATTGGCTGGTTTGTGAGCACAGAAATGAACAGAGTTAAAAAGTCTACATCTCCTATTTGAATTACCCAAGACTAATTTTGGGTAAGACAGATCCTATGGATCAAAATAATAAAGCACATCTTTGCGAGAAGCAGTGGTGGGTTGTGGTAGTGGTGGCAGCAGTGGCGGGAGGCGCCCACAAGCAAACCGTAACGATGGGATTTGCAATCCACTACTGGCGAGAAGCAATATTAGTAGCTAGGCATGTTCCAATATGGCACACAAGGAGACTCCTTTCAGAAACAGACAAGAGGTACTGAAAAAAAAAATCCATGCTTATTATTGAAAACACAGCTTCTAATTACATCTTCAAGGCTGCAATCCTTTTCCTGCTAACTTGTGGGTAAATCCCATTATCTTCTGCTATGAAAGTAATGTGTAGTTTAACCCTTAATCATGCTTGGGATAGAACCATTGAAATTAACCGAACAAGTCAATCATGACAAATTAAATCTCCATTAATTTAGTGATTGTTCTTTAAGCGTGACTAATATGGATCCTATTCTGTGATATAGTATAGCCCATTTTAAAAACAAGCAAACAACTTTGCTCACGTCTATAAAAAGTAGCTTGTCATTCTGCATTCTGGTTGTAATGATCTAGTTGATCATGATCATAATCATACAGATATGGACATTTCTAATACATGGCACTCTTTCAGGAGGTGATTCATAACTCCTGTGTTGGGGGAAGCAAGAGGAAAACCATGTGCTTCAAACACTGCTTTATATAGGATGAACAGAGCTGTTATTGTTTTCAAAGCTATGAATAATAGGTTATACATGGAGCTGTATACACTATACATTATCTCCAAGACAGACTTTCAATAAATGTATAGAAGACTGTAGTTGCAGTAATTTAGTACTTTTTCTTTATAAAAAGAAAAGTGGGTTATAACTATTTTAAGCAGAAATAGTTGTATGGGACTAAACAGTAGTCTTAACACTGGGGAGCCTCACAGTTAAACAATTTACATCAAAAATGATATGGAATTGATAAAATCTGGCATTATTTTATGTATGCATGGTGGTCTGTTCTTGAATGGAAATGCAGACACAATTTTATAGCAGGATAAAATGATTAGATTTTGAGATATGAAGTATGGGACACTCTCACAATAACACTCTTCGTTTTGGTTTCGTGTATTACAATTTGATCTGACATTCTAAATTGCACCCAAGTACATTGGGTGAGTCCAGCATGTCCCCATTTTCTTCCTGGGAACTGCAGATACACATATTACTTAGGAACAGACGTAAAAAAAATCTTCTAAGTAACATTCTTCTTCTCTCCGAGGGACAATACAACAATAGGCTATCTTATTAAATTGGAATAAAATAACTTTACCATCTCTTGAATGGTTACTCTGTGTCCTGGCTAGCAAAGTTTTGTTGGGGAAGGGAATTAATTTTGGAAGCCAACTGTCAATTCTGGGATGCAAGTTATCTTTCATTTGCTTTTCCCAGTGTCTGCTCAAGGTTTCCGCCTGCTGTGTGCCAAGTGTGTGGCCTTGCTTAAGGCTTTGAAAAATACCTTAGGATGAAGGAGAATAGGACTTTATCTTCTCTTTGTGCTTGTTTCCTGACGTCAGCAGGAACAAAGTCCCAGATATGAGGTACATTTCTTAATGGCTGTTGCCACAATTATTTGAAATCAAATTCAAGATGAATCACCCTAAGCACTTTAAGATGCTGTTGGCAAAATGAAAGCATAAAAAAATTCTCTATGATTTATTTAACACACAACAAATTATGGTTTAATTTGCGGGTTTCTGAAAAAGAAGGTAGCTTGAGAAGTGCAGGAAATGTATGGAAAGAACCAAGGGATTGCACTGATAGCATTTGACATCTAAAGACAATTCGACTGATGGCTTTTCTCACATTCTTAAAAAAAAAAAGCTTTTACCAAATCTTGATTTGTTATTAGGCTTGTTCCGTATCTAATTCTTTAAACCACATCCCAAACTGATTTTTCCTAGTTGAGGAATAAGTCTTTTAGAAACATAAATTGCTTTCCTTTCTGATACTCTTTTCCCTGGAGAACTGACTGTTGATAATCCAGGATAACTCATTCAGGAATGAGCAAGTAGGATTAAGTACATGACCTCAGTGAGCACAATTTAATGAACTGTAATGTAGAGAAAAAAGCTTTTTTGGGGGGGAGGGGAAGAGGTTGAGCATTAAATTGTTTAATCAAATTATGGAACAAATAAAAGCAAAATGCAAAGTAAAGAGTAAGAGTCCCTCTTTGAGGGAGATGGGTGGTCTAGAAATGCAAACTAATAATAAATACAAAATAAATAAAATCAGTGACTTAGGAGAAGTAAAAATCTATAGCAGTGTTTTTCGACTTAGCAACTTGAAGTTGTGTGGACTTCAACCTCCAGAGTTTCTGGAATTTGAAGTCCACACATTTTCAAGTTGCTAGATCAAAAAACATTGGTGTCGAGGAAGAAAAATATCGGGGTGGTGGTGAACTTAAAACTAAATATAAATGCTCTGATACAAGAAAAAAAACCAGTAGAAAATTGACATGAGAGCAAATTTGAGAAAACAACCTATGTTTCCTTTCCCCCCCCCTCCTCTATCACATTACAGCAGATGATTGTGAGAAGACATCCATCCTAGCATTACTATACTATAAAAACACAGTGTTGGAGGGTTCATGGGGTGAGGGATGACAAAGACAAATGACAAAGTAGCCTCTTGTGAAAATCTTCTCAAGGTCAGCTAGGAATTTCAAAAGAGGGGATGAACTAAAACAAGGAAGCCAAACTGAAACAAGGGGACTATCTTGCAATGTGCAGAGGAAAAGAACTGTCATGAAAAAAAATGCAGGGGTTTCCATAATGGAAACAGAAGACCCAGATGTCATAGAGCAAAAACAAATCAAGGATGTATTATAAAATAATATATCTACATCCCCAAAGGAGGGATGAGTGGTTATAGAGCTGTATTTAGTAGATCAGTATCATCATCAGAAGTTCTAAGTTTGGTAGTCTGCTATTTCTGGATATTGTCCTAATTGGGTTAGGATGAATGAATGACAAACTTTGACAGCATTGCGAAGAAACATTTGGAAGAAGGATTTTCAACTAGCCATGCTGATAATGAGTACAGCAGGTTCTGGACTCTGTATCATTCCAATTACCAGATATCAGGTAAAGGTCAAAGCAGCAATCATACCCTGAAGGAGCTGTATGGCCGTCTAGCGCAAATGATTAAACTAGATGGAACATTGTTTTACCAGCTGACAGGTCCGATGACCTCACATAAGTCACCCAGGCCAGAAGCTTAAGACATTGCAACAGATCCCAAGAGGCAGCCCAGCAAAGCAAAAAATTCAGAATCGAGATACCTTGAACTTACGGTGATTCCAGGAATTGGCACCCAGAAATGCTTTACTCACCAGTGATTGTGAAACCATATTTTAAAGAGAGAAGAATCTATCCCGTCTCAAACACCTGCCTGATTTCCCAAGATCCAGCATCTGAAATTGTCTTAAATATTGTGATTCAGCATTTAGGTGAATGATTTGTCACAACTGATAAAATGCCAGCTGGAGTAGGCATGAGAAAAAGAATATTAGGAGTGTGCATGAAGGGACAAAGAGAAAGCTCTTTGTACTTATTGCAGCTTCAGAACAGACAGCACGGCCTTTGCAATACTGCCACTTCAGAGAAAAAGCTCCTGAATTATTATGCTGTTCTTGCTACTGCCGCCGTTCAAGGGGACGCCTACTGACTCTCCTTCCCCTCTGACTAGTTCCCCGGCTTTATAAATTTATGAATAAATCTGCACATTTTACATCCCACATAAGCTCTGTTCTTTTTATCTTTCCAATCTGCCAACAGGCTACTTTTGCAATAAAGCTGAGAAAAGTATGAAAGAGCTAATAGAATGGAATATACTATTCCATAGAGAAGGAGGGGAGCATACTCTTGAATGTTCCCCAACTTAAAAAAAAAAAGTTAAGAAAACTTATCTTGATGGAGTCATTGATTGCTAAGAAAACAGCATCTGGTGCTGCTGTGTATGATTTCTCAAGGTAAGTCAGTATTAAAAAAAAATGTGAATCCCTACATAATAAAATGGCCCCATCTATTCTTTTTCAACTTCATTCTGAAGGTGAAATTCAGTTGCTTCCTTGATAAATATCATCTCATTTCTACTGTTGGTGAGCTTTTCGTTGGATGAAGCCCAATTGCTTTTCTTGATTTTTATAACTAACATTTCTTTTTTGTTCATAATTAATACAAGTCTTAACTGGAGTTTCTCTATTTTTGCATTTTTAAAGCCAAAGCTAAATCCTTCATGTCTATGTAGCATGATCTGACTCAATGTAGACTGCAGAGATTTGTATGTGACTAGAGGCTTGTGGAAACATGATGTCTCCACCCTTGTCTGGCTTTTCAAAATAAGCAAAATGAGAATCCTTATACTTTGATAATTTTTAGGTGAATAGTTCAATTCTACATAAACTAATCTAAATTTTGCACACACACACATACACACACACACACAGACCTCCGTGTGGTTATGACATACAGAAAAAGACAAAGTGTTTATTCATGCCTAAATTTTCAGCGCAGTGTTTGTTGAATTCCTTCAAGTGAATGTTCATATTCTGTTCGTGTAAATGTGTAGATTTGTGCAAAAATCCTGCTTAATTCAAACC
Organism: Ptyas mucosa; assembly: GCA_012654045.1. Taxonomy (NCBI): domain Eukaryota; kingdom Metazoa; phylum Chordata; class Lepidosauria; order Squamata; family Colubridae; genus Ptyas; species Ptyas mucosa. The sequence continues at coordinate 5,684,602 of WNWU01013815.1, read as the reverse complement.
TTATAACACCTTTGTGACAGTTTTTGATTAGTTGAAAAGTTAGGCATGAATGTGCTCGCCTCAAAAACAAATATTAGTAGACCTAGCCTACAAAAATTGTCTATTGCATTTAGGCTTCTTTACTTACTGCATTAATTAAGATAGACAAGTAATTTCATAATATTCTTCTAGAAAAGCCCCACTTAAGCTCTTTTGTCTGTTATTTACATTAACCTTATCATTCTGGATAAGGCTTGATTTGGGATTAACATGTTATCCCTGCCTTCCTTTGAAATGCCCCCAATCCAGCTGAAAGATCCAGTCATCAGAATTTTAACTTTGGTTCCACATAACTGAGCATAAAACTACTGGTATATCAGACTTTAATAGTCCCATCTTTAGACTTGCTAAAAAGATGCTGGAAACAATTTAAAGGAGAAAATTAGATTTGGTATTAGAAGTAACTCCAACTAGATGAAAAGTTATTCCTACAAAGACGAGGTTTTTAATGGTGGCTTCCCAACTTTGGAGTTCTCTTCCCAGAAAAATTCTCCTAGTTCTTGTCTGTTTTGTCCTGATCTCTGAACTAGACAAACATGTCAATTATAATCTTTCTTTCTGTTTTATGCTATTTTTAATGATCTTATGGTTTTTTTGAATATTAAAAGTCTTGTGGTTATAAAACCGTAAATCAATAAAAGAGGTGGATGATAGCTAATTTCTTTTGTGGGGTAAATAATATCTCTCAAAGACTTTTTTGCTTAAGTTTAGCCACTGTTTCCAGCGTATAAAAAAATAACTGCTGAACACATTAGGAGAACTATTGGTATTGCTTAAATATTTGTATCTGGATTTATTTCCAAAAGATAGTAAAACACTCCATGATTTTATCTAATTCCCCTACCACCCCCACCTTTATGTCACCCAATTATCACTCCTACAGACTTTTTGCAGCTGCATATTTTGAATTACTCACACACATATATTTTGCATTGCTTCTCAAGGGCTGCAAATAATTATTCAATTATCATACAATAACTATATAATAGGCTACACAGAATTGCTGCATATATTATGTAGTGCTGTAACCCTGCTGTAGGTTTGTCAATGTAATTCAGCATGAAGCTTTCTTTGAATCACTTCTTTGAGACTTGCCACCTTGCCCTCCAGTAGTTAGGCAGTATAAATTTAAATAAATACCTCACAAGGATTTAATAATGCAATGCCTTACATGAAAATATAGAGCATAAAGGTGTTGTGTTTTTCAGTTGATTGTTTTAATCTCAAGAGCACGGGTCATAGCTGTTGGAAAATGACATGTAAAGTTGAAGATGATTTTGGAAATGAGACAAAAAGCTACGTGCTGTACGAAATTATATTATGTGAAATCTCCTGTTGAGGAAACATGAAGGACAGTGTATAGGAAATCAAAGAAGAATGTAATTAGGAGTCACATTTTATAGCAAGATGGATTAAGAACTGCGTACGTGCTTTGTGCTCAGCAAGATATGGACTTTTTCTTACATCTTTTTATTTAAGTACTAAAAACTGATGATTGGGGATTTATTTTTCACAAATTGCAATACTAACAGCTCCTGGACTAATGTACAGTTCAGAATATAATAATCTACTGGCGTTTGCTCTTTCCAAATGATCCAAGACAACTTTGATACGAAACTATATTAAGAAAGACATATTTTGAACAAAAAGAGTTGCAAAAATTGCTGAGGAATGTGAAAATGTAATAGAATAGATGTAGCTAAATATCCATGGACCATTAACCAGTACTTTGATCAATAAAGAAAAAGGCTTCTATTCTTTTATGGATAATTTACATATTCCTCTGCTTGTGGAAACTGATCTGTTTATTTCTATTTCAGATATAATTGTGACCTATATAGAAAGGAAGCATAATATTCATGTGCTTCCTCTCCCTTCTCCATATTCATATCACTATAAACCAGTCCTTGCATAGTAACAGTTCTTACTTTCTCCCTGTGGAACAAAAGCTGGGTCAGGAAATGAAAATTTTGTTCCGGCTTCACACATACCACTGAAAACATAGGCTTGTTGCTAAATCTCTTTATAAAAACCTCTCAGAGAGGTCATAAGAATGGATTTGAATGATCTCTATTAGTACTATTATCTCTGCTTTGACTGCTCTTACTCAAAGCAGTTTTAAGATACCTAAGAAATCAGTGTCTAAACCAGAGTCTCAAAACCAACACTTGAAAGTGCTGTTTATTCATAAAAGACAAAACTAACTTTGAGCATGTCATCTTTTTCGACTCTCACTGAAGATTGAGCTGGAGGTTAGTACTCCAGATGAAGGCTTGTCTAAATGAAAACTAAAACATCCAAAAGAATGGTTTTAATTTTCACTGACTTTTTAAAATTATTTATTTTTATTTGATGAATATCCAATCAGCGTAACACCATCTGTGACTTTTAGAATCAAGCTGGATTAAAAAAAAAATCCCCAAGAATCTTATCAAAAAAAGACATACCGTATAGTATTTACCTTCCCTACCTTCAATGACTTAGGATGCAAAAATAAAAAGAAATGTAGACGAGGGGAAAAGTTTAAAGACAAAAAATATTTTGTGCAATGTTATTTTCTTTACTTTGTTCACACAGAGTTGCCAATGCTAGTTCAAGCTAATCATGGAGATTCCTCCTACCCAGACAACATGTTCAAAAGGCCAGTCCAGGACAAAAGATTAAAATAATCTTTATTGTCATTTTTTACTGTGACCACACTGGCACACATAAAAAATTGAATTCTGTTGCCTGCTCTCAAAAGAAAGTATATATCTACCCATACCCATACATAACACACATATATACATGCTACACAAACACACATGTATTTCTATTCTATTCTATTCTGTTCTGTTCTGTTCTGTTCTGTTCTGTTCCGTTCTGTTCATTTTATAGCTATTAGCCACTGTCCATTTTGAATACATATCATAAAGAGGAAACTTGAGAGTTTACAAGTGTGATACCATATGGAACAAAACTGACTCAGGGCGACTTACAATGTGTTAAGCAATAGCCTTCCTACTTTTGTATATACCTGCTTAGTAGGGCTTTTGCCCGCCCCCCCCGCCCCCCCCCGGTAAGCGGTGTTCTTTTTTTTTTAATACAAAGTCAGCTTATTGCCTCCACAATCCGGGTCCTCATTTTACCTACCTCGATAGGATGGAAGGCTGAGTCAACCTTGAGTCTGGTGAGATTCGAACTTGCAATAATTGCAGGCAGCTGGTGCTAGTTAACAGCACTTTAGTCTGCTGCATCACCAAGGCTCAATGTTCTGCTTCAAATACCACGAAGCCTCCTCCCAGAAGGTAGCAAGGAAAACAAGTCATAAAGAGGATGTGTAGCATCCCAGACAATACCGCAGACCCTGTCAAGCAGTGCTTATATGCCATGTCCTGAATAGAAGGACGTGAACTACCAATAATCTTTTCTGCTATCCTCACCACTCTCTGCACTGCTTTCTGCATTGCAAGTGTGTGTGTGTGTGTGTGTAAGAGAGAGAGAGAGAGAGGGGGGGGGGAGATTAAAACTTAATTTTCCATCAAATAACATAATCTGTTTACAAAATAAGTTGGTGCCAATCTGCACCAGCCACACTTTTTTGGCAGAGCTCATTTCACTGATTTTAGTTCAATAAATATTCTTATATTTAATGAATTCAGTATTCTAGGTACGGTAACATTCAAAACTAACATTAAGAAATTCAAAAACCCATTATTTTATTTTTAAAATGTGAAAGATGGTTAATAAGTCATTGGGGTCCTGTCGGCCAGACAGTGTCAGCTGACGACTCCCAGGGAGCGGACCTTCTCTGTGGGAGTGCCTACTGTGTGGAATCAGCTCTCCCTGGAGCTCCGGATGGCCCCTGACCTTTGCTCTTTCCGCTGTGACCTCAAAACATGGCTATTTGGCCTGGCCAGATTGGACTGAAGGGGGGTTTTAAAGGGGATTTTATTGGTTTTTATATTTGAATACTGAATTTTATGTGTTTTTTATCGTTGTGAGCCGCCCTGAGTCCTTTGGGAGAGAGGGCGGCATACAAGTTTAATAAAATAACTAACTAAATAAATAAATAGTCCATGGTAATCCCAGATTTTAGCTGAATGACTACTGCTTTTCAAAAACTGCTTTTCATATGCCCAACATAATTATGCTCCTAGAGAGATTTATAGACAGACAAATGAGTGTAATTCAAATAGATCAAGTAAGTATTCTATTCTATTCTATTCTATTCTATTCTATTCTATTCTATTCTATTCTATTCTATTCTATTCTATTCTATTCTATTCTATTCTATTCTACCCTACCCTACCCTACCCTACCCTACCCTACCCTACTCTACTCTACTCTACTCTACTCATTTTATTTTGTTTTGCTTTATTTGAAATATCCATATTCATTATAAATTTCACTGAAACAGATTATCAGAGGTTGAGCATTACAGAAGGCTCAATTCTAACTGAATCCAAGACTTGAAAAACACACAAACTGTAAAGTTCCTGTAAGGTCACCAGTTCTTACTGGGGAGTAATTCTGATTTGGGTAGAGAAGCATACAGTATATATTCTAGAACGTATTCATTTCCCTCAGTTATTAGGCCTCAAGATATCTTGGAACACATCTTCCAGCAGTTTACTGCTACTAATTTTGTATAAGATTGCACTGAGGTTACTGTTATTTTCAGGCAGTTTTTCTGACTGCCAATTGAATGAACACCATAGGAGTTTTGATGCCCCTTCCCCTTGCAATTCTCATGCCCCTCTGAACATTTGCTCTAGAAAATGGGGAATGTCTGGACCAGCTCTGAGACAAGTACAGATGAGACTTACTTCTGAATAGTCTTGGCAGTATGTGGCAGTATTCACTTGGATCCCTTTGGATCATTTACCTTAACAGAGGCTGTCAGTGCCTCTTTTATTTTGCCTCCCTTTCTTCCCTTTATTCTCAGGTATACATGGTAACTACAAATAGTAGTACTGACTCTGTTTTAAATGTGAAATGAAGCTTAAATACGTGCTATAATTGCTTATCTTGAACAATCTCCTGCTTTGCTGCTCTTTGTTATCTCTATGTAAATTGCTAAGGTTTTTCTAAAGTGAGGGGCGGGGAAGGCAAGGAGTGTGCCTTAGATTTGGATGAACTGAGTTCAGGAGAAAAGCAAGGTAATTTGGACCCATTTGTCTTTCAATGCTTTGAAGCAAAGCAGGGTCAACCCAAGTTGCTTCTGTATGAAGCTAAACTACACAAGTAGTTTGGAGCTTTGGGATGCTACAACAGGACTTGTAGAAAAGCCACTTGCTTGGATAATTGATGCAAAGAAGGAAGGAAAAGTAATTATGGGAATATTGGCTAGATTTCATAGATTAGACCAGTAATGGCTAACCTTTTTGCCATCGCGTGCCAAAAGTGGGGGGAGTGTGGTGGGGTCACACGCATGTGTGCGCACATCCATAATTCTATGCACTCCATCCCCCCATGCTCCCCCATGCTTTTGGCACGCAATGGCATGGTGGGCCCGGTAGGCCCATTTTTCGCTCTCCCCAGGCTCCAGAGCCTTTCTAGGAGCCTGGGAAGGGCAAAAGCGGACTTCCCCATCCCACCCAGAGACCCTCTGGAGGCCGGAAACAGTGTCTTTCCTGACTTCTGGTGGGCCCAGAAGGCCCAAAAATTAGCTGGCCAGCGCATGCAGGTGTGTCAGAGCTGAGCTCACATGCCCACCGAGATGGCTCCACGTGCCACCTGTGGCACCCATGCCATAGGTTCGCCATCATGGGATTAGACCATATAACGGTACCTTAATTCAGACTATAGTACAATCCTGAGTACCATTTCTGAAATTCTGGAGAATTCTTCTCCTACAAATACAATACAGCTAGTCCCCACTTAAGCCCAAAATTTCTGTTGCTAAGTGAGATATTTGTTAAGTGAAATTTGCTCCATTTTATGACCTTTCCTGCCACAGTTATTAAGTCAATCAGTGCAGTTATCAAGTTAGCAACATGATTGTTAAGCAACTCCATTGACTTTGCTTGTTAGAAGGTCACACTGCAACCATCATAAATACATGTCAATTGCCAAGCATCTGAATTTTGATCATGTGACCATGGGATGTTGCAATGGTCATAAGTGCAAAAAACAGTCATAAGTCATGGCTTTCAGTGCTCTTGTAACTTTGAACAGTCACTTTCTTTTTTTTCCCTTTTTTTTCTTAGATTTATATACTGCCCTTCTCCCTGAGGGGACTCAGGGCGGTGAACAGGCAAAGATAAAAAACATAGATACAAAATTTAAAAAACCAATTAAAACCAAATTAAATAATTGCCCCAACAATTCAAAACCCGTTTTTTAAAAAATTTGAATTATAAAATTCAAGTTTAAAATTTTCTTACAAAAAGGGGAGAGATTATGCCAGGCCCGCCTGATGGAACAAGAAAGTTTTTAACTCACGGCGGAAAGCACGAAGATCCGGGATCTGCCGAATCTCTGGGGGGAGGTCGTTCCAGATAGTGGGTGCCCCCACAGAAAAGGCTCTCCCCCTGGGGGCCGCCAGTCGACATTGTTTGGCCGACGGCACCCGGAGGAGCCCCTCTCTGTGGGAGCGTACCAGTCGGTGGGAGGCTATTGGAGGTAGTAGGCGGTCCCGTAAGTACCCAGGTCTTAAGCCATGGAGCGCCTTAAAGGTGGTAACCAACACCTTGAAGCGCACCCGGAAGACCACCGGGAGCCAGTGCAGCTCGCGCAAGAGCGGTGTCACATGAGAGCGCCATGTTGCTCCCATCACCACCCGCGCAGCTGTACTCTGCGCCAGTTGGAGCCTCCGGGTGCTCCTCAAGGGGAGCCCCATGTAGAGAGCATTACAGTAGTCCAGATGGGAGGTAACAAGGGCATGAGTGACCGTGAGTAAGGAGTCCCGATCCAGAAAGGGGCGCAACTGGCGAATCAGGCGAACCTGATGAAAAATCCTCCCGGTCACTAAATGAACTGTTGCAAGTTGAGAACTACCTGTAGTCTCTGTAAACTTAATCCCTGTTATTCTTATGTTATTCTCTCTTTTCTAGTTTAGCTACCCATGTCTAAATTTAAAATGTTGTTTCATATGAGGGAAGGATTTATTTTTGTCTAATATAAATACTTTACTTTACACAGCATGATCTTTATTGAGTGAATTTTTCAGTCTTCCTAGTCAAAATAATACTGAACAATTGTGGACCAATTATATATTTCTAAGCACTCTACATGCTGATATTGGTATAATTTATAAGAAAAAAAGACTGTAAATTACCTCAACATTATCATTCAAGATTACTGAACAGTGGACTGAATCTGGGAATTTTTGCCAAAGAAGGAGCTCAGGAGATGGACAGAATTTGGACCAGGGATTTTTCGGATTAACGTATCCATTTTCACTTTCACATTTTAAATAAAATACGCAGAAGTGGGCATTGATGACCAACATAAGGGATGGTGTGAATGCAGAGATCTCCTGCCACTCAGCTAAATGTAAGACATTGTGAAACTGTCTGTGAAAGCTGCTCTTTTCATGCTACTATAGCTGAATTACCTTGAATTTCTATTTTAGGTGTCTTGAATTGGGTTCAAAGTGGAATACGTTATTGAGAAGGAAATAGTGCAGAAGGACAACTCAATTAATACTTTCAAGATGAGCTTATTTCATAGCCTGAGAAACTGCATTGCAGAGTGTTCTTGAAATGACTGGTCTACTTGCCCTTCCATCTGGGAGTCCACTGTATCTATTAGAGAAGGTCATCCCTATTCATTAAACAGCCATGATGGAAACACTGTTCCATTTGCCTGAAAAGCACAAGAGCTCTCTGGAGCCATCTAAGGCAATCATACGTGTCCCCTAAAGAAAGGGCTCCTTTTACCTACTAAAGCATAACTCATATTCAAATTAATATGAGTTTTCATGTGCGCAGAGAAAGTGAATTCAGGAACAATCCAAACAATTTTAAATGAATATGGCAACATTTCATTTAGGAGTACATTGGAATGAAGAGGGCTGCTCAAATGCAAAGTAAAAATTGTTTTCCAGAGTGTAATGATACTAATCAAGTTGCCTATATCATACTGTTGGTGAGGCAGGAATATCCGTAGCTAGTTTTGAGCATATTGCCATTGAATATAATTAAAATGTATTTAATTGTAGCGAATGACCAGCAAGGTGAAAAACACAGAAGCAACAATCAAATACAAAAGATGATGTAATAGTTGTATAAAGCTTAGAAATCAAGACTGAGAGAAATGGAACGATTAAACAATATGCATTTAAATACTATAAAATACAAAATAAAATTGCAACAGAATAAAAATGAGCAGAGGTGGCGCGGTGGTTAGAGTGCAGTACTGCAGCTACTTCAGCTGACTGCTAGTTCAGCAGATCGGCGGATCAAATCTCACCGGCTCAAGGTTGACTCAGCCTTCCATCCTTCCGAGGTGGGTAAAATGAGGACCCAGATTGTTGGGGGCAATATGCTATTTAGTATACTGTCTTTGGTGTAAGCCGCCCAGAGTCCTCGGAGAGTGGGCGGCATAGAAATATGACTAATAAAATAAATAAATAAAATAAAAATAAACAGAAGAAAAAAGAAGAAAATACTCTGAAATAAAAGAGAGACTTAATGTCATTTCTTCAAGATTTGGATATCCTGTGCCATTTTATGGAATTAGCTGGATATAGGAACATAGCAATGCTATTGGTAATGGTAGGATTCTAATCTGTGAGTAGGCAACGAACCATTTATCCCTTATAACAGATTGTTTTTCTATAACAAATAGAGTATTGGATTTATGATCCCATCCGCGAAAGGAAATCTACTATACCTTTTCTCCTTCTGAGACAGTTTTTTCCCTCTGTCATTTTCTTTTCTTCTGTCCCATCATTTTTTCTTTTAATTTCCCATCCCATTCCCATTCTCTCTTTTCTTTCCTTAATGTAATTGTCACTGCATTTTCTGCAGACAGCACAAGGATGCTTCTGTCACTAGTCACCAGGTTGTTGCTTGATATGCTCCAGTCCACCAGATAAGAATGTGTGAGCAGAAGAAGCTCCTGAAAAAGTTCATGCTTTCTTCATGATTTGTTTCCATAGGACAGTGATGGCTAACCTTTTTGCCGTCACGTGCCAAAAGCGGGGGTCGCATGGGGGGGGGGTCACGGGTGCGTGTGCCCAGATCCATAATTCAATGCGCCCTGCCCTCCCGTGTATACGCATGTGACCCCCCCACACTTCCTCCTGCTTTTGGCATGCAATGGCCCGGTGGGCCCAATAGGCCCATTTTCCCCCCTCCCCAGGCTCCAGAGGCTTTCTAGGAGCCTGGGGAGGACAAAAACAGCCTTCCCCATCCCCCTGAGGCCTTCCGGAGGCCGGAAACAGCCAGTTTCCTGACTTCCAGTGGGATGGAAAGGCCTGAAAATCAGTTGGCCAGTGCACGCATGTGCGCTGGAGCTGAGCTAGGGCAACACTCGTGTGCCCTCCAATATGGCTCCGCATGCCACCTGTGGCACCCGTGCCATAGGTTCGCCATCACGGCCATAGGATTTCACAGGGAGACAGTGGAAGCTGAAGAGATGAGCATTCAGTGCACAAGAAGATCTCAGTCCTCCCAGGGTAATTTCTCCTTTGAAAGATTGCTCAAGCAGATAATCTTTCATGAAATTGTGTGGGAACCAATAGGAAAAATGGTGTATGTGTGTCAGTAGTGGGTTCCACTTACCTTCGCTACCAGTTCGGAATTGAGAGCATACTCATGCATGTGCTTGCTTCATTCATGTGCGGGCTTGCTCTGCTCGTGCGCATGCTTGCTTCACTCATGCGTGGTGCTTCTGCTCATGCACAGAACCTTCTGCGCCACGGGTGGGTTCTAAATTTTTTTACTACTGGTTCTGTGGGCGTGGCTTTTTTGTGGCAGTGGCTTGATGGTCATGTGACAATTATTTCGGATTTAGCAGAGGTACTGGTCTACCAGGCTTTTAACTGCTTGCAGAGCTGTACCGATCTACCCATTTATTTTTTGCAGGCACTGGTCTACCCATTTATTTTTGCAGGCACTGATCTACTCGTGTATTTTGCAGGCACTGGTCTACTCATTTGTTTTCTTTTAACACTGATCAGCTGTAGGGCGGCCCTTTGAAGCCCCGGCAAGAGTTTAAACAGTTTTTTCCCCTCTAGCCATCAGCTGGGACTCAGGAGGCAGCAATAGATTGGGGGTGGGGGCAAATAAAAGGTAAGAATAACGCGGGGGAGCGTGGGGGGTGGGCGGTGGCCACGGGTGGGTGGTAGGTGCAGGGGGGCAGAACCAGTTCAGTGACATCATATTGTCACTGCTACCGGCTCGGGAGAACCTGGCCGAACCGGGAGGAACCCACCACTGTTCTGCGCATGCGTAGAGCGTCCATGATGATGTCCGGGTGGGTGGGGTAAAGCCTCCCACTGCTGCCACTACTGATTCGCTCAAACTGGGGCAAACTGGTAGAAACTCACCACTGGTGTGTGTGTGTGTCTGAGAGAGAGAGAGAGAGATCTTTCTGCCTGTTTTTACATGTGTTGGAAGAAATATCCATCTGGTTCAGTACTAAGCTGTGAGAAAAATAATGGAAACGACATGGAGGCTGATTGGAAAGATAGTTTATTGAACAGAACCACAAAGACAGTTCTGGGTCAGATGAACAAATGGTTGGATGGAACTTTATAGATTTCTATGACTTTGAAGTTTGAACTGTTCTGGGGGTGGTGCAATGAAGGGGCTTGTGTTCTGAAAGGGTGTTGGGTAATTCCTATGGTGGCTAAGGGCTTTTGTTCTGTGTTGGATCTTGGACGAGGGGCTGCTTTCTAATCCTACCCATTCTGCCAAGAAGTTTCAAAATATCCTGTCTTGAATGGATTTCTGTCTGCAGTATTTGCTTTGCTTATGATTAGAGTTATCTAGATACTTGTCTTCCTCTTTATCTCTTAAGTGCTGACATCTGCTGTGGGCTATTAAGGAAGACCTGGGGGCTGCTTTCTGTCTTTAACAGCATGTTTCTCCATTTCTCCTTTAGGGAAATATAATATTCTGCCTTTTTAATATTTCCCAAAATATTTCATTCTTCTAGGAGGGAGGGGCTTCCCACACATGGATTCTTAATTATGAAGTATGCAGTTTGTGGGAACTGCAGCCGACTGATCAATCTGTACAATGGGCAGCTGGGAATCTGAAGGAGGATGATTGCAGTGAAGGAAATCTAAGTTAGACTTTGCTTTCTATACTTGTTCTTGAAATGGCTTGGAAGAATGGAGGTTGAAGTGCGAGTTTCCTTGTTATCTCTCTGCCTTTTAATAACCTTGCACATATACTTTCTGATTTTTTTTCCACGCTTTCTAATAATGGTCCGAGATCAGTTCCAGCATTAAGAAGAGCTACAGACAGGGCACTGCAGTCTTGAAGAAGTTGCAATGTGAACAAACAGGTTGTGGTTCAAGGGGAAAAAAAATGTATATAATTGTTTGACAGCTGGAATCCTGTTTTTATTTTTGCCCTTTGAGTAAGTTTAGCTACTGGGCAGAGTGACTGAATTTTGAGTGAACCTGAAAATAGTTCCTTGCCTTGCAGAAAAACCTTTTGAGAATAATTGAACTAGTTTACCTTCCACCTGAGGCCAACCGGAACTTAATAAGATGAGGTACAGTAGCATTAAAAGGCGGGGAGGCTTTTAAACTCTTTAGAATAATTTTGATAATAAACAAAACAGAGAAATGCAGAGTCATTACTCATTTTGAACATACATATTAGGCTGCCTTTCATGCTTACAGTACAAGGCGTAAATAAATGAGGATGCCAAACTCATTTTAAAATTTGATTTTCATTTTAATTTCCCTCACATAATAGTTCATCAGAGTCAACAGCTTTCATAGGAATGGGGCCCTTAGCATTTGATATACTTTTCTAAATTAACTATTTTAGTAGCCCCCAGCAACAGAAGGACAGAAAGGGCAACTAATTAAATGATTAATCTAAATTCTAAAATACTATATTTAATGTGAGGCTTTGCTGGCAAGTAGCACTGTAAAGAGATGCACAGAATAATACTCACATAAACTAAGAATATGCCAGAAAAGGCCAAATGTTTGATAATATCAATATTATACAATTAAATGCTTTACTTTGAAGTTTAAAATATTAAATATAATTCTATAATGCTAAATAATATTTGCAGTTGATTCAGGGTTGCAGAAACTTTCATTTATTCTTATTTGTTGTATGCAATCTATATCTATATCTATATATACTTTTTAATTTTTATTTTCAGACAAGTTAGAACTTCTTGGTGACATTCTCATTTAGAATAGAATAGAATAATACAGTTGGAAGGGACCTCAGAGGTCTTCTAGTCCAAATACAGTATATGATGTGAATGCATGTCTTAGACATGAGATGTGCACAAGAGCACTGTCTTTCCATATTTGATCAGTTGTGAGGGGATCTGTGCAAAGGTTGAATTCAGCGAGTTCAGACTGGTTCAGGTGAACCGGTAGCAGTAAAGATCAGTTGGCCCCACCTACCCGCCCCCACTCTATCCTGTCCTTTATTTCCTGCTTTGTAGCTCAACTCAATCATGCAGCACAGCTGATTTCCCTCCCCCCCTCCTCACTGTTCTACTTACCATTGCTGACTTGGAAGGTAAGCAGCTGAGCTTCTAAATGCTCCACTTTCAGCGCTGTGCGCAAGCGCCTTAGGCGCACAAAACACACGCTCACCGAACCAGTTGTTAAACCGGCAGCACTCCTCCACTGGATCTGTGGCTAACTTACTTCTGAGGTTTCAGAAGTAAGAAGGTTTCAGATATTTGGAGGATTCCCTCTAAGGGAGCTTTATCAGAGCAGGAAGTCAACTAAGTTCATGGTGAGAATAGAAGCATCCTTGCCTCCTTGCAACAATAAAGTAAGCTAAAAAAAATTGAAAGAATATCAGAAGTAGAAAGTGCCAGAGTAGGAAACATTTAGTAAGGATACAGGACAAATTTAAACATAGTTTCAAAAATGATAGTGATAAATACTGATGATACTGGATTGGCTCCCTGGAAATACATTACTTCATATAAGGTATTTAAGTCAAGGAAATTAAGAAAGGCCTCACTTGTATATGTACACACACATGCACAAACATTTTTCAATGGTTACACATAGTTTTAAGTTATTCAAATAAGGTCGATCGCACTAACCCTTTGATTAGTAGTACATGATACTTTCTATCAAAACTGGATGATCTCATACAGGCATGTTACATTTTGGGGTAAGAGTCAGGAGAAAAAAGAGCTCCATCAGGAAAAAAAAAGATGTGTTAGGTTTTCTTGATGCTTTATGAAAAAAAATTGTATTTTCACAAGTGTGCCTTCAGCCAGGGGGGTGAGGAGGTGACTGAGGGGGTGGGAGGCAGAGAATTCTGTAAGTTGTCTGCAATTTAGAGAATAGAGGAAAACAAATTAGGCTTCGCTTGTTATGACCAATAATGAAGTTTTTGTATTTTCAAAAGGTCACCAATGCTTTTCAGCTGACATTGTGCAAGGGTCTGGTTTATGTCCTGCTGTGCATGTACAGTAATCTCTGTGTGGCATGATTCACTAAGACATTAAAAGAGTTGATGGAAATCTTCAGAGTACATTGCATTTACAGTATTGAGCCAATCTTTTTATCAGTTTAGGGAAAAACCCGCAACAGGTACTCTGTGACCTGCATTGGTTGTCAGTTTGCTTCTGGATTCAATACAAGATGGCAGTAATGATATCTAAAGCCCTACATAGCATGGAACCAGGTTATTTGAGGAACCACCATCTCCCCAATTACATATTCCCATCCCATCAGATCTGATAGAGGATCAAGTTCCTGGTCTTGTCAACCAGGGAGTGTCATTGGGTGGGTCAAGGAAGAAAGAGAGAACCCTATGGAACATTTTCCCCTTGGCGGGGTTAGATTAAATGGCTGGCCTTTCAAAAAAAAAAAAAAAAACCCCGAAACTTGATTTTGTGAATCAGTATTGAGATGTGGGAAATGATGAAACTGACACAACAGCTGTATTGAATGCTATTGAGAGGCTTGATTACTTTGGTGGTGAATGAAATTAATTTTAATGAGGATTTTTATTGCCTTTGCATTGTCTTCTACAGTTTTAAATGCATCATTTGGTTGTTTTTACATTGATTTAACTGTCTGTAAGCTGACCAGAGTCGTCTATATGAAATGGGCAGCTATATAGTCATAAATCAGACAATAAACAAATAAACAAGCAACAGCATCTGCTATCCATCAATATAAGTAGCCTGGGAAACCAATTGTGTAGCATACGTTTATTTCTCAGCTTGCATACCAAAAATATGAACCAAATTAATCACATCTCAAAAGTTCTGATATTTGTGTTGGAGTGGGGCTTACTGCAGCATATCGACAAAAGTGAAGATATGCTAATATCTTGATTATCACTTATCAAGAAAATACCTGTCAAAGTAGGCTGATGGAAAATATTGTCTTATTATCCTTCAGCATTATAAGTATGGATCTATAAAAGGAAAGCCTAAACAAAAACAGCACTGCAGCAAAAATAAAATACATGTGTTTAATATACCTAGACAGAAACTTGATGAGATTAGTATTTCTCCAAAAGTATAATTATAATGGTGATAGTAAAGAGGCCGAGAATTACTTATCCATCCAAATAATGAAAGATCTTTTGTTTCAAGCTGCCCATCTCCCCCTCACTCCCCAACCCCTGGCCGTAATAATATTCCCACAGACCAGTTCTGGGATTTCTTTTAACTAGAAGACAATTGGGCTGTTTGACCTATTGGCAAGGCCACCTAGTTAGGCTGCCAGAAACTGTAGCTTGAACAGAAGAGCCTATGTTTGATAATTCTGGAGGCTTTGTTACAAATTCTCTAATTATTCAGGCAACTCTTCATGTCGTAGTCTAGCCAGAGGAGATAGACTCAGAATGGATATTGGCAAACTCATTGGTGCAGAGTCAAATCAAACAGCTGGAACTAGTTAGCGAACTTAAATCTGCAGGTAGGCCAAAGGGAAGGAGGGGTGGAGGAATGCAGTGTAGATTGTATATTTTTCTTTTTCTTTTTTGTAATTAGCTCATCTTTCAGCTTACCCACACAGGTGTTTCTGGACTAGAAAAAAAAATGGGTTGCTTCTGGGTGGGAAATGGAAAATATGAAGGGTTGCCAGCTTTTTTCTCATTACTTTTAACCCCTGACAAAGTAATTGTGATTTGTCCTAACCATTTTTCCTACTTCTTCCCTCTGCCTGCTGTGTGTCATACCTCAATTTCTCTGTGTTATAGTCAACAAGTGAAAAGTTCTGTGGGACCCTTTTAGGGGGAAGCTGAATATGTTTTATGCCCTCAATTCATGATCTGACTTAATGAATATGTTGGGATTGTAACTGGATGTAGAAGATCGCTGAATTTCAGGATTAGCATATGGGGAATCACTTCAGTTACTAAAATGTATGCCTTGAGATATTTTATGTTGCAATCCTTTTCAGAATGGAAAATCTACCAGCCTGATCAGGGAACACAATTTGAAAGTGACCATTTTCATGGTTTGTAGGGGAAAAAAAGCATGTGTAAATGTGAGCCTTTACAGATGCATTTTTAAAGGAAGGAACGCCCTCTAATCTCAAGGCACACTCCTGTGGAAGCCAAGCAACAAACTGGAAGGAAGAAATAATAGAAAGCAATAACTAAAGGTTGCTATTTTCTCTAAATAATAGTACAATCCAGAGGCAAGTGCAAATTTTCTATGAACCTTTGTCAGGTTAAGGAAATTTCATATTTTGAGGTAGCTTTTCCTCTGTGGTTAGAAATGTGGATGTAAGTATCTGATTATTGTGAATCTTCGGTTCTTTTTGTCACTATATTTTGTGTTTGCTCCACTGATATTCTAAAGAAGAATAAGAAATGCTTTTCAGTTTGGATCATAAATATATTGTAGATGAAGGCCTGGTTCATACATGACTAGTTCTATGAAGTCCTTTCCAATATGCATCCATTATATCATGTGATTTCTTACCACAATCTTTAATTTGAAATTAAAGAGGAATATACTTCTGCATAAAAGGTAGTCAGTTTGCTTAATACACAAGATAGTACACAAGATAGGATCCAAGTAATTTGACTGATTCAATATATTGCTTGTTGATATTCATATCCATAATATATATCAGTGATGGCTAACCTTTTTGCCATCATGTGCCAAAAGCGGGGGGAGCACGCACGCATGCCCACATCCATAATTCTATGTGCCCCACCCCCCCTGTGCTCCCCCTGCTTTTGGCATGTGATGGCACTGTTTTTGCTTTCCCCAGGCTCCAGAGCCTTTCTAGGAGCCTGGGGAGGGCAAAAACAGCCTTCCCTACACCCCCCAGAGGCCCTCCGGAGGCCGGAAACAGTGTATTTCCTGAGTTCTGGTGGGCCCAGAAGACCCAAAAATCAGCTGGCTGGTGCACCCATGCGTGCCGGAGCTGAGCTTGCGTGCCCATCGATATGGCTCCATGTGCCACCTGTGGCACCCTTGCCATAGGTTCGCCATCACGGATATATACTGTGAAGACTGCCATGAGTGCCTTTCGGAGTGCCTTTCATAACTTCTACTATATATACTAAGATCCGGGGGTGGGTTTCAAAACCCATCGCTACTGGTTCGCTCATGCATGCGCAGAAGCTTCCGGGTGGGTGGGCAGAGCCTCCTCTCACTGCCTCTACTGGTTCCCCTGATCTGGCGAACCCACCACTGCTATGATCCTTTTAGTAAGGAGCTTAACTCAGTCCCTCTCTCTATTGAAAATGGGAATGGACTCTACAAATTGTGTGAACTACCACCAAATATGTTTGTTAAGTGTAGATGCAAAGGTTCTGAATGGGACTTTGATGTGAAGATTGCAGAAGGGATTGGCATCAAAGCATCATTATAGTTTTATGAAAAGATAATAACCTTCTGATTTTTCAGTTGAAAAAGTCATTTGTTATACACTGTTTGCCAGCCTTGGAAATCTATATGGTTTAAATACCTTTAATAAAGTCCAAATAAATATGGACAGTATCCAAGAAATTTGAAATAATTGGAGTATTCTTTATTGCAAAATCAATGGTCTCAAGCTTTGAGGTCATAAGAAATACAATTTAAAAAAAACTAATTTATCATATTTATTTTGATCTTGAACAAGGCTTATTCATAAAATATACTTCTTTTTATTCTGCTGGATTCTTCAGTAAATGTTTGAAAATGGTTGCTTGCTGAGCTTTTTAACATGGAATTGCAATAAATGTGTAATACTGAGTGCACATGAATTGGTCACACCTCTTATTACCTTCTTCTTGGTTGAAATTCTTACTATGATACAAGAGGCTTTTACTATGATGCTTGGACTACAGGCAGTCCTCGACTTACAACTGTTTGTTTAGCAAAAATGCTTTTAAAAGTAAAAAAAAAAGCCTCTGATGATTGTGCGGCTCAGCTGGGTATGGAGGGTGGGACAGGGATTTTTGCTACCGGTTCTCCGAACCACCCACCTCCATCGCTACCGGATCAGTTGATCCAGTCCGAACTGGGAGCATTTGACCCCTGGTCCTTCTGCTTATGACCACTGTAACATCCCCATGGTCAAGTGATCGAAATTCAGGCACTTGGTTCCTGGCATGTACTGTATCTAACACCAACTGCAGCATCCTGGGGTCATGTGATTGAATTTGCGATCTTTCCAACTTCTGACTAGCAAAGTCAACCCCCCCCCCTTTTTTGTAGTTTTTCATATGAACCTTCATTCTGATTTTTTAAACTTGGCACATTGTGGTCATCATCTTCATATTTTTGATTCTGCAGAAACCTTTCTAATTTACTTTGTTTTACTCACATACTTGTTATACCCACATATTTGTTATACTCACATACTTGGTATAACAGTAAAAGGAGACTAACATACATTTCATGGAATAGAAAAACAAAATTTGAGGCTTCCGGTTGTGTCGCCGGCATCGCCAGACGCTTCTTTGCGAAGCGCCAGCCCCAGACTCCGTAGAATTGCAAGAACAGCGAAAATCGGCTGTCTTGCGGTTTGGAATCTTTCCCCCCAGGAAGAAGGGGGGAAAGAGAGCAGACGGGTGGGGTAGAGCTCCCTAAGAGCACCAGATTTTGCTAATAATCTGGTGCTCGAAGATGAGAGCTCCCCGTGAAGCCTGTCAGTGCTCCGGACCTGGGATGCCTCTGCCGGGGAAGTTTTTCCCTGGCAGAACTGGATGCCGCGGCCACCCCATTAAACAACTTTAAACATCTACATTTGATCTCAACTGGCCGAGCAAGCATGCGAGGAATTGGAATTGCAAGTATTTGTATCCTACTTTTAAAGAATTTTTTTTTCTTTAACTCCTATGGGAAGAAAGAGAAAGTAAGATGGCGTTCTAGCTTTAACGGGGCATGAAGAAGTGAAAGTTTAAAAAAAATACTGATAAAGCCCCTGTTTGAAGTATAAGATTCTGTTTTAAAAAGTGGATTAACCAAGGATTGAAATAATTGCAACAATTGAAGCAGTAACAAAAAGTTTAAAGTGAAAGACCCTTTTTTTTTCTTTTTGTTCTATTCTGTCCGCTTGGAAAGGGAAGAAGAAGGGGGGCAAGAGGGCTGGTTCCTTTGAAAATAATGCTGGGTTAGTTATCCCACAAATAAGGTTTGACCTTTTTGAAGAAGCTTTGAATTCAATTACCTCTGCCTTATTGGAAAGAATTGAAATTTTTTTTCAAGTTCGAAATAATGAAACAATTGAAGATACTGTATTGATACCTAATAGTGAGGTGTTGAATGAAGAGCTGGGAGAAGAAAGAGAACAGCTTGTAGGGATCTTGGAAAATAAAATGGAGGCGTTCCAGAATGAGAAGGAAAAATTTCTGGGAGCTTTTGGGTTTCTGGAGATACCAAATGGAATTTTACATTTTTTTTATAAAGTCCTAACTGCAGTTAAAGAATTGTTTCCAGTGGAAGCTACAGTTTTGCGAAAATTAAGTGTCAGACAACAACCTCAGAAACTGCAAGAGTGTATTAGAGTAAAAAAAGGCGGAGGAATCAGAGTGAAGAAAAAGGTCCGGAAAAAAGTTAGGAAAAAAGAGTGGAGATGAATCCCTCATTGATGAGATGATGGTCCATAAAAAGTCTTGTTTAAGTGTTCATAGATTTTGAATTTTTGAAACATCCAACAGTTTATTGCCAGCTATTTAAGTGATGCGGAGGTGAAAGGCAAAATCATAGACATATTGGAATATTTTGAGAAGAACAAACAGATCACTGCAATGCCGGTGTTTTTGGCTGTGGAGCAAGCCTTGGCCTGAATGAATTGGAACCTTTTATTAAAGACTGTAACAAAAAGGAATTTAATTGTTATTGTAGAAGTCTTATTGAATATGATAAGTGAACTTGAGCTTTTTGTTGGATTGTAATAGCTACAGGGCAAGAAGATAATAGGTCTAGGGTAATTGCAGATGATCTGCTGGCTACCTTAACACGTTTGATGACTTTAATAATCTAGTTGAAAGACTTTATAGTAGCTTATGGAGTGGTATCAAATAATTCATATTTTTCTTTTTCTTCCTCTTTTTCTCTTTTTACAATACCGATGAGGTGGGATTATATCGTGGTTGGATTTGTCAGATACCATGTGGAATTTAAATATAAAAGTCACTCGGGGGGGGGGGTTATATAAAGAAGCATTTTTATTTTTATTTTTTGCAAGGGGGCAGACGGTAACTGAAGATATTATATACACTGTTGGAAGATGGGAATAATCAAGAAGATCAAGATCTGGTTTAACATCGTATGAAGAAGGACTAAATGATAGATGTAGTTTTTAAATAGATGATGTGTTGAAATGTATCTTTTTAGTTAGAAATTTTTTTTTAATTTGATTAAAGTGTTTGGACTTTAATGTTTTAAAATTGGAGGATAGAAGAAAATGTATTGCTAAACTGATAATAGGCTCGATTATTAAGTATGATCTTTAGTCAGAAAACGTTTTTTTTTCCTTTTTAAAGTGTTTTAATTATAATTGGACTCTATGGAAATGATTATTAAACATTGACTATTAAGTATTGTTTCTAGTTAGAAAATATTTTTAAGTTGTTTTAATTATAATTGGACTTTAATGGTCCAGAATTGGAGGACAGAAGAAGGGTTTATATAATTTTTTGTTTTAAATTTATAATGAAGCTAATTGGTTAAAATGATTAATAATAGGTTAGACTATGTATTGTTGGATTGTTTTACTAAGTACTTCAATTGTAAGTGGACTTTAATTGTGTAAGGTTGGGAAGAAGAAGAAGAAAGAAGATTTGCTTTTCTTGTATGTAATTGTTTCATGATTATGTGAAGTGTGGGAGTTAAATTTACAGATAGTTTTCTCATGTGTTTTTATTACGCTTGCTGTATTTTATATTTTGTATTTGCTCGGGGAAGCTGGGGGTGGGGGAGGTCGGGGAGGGGGGGAAAAACTTTTGTAAAACCTCTTAAAAACTTTTTCAATTAAAAAAAAACCAAAATTTGAAGGTCAACTGTAGAAATGTAGAAATGTTAGATCTATAAGTGTGAGGACACATTAGATGCATCATAATTAAACCCTGTAGCATCTGCCTCCTCAATTGAGGAGTTTATAGTAACAGACCAAAAAATATTAAAAGTCTAATGTCCATACCCTGCGCATCTAAACTTAATTGAACAAATTAAATTTCATAACAACCAGATATTATCATTGTGTATTTTCCTAGAGACATGTAAAAGAGAATAGAGTGAGTGCTAATGGTTTATGCTGGTTGCCTTACTAAAATGATTCTGTGAAGAGTTATGACACACAGAGAGCCCAAAGTAACTAAATGAATATACTTTTACAATTATGCAGTATATTACACTCATACAGACCTATTATATTTACAAATATAGATGGTGTGGTGACTTTGTATGTGAATAGGATAATTTTGTGCTGTAGACAGGAACACTCAGCTGGTCCAGTAGTATTAATGATCATGTACAAATCACCAGTTGCATCCCTACTTGAGGAGTCGTACGATTGGTGATAATTCAGGAACTACCAGTATATTTGAATCTCCAACCCTTAGGGACGAAACCTTTTCTTCATATGATGATGAGTCATGTTTCATTGTTAGAAGATTATTGATTATTTATCAAAGTAAGTTTCAGAATGCCCAATGTTAAATGTAAAGTATGATCTAAGAACAATATTACTGGTGTTTGATTTATTTTTCCATGCCCTATATTGCAATCTGAAAACATACAATGTGCAAATTTTTGTTGGATGTTTTGCTCAGAAAGAACTCTTGAAAACAAGACAACCTGGCCACATTTGGCTTATTGTATGTCATTCTGAATTCTGATTATTTTATTTTATTACTTCATTTGTAAAATTTATTAGGCCCCTATATTACCACAGGTAATTATTTAACTTGTGCCCTCTACGATGGCAATTTATCCAAGGTGAGCATCCCCATGAGCCAAGAGCAGGAGCCACAACATTATATAGATTTTATATTGAATGTTGATTAAAGATAGATTGGGCATACATATAACCATTAGAAGACTCCAGGAGGAGAGGATTGCCTTAAAACTAGAACGGAAAACAAGATAATAGGAAAAGGACACACCGGTACTCTTCATGGTGTGAAAAAATTACAGACATTCTTTTTGATGCAATATAGCAGCTTTGATAAAGTTTGAGTGGCCAAGAATTTAATTGTTATTCTAAAAAGCTGACCATGTACTTCACTGTGGAGAGAGAGGGAGGGAGGAAGGGAGGGAGGGAGGGAGGGAGGGAGGGAGGGAGAGAGAGAGAGAGAGAGAGAGAGAGAGAGAGAGAGAGAGAGGGAGAGGGAGAGAGAGAAAGAGAGGTGCAAGGGAAGCTGTATTACACATCCTCAATTGTCTCCAAGGCATAAATCCTATAGGTATTTAATCACCAATAGGCAACAAACTGGCATCATAACATCATAGCTAAGTAAATTACCAAAGAAATACAACTGGAACATATGCAATCTTATATCTGCATATAAAAAAAGAATTATAACTGATTAAAGCTAAATTCTTGTTTCAATTCTCCACACTTTCAAAGAACACAGTCTAATGTTGCATTTAAACAGCTGCTGTTAAGCAGATACTTCGTCATGTGGACTGAAGGTTGATATTAGTGAATGGCAATCAGTAATAAAGATAAAGTCCTTTCAGTACAAATACTAGCTGATACATTTAATTCCCTAGACAAAGCTCAGCACTTGTCTATCTGTTTATGCATTTGCCTATCTATTTGTGCATATTTTCTTTTTTCTAAAGCTATGACAGTAATACAAAAGGCATACACTGCTATTTTTTATTATATGCAATATTACCACACTGATACCGTATTGTGAGGCTTCATAAGCCAACTTTAATGCACTATAATATGCGAACATCATGATTGATGCCACCCTTTTACTTCCTTCTAATGTTTGTCCACTGCCATACCTTCTCCCCTACAGTGAAGTGTTCAAGGGATGTAGCACAGGGACAACAATTTGGCATAAATCTGTTATAACCGTTAAGAAACCCTACCAAGCTATGACACATCTGGAGGCATTCATGAACTTTCTCTCTACACATGCCTATGTTTTCTACATCAATATGTGATGCTAGGCTTAAAGAATAGTATTTCTTGCAACATGCTCAAAAACATTGTCAATTTCTGCAACATTGACTTTACACTACACTGCACACAAAAGCTGTGTCCAGACCCTGTTCAGAAGGTCCAGGACATGCTGTAGCACCAAAACACTAAGAAAAGCAGAATAGAAACAGCTGCTTGAGGTCCTCCTCGCAATGGCTATCCAAAAAAACTTCATATTCCGACACACAGCACCCAAATCACAACATACTACACAGCAAACCACCATGCAAAAATTAACCCTACCATACAAAAAAGGGGTGTCAGAAATGATAGCCAGAATCCTCCATCCCCTAGAAATAACAATAGCCCACAAACTCATAGCCACACTCTGCCAGGAATTATTCAGAACCAAAGACGAAAGAAAGATGAAAGAAACAATGCCATCTACAAAGTCAACTGTAACCAGTGCAACTTACGTGGGACAAACATCACATCAATTAAAAACCAGGATCCACAAACACCAGCTGGCAGTCAAACACCATGATCCCAAATCCTTAACCTCTACCCACACCAATACCAAACAGCACTAGTTTGACTAGAGCAACAAAAAAATCATCAGCCATGCCATCACCCACCATGCTCGTGAGTTCATTGAAACCTGGCACTCCACAAGCAAGTCTATCAACAGACACATTGACCTACAACCAGCCTACAAACCCCTCAGAATCCAAATCAACTGCACAGCCAACCAGAGACAGCATCGACCTTCAACCAACTCATGCAATTCTTCCCCCACTCATACACACCAGCAGTTCACCTCCCAATGACCCTGACCGAGGTAATCTCCATATCACAAAACCCATCACAAGACTCACAGCTGACTCACCACAAGACCTATCACAAGACCCTCACTTGACACACCACATGTAAGCCCTTATAAACAGAACACTGACATCCCTAAGCCAGGGTCTGTAACTTTAAACACTCAAAGAGCCATTTGGACCTGTTTCCCACAGAAAAGAAAACACCAGGAGCCACAAAATCCTTCCCGTGCCTGACTATTTCTTGTGTGGTCACAAAACTAGCATATGTAGTTGAATTAAACGTTCTGTTTTCTTCTGAAACTTTTCTTGGATTTATCCATGGTTGGCCTACCGGGGGTTGAAAAACTCAATAAATTGCATGCTGGTGGGTGTCACACATTGCCAGTTGTAACACATATTTTGAGTGAGAGGGAGCGGCAGCAGAGGGGTGAAAGAGCCAAATGCAGCTCCAGAGCCACAAGTTGCTGACCCCTGCCCTAAACTCTGCTGATGTTACCTAGCTTGGTACTTTGAGTTTTTCAGATCCCAGTTTTATTGCATGATAATAATGTTACTTAATTAGCACTAGATATCTAGACAATCCTTTTAGATAACAAGTGTCCAAACTGCATGTGCATGCATGCCCAAACTGAAACGTGTGAACATGCATATGTGCAGCAGAGCCCCGAAGACCAGCTGGCCAGTGGGAGACGGGGCATCCCAATACTGGCAGCGTGGCAAGAGGTAAGAGATTTTTCTTTTGTGAGCTTCTGTTTCGTCATTTGCAGGGAAACAAAAGCTCACAAAAGAAACACCACAGAGATCTGACCTGGGGCGACGGTGTGCGTGCCATAGGTTCGCCATCACAAATTTAGTCCAATAAAGTGTATGAAGTTAGGAAATGTTTATATTTGAATTATGGAATGTTTTATATGAATATGGACTTAAAGGTGAATTGTTAAGGCATAATGAGCTTGGGCCATAAGTAGCACAGCTATATATATTAAAATTTCAGTTATTGCTACCATTTTGAAAAAATAGTACAAGCAGGATTTTCAATATACTTGATGAATCAAGGCTTCAGATATACCTGGATACTTAGTCTTATTCAAACTTTAGGGAAAAGAACAACTGGAGGAAAAAACAAGGATGTGTCTCAGCCAATTCCTACTGGGTGGAAAATGAGAAGGTAGCTATGTTTTCACTGACCGCAGGTGCAGCTCTTTATGTGACCCATATCCTGGAGATTGTAACCATAATGTGCCAAACAAATGGTTGAGGTCTGAAAATGCATTTACAATGACATGAGCAAGGGTTGATTACAAGCTGCTGTGACACTATACTTCAACAACACACTGTAGGTAGGATCTTCCATCTTATTGCACTAAGCTCAGCTAAGTGGAGGGACTGGGATTTTATTGCTGAACTTCTGCTAAAATACATGAAAACTACTTCAGTATTGGAGCATATGAGAATTGGCCATTACGTTTTTCAACTGTAGCTTTTCACAACTGTTTTTGAAAAAAAAAATCTGTTGAACTAGTTTACTGGATCTTAGATTTTAATTCAGCTTCATAAAGACAGAGGAATTTAGTAGGCTTTCTTCTCTAACACTCCTTGTCTTTACAGTTGACATGATAGATTTGCAACAGTGTTAATTTAATTTATTTTAATTAATTCAATTTATATGCCGCCCCTCTCCAAAGACTCAGGGTGGCTCAGAATACATTTTTAAAAAATCATTATAAAAAACATTTAAAAATTAAAAACATTAAAAACATTAAAAACTCATTCACGCCATTCATGGCTGGATCTCGCCAGATCACAAGTGCGAGACCAACGACCCCAGGCCTGCCGGAAAAGCCAGGTCTTCACCGCTTTTCGGAAGGCCAATAGGGTGGGGATGGTCCGGACCTCAGGAGGTAATTGGTTCCAGAGAGCTGAAGCATAAGATACATTTTGGAAAGTTCAATATGATCTTGTAGATTGTAATGGGCATTTCTGAAATAAAATAAATAATAAAAGAACTTTCCTATTTTAGAAAGGAAACTCCCTTATTTTAAAATAGCTGGTATGTGCAGAGCTGCTCATTACAAGTTCAATTTAAATACAAAGAATAATATGAAAGAAAGGCAAACTCATGACATTTGAGCAAATGACTGAGAAGGTCATATAAAGGTGCATCTGCATATATATTAGCATATGCAAATGTTATGCAAATGTGGGTGTTCTTTTTCTCAATAGTGGAAGAAACTTTTTTATTGAGAGGTATTTAGAACTTCTGGTTTTTTTTGTGGGACAAACATGTTTAGTACTGACTATCAACCAGAAATATTTAGTTAAGAACAGAGGTGGGTTTCAGCAGGTTCTGACCAGTTCTGGAGAACCAATAGCGGAAATTTTGAGTAGTTCGGAGAACCGGTAGTAAAAATTCTGACTGGCCCTGCCTCCATCTATTCTCTGCCTCCCGAGTGATTGGGAGGAAATGGGGATTTTGCAGTAAGCTTCCCCTGGAGTGGGGTGGGAATGGAAATTTTACAGTATCGTTCCCCTGGAGTGGGGTGGGAATGGAGATTTTACAGTATCCTTCCCATGCCACGCCCACCAAGCCACGCCCACCAAGCTTTGCCATGCCCACCAAGTCACACCCACAGAACTGGTAGTAAAAAAAATTGAAACCCACTACTAGTTAAGAAGTAACAAAATATGTGGACAAAATACCACTTTCCAGGAATCTTCTAAAGTTAAATAAGAATTTTAAAACACATTGTGCTTGTAAAAACAAACAAACAATTAGTAATAATTGTCACAAAAATTTTATAGTTTATTTTCCCAACCAAATCAAAATATTTAGAAGATACCATTGTAGATGGTTAGGATCTGCCATACCAAAGGATTAATATAAAATAATTCAGAGAAATGTTGCTTGGGTTTTTTTTTTTTTAGGTATAATGCAAATCTTAATTATTGGACTGATTTTTTTAAATAGTTTAACAATCCACATTTTAAATACTACTGTTCAAAGCATAGAAGTTGAGTAAAAACTGAGATGGAATTAAATTATTCCATCATTGCTTCAATATACTGCAGTTCTCACTCAAGTCAGTGGTATTTAGCCAGAAATCTCAAACAATTCATTATTTGGTTTATAGCAGTTAAATAAAGGGTTTGAACCTTAAATACACGATTCCCAGAGCAAGGATTTTACTATATTTACCCTGTTTTTATATTCTACTGGGATAACATCAGCTGTAGGAATTTAGGGAAACTGAAAAAAGATTGCACGCTTGATATAGCTAATCATGTGTAATTGTTTAGCTGTCCCTTTTAAAAGCATTATGAGTTGTTGGCTGTTTAGAAATGTGAAACATCTGCCAGATGTGAGTAATTAACTGGCTCAATACCTTTCTATCCTTTACCATGTTTTAGTTTCCGAGACCAGAGACATAGAAACACCCATCTTCTGAGGCTAGTTTCTTTGGGAGACATCAAAGTTGTGAGAGGGAATTGCTCTTGGCAGCCAAAGGGCTAGTAAAAATAGGCTTAGATTGTTTACACGGCTTTCCATGGGTCAGACTTTATTACAACTGTGCTTTGTGGCTTCCAGTTGATGGAGAGCTTTGCAAAGGTTTTTGGCAAGTGCAACAGCTAACATTTCCATGTGAGAAAGGGTTTACACAGATATCTTGAAAGGTTGAGAGTTTCCCTTTGTTCTAAAATAAAATAATTAGAAAGACCAGAGAAGATCCAAGCCAATCCAGGAGTTTAAGGGTGTCTGCAAGGTGTGGTTAAAAAGGTGCTTGTGATAGTGTGATACCAATAGAAAAAGGCAGAGTTTCGATCACACCATCATGGATGCCATCTTTTTTTTTAAAGTCATACTCTGTGGATAGCCTTGTAAGTTGCTTTATATTAACAATTATTACAGTTACAGTTATAATTTTGCACAATCTAGAAAAGCACACCAAGCACAACGGTGCTTTTCAGTTGCAGTTTCCACAATCCCAAATCCTGGGCTTGATTGAGGCTGATGGAAGATTTCATGGAAATTCAAAGTATGTGGGGAATATTTTCTGTCACTATTACTGTGTTTCCCTGAAAATAAGACCCTGTCTTATATTTTTTGAATCCCGAAATAAGCGCTTGGCCTTATTTTCAGAGAGGTCTTATTATTTTGGGGTGCATGGAGCAAGACGGGGCTCCTCTTGCCATCTTACCTGATTTCCAGCTCTGTCTCCCTAACCCTAACCAGACCGGCTGAGCATGTGTTTAAATATTTTCAGGGAGGGCTTACTTTTGGGGAGGGCTTATTTTTGGGGAAACATGATAGTGCATTATTATTTCTTCAGGACATTTTTCTCCGTATAACCATGGATCATTTTTATTCTTTTCTGGCTCCTAGAGAACTTTGTCTTCCCATCTCATTTCAGTTGCCCCAAAGGGAAAAAATGCTTGAAGTTTTCCACATTGCTGTTCGTCTTTACCTATATATCTTTTCCAAAAGGAAGAAGCCAATGGCTGCTTAGCATTTAACTTTAGATTTTTAAAAAGCTGATGTAGGGTAAATATATACAAGAAAGAAAGCTCCATTTTTTATTTTTTTTGAGAAAAAATGTTTCTCAGGAAATGTATAATACCTATCAAAAATGTGTGTTAGGATCTCTAATTTTAAGCAAACTCTGGTATTTGTTTTTTTGCAAAACTTTGTACCCCTCCAGTGCATTACTTATATGTATTGAGAAGAGGCATTATTTTATTGTAAAAAAAATAATAAACCCTTTATTTCTTTAATATTAAATGATTTTGTTAAAAATAGTTTAAAAGTTTAAAAATAGTTTAAAGGCGAGTGTAGCATTTTTCTTTTGTGGAAGTTAGGTTTGCTTCTGTGCTTTGCTTATTTTAATGAATCTGCACTGTTTATCTCAGGTTAATTAAAGGATGTTAATTAAACTGAATTGGAAGTTGATTCTATTTAGAACAAGTTGCTCACCAATGGTAAAAGAGAGAGAGAGAAAAAACTCCTTGCTCTTTTAAGTAATTCTAAATGTTAATAATCTTGCAACAAGAAACAAGCAATAAGGTTGTCTGTAAAATTCAAAAGTGTCAGACAATGAAATCAGCATTTTTTTACTAGGGTTGGCAAGAAAGATATGAGAATATGATAAGGTATTGTCTCGGTGTTTAAATAGTATTGCTTTTTAATGCAATGTATTCATGAGTCACCTTGTAGTAGGCAGACTCATGAACGAGTGGCAGGGTTTCATTTCATGGTTTTCCTGGAACACTACAATTTCTTATACATTCCCAGTCTTGCCATTTTATTTATGTGGATGGATTTATTTGGATTCTATTAGGACACTGACTTTCTTTCACATTTTAGTTATTAGAAAATGGTGACCTAGATAAAATGACAATATAATCACAGTGATTTCTTTTGTGAATGGATCTCTTGTTTACATTTGAGATCTGGATAGCAATACAACCGATCAAAAAACATTAAGTAAAAGCTACAGCATGGTTTTGGGGACCCTATTATTCACAATTTTCTGAACTTATTTAAATATAAAACTGCCATGGATAATACTTTGTACAACTTGGATCTATGAAAGCTTAAGCCACAATAAATCTGTTGACCTTTATGATTCCCAAGAATTCTAGATTTTTTTTAGATGAATGTCATTTTCACAATCCGTGAATGGCCACAAATTAGCTCAAAAGGTCTGCATTGCTTGTTATATTCTCCAGCCTTTTGGACTTTTGGCACCCTTACTCTAACAGTCCATAATGAAAATTAAGATTTTTCTCACAATGCTGGTGACCAATAGCTTGTGTCATGTATTCAATGAAACTATGTCACTGCTGAAACACATCGGAAAATCCATCTATTTTAATTTCCAAAGCTACCCCAGATACCCTTAAAGTGCAGTGAAAGCATGGTACACATTATGTCATCACAAAGAAAAACAGAAATTAGACGATGAATTAATTATGAATCCTTTGTAACTTTTTGATCACTTCCTCTCCTTTTTCTAGGACTCTAATCTCATTTTCTATCATCTCTCATTCTCAACTCTGTGTCTGTTTTGGGGAGTGACTTCAAAGTAGAATTGGCTTTTTCTGGGGAGGTTCAATTTACAATCAAGATGAACAGTTAGTTAATTTGACATTTTCCAGACTTGTGAAGTTCTTTGTTGTTCTGCCCAAAAATGCAGACTTTGGACTTAGGATGTGACTTGTTTGGCATGATTTGTACAGGTGGGCTAGTTTGGATTAAACATCAGGAAATACAGACAATTCGATACAGGCAATTTGCCCTCAGGTAGATGTCTTGATTTAGTCTAGTGGACTTTAAATATGAGTCTGGTAATTACGTCAAATTTTTCTTCTGATAACACCTGGCCATAGAACATGGGGCTCTACTTAGAGTTATAATTCTTTTTTATTATTTATTTATTTATTTATTTGTCAAACATGTATAAGATAGCAGGTATAAATATAAACATGATTATGAATACAGGAAATGGATACGAATAAATGGGGACAGTAGGACAGGGACGGTAGGCACGTTGATACGCTTATGCACGCCCCTTAAAAATCTCTTAGGAATGGGGTGAGGTCAACAGTAGACAGTCTAAGGTTAAAGTTATGGGAGTTTGGGGATGAAACCACAGAGTCAGGTAGTGCATTCCAGGCATTGACAACCACTCTGTTGCTGAAGTCGTATTTTCTGCAATCGAGTTTGAAGCGGTTTACCTTAAGTTTGTATCAATTGTGTGCTTGTGTATTATTGTGGTTGAAGCTGAAGTAATCATTGACAGGTAGGACATTGTAGTATATAATTTTGTGTACTACACTTAGGTCAGACTGAAGGCAAATTTCAATGAAAATCAATATGGTCATCAATGAACAGCAATCCATTGCCCAGCCATGTGTACATAAGCCTACTGATTTCAGAGAAAATAAATAAACGATAAGCCTTGATAGTACAGTGGTCTAAAGCACCCTGTTATTAACACCAGCTGCCTGCAATTATTGCAGGTTCGAATCTCACCAGGCTCAAGGTTGACTCAGCCTTCCATCCTTTCTAAGGTAGGTAAATTGAGGACCCAGTTTGTCATGGCAATAAGCTGACTTTGTATAAATATACAAACGTATGAAGGCTATTGCTTAGCGCATTGTAAGCTGCCCTGAGTCTCCAGAGAAGGGCGGCATATAAATCAAATTTAAAAAAAAAACACCACACCAATCAGATGTAAGTTCCACCCATCTGCAGACATGTGCAAAAAAGATGAAGCCTGCACTATAATAATAAAATATTATTTTATCACTTTGATTAAAATGCTCCATGCAGATCCTTACTATTTTATCTAAATTGATTGGCCATCCAGCTCCAATGGAATTCATATGTTTCATAACACTCAATAATTTCTCAAGAATTATATATTATATATTCTACTTATTTTCCCACTTCCAAGAATTTTAGAAGAACTGTTTAATTTTTTTTTTTTTTACTATTACTATATAAAGAAAGAGCAACATTTTCAATGTCTATATAAACAGTGTGTTGTCTGGTTACAGTTAATTTGAGCAATGGTCATCATCATTGTAGAATAATGTTCATTAGTAGTGGTCATAATAACAGTATTTTCTCAATATAATATTAGTACTTAATTATTAATAGCAAATCATTAATAATCAACATATCATAATAAACCCTCATAGTAAAATTAATCCTTCTCTTATAATTTTAAATGTTCTAACTTCTGTTTCTGTTAGTTAATCCTCCATCTCAATATATATGATAACCTAATCTGATGACTTGTCTGTTGAAATCCTCCAGCAATGCTCAATAAACTCTTATCATCTTTCTCCATTGCTGTGGCCAGATAGAAGTACAGCCAATCAAATTACCTAGGATAAACAGACATGCACATATTACACCCTGCATAGAGTCTTGGATAGTACAGTGGTCTAAAGCCCTGTTATTAATATCAGCTGCCTGCAATTATTGCAGGTTCGAATCTCACCAAGGCTCAAGGTTGACTCAGCCTTCCATCCTTTCTAAGGTAGGTAAATTGAGGACCCAGTTTGTGGGGGCAATAAGCTGACTTTGTATAAATATACAAAAGTATGAAGGCTATTGCTTAGCGCATTGTAAGCCGCCCTGAGTCTCCAGAGAAGGGCGGCATATAAATCAAATAATAAAAAAAAAAACACAGAATGTGACACAGTCTGTCATAAGAAAGAATGAAGGATCTTGGTTGATTGGTTAGTTGTTCCTCCCCTTCAAAAAAAAAAAAATATAGCAATTTACTTATAATATTTGCCTTAAAAATAATCCCATGTTGATTGCTTTTCTATCTTCTTTTGAATAAGAATTCATATTATTTTAGAGATAGTGTCAGATGTTTGCAGCAGAAGGTGAACAAGCATTAAGAGGAAAAAATGCTGCAAAGCTTCACAGTAGTGCTTTCATCAGAATTGAAGTGTCTGGCTTGTTAACTTCAACATAAGTAGCTGTCTCAATTCAGCTTGATCACAGGACCATTTAGAAATGAAAAGAAGTCTGGCTTTATTTGCATATCTCTTTTAATTAGGAGGAATCAAAAATTATTTGGTCTTTCTATGTTCACCGTCTGTTGGCACCAATATAAATGCTTCAGATCTTCCAGTTTTTACTTTAAATAACTATTCAACAATCACTTAGATGTTGCTTATCTGTGGGTTGTTTCCATAGACTTTTAGTAACATCTGAATGCCTGAAAAGATGTGTGCCTTTAACTGTTGGATTCCTATCTGTTCTACAGCTGCTTTATTAGCATGAGGTCTGCTAAATGCATTGATAACATCCTAGCATTTTTCTCTGACTGGCAGATTTTATGGACAGCAGGCAAGTTAGTCACATATAGTTTAAAGATTTAAAATATTATATGATTGCTGAGAACAATCCAATAAACAAGGCCTCCATAATGCCAGTGCAACGATACCCCTATTAGATATTCATAAGTGAGCAGAGGGAACCAGGCCCACCAAGCCAACCCTTCCATAGAAGACTATTGTTTAAATGTATCTCCTCCTCCTCCTCCTCCTCCTCCTCCTCCTCCTCCTCCTCCTCCTCTTTTTTAGCCATTGCATATCCATGAAGGTATTTTCTTCATGTTTCTGGCCAATGTGTTCTTGAGCTTTCTTTTGCCAATTGGGCCTGCAGTCCTTGTTGATGTCATTTCTCCATTTTGTTTTAGGTCTCTTTTGTGGATGTTTTTTATCAAGTGGAATCTATTCTGTTTCTGCCTTAATCCACCTGCCATCAGTTCTACTTGCTCTATGACCAGCCCATTTCAATTTCAATTCTTTTATTCTCTTGATATCGTAGTTTCTTCTCTAATCCATGTGCAGGTCTTTTTGTCTTGTCTTGTAATGCTTAACATGTATCTTTTCATGGCTCTTTGAGCCACTCAGAGCTTATCTATAATAATGTATCTTATATACTTATAAATGGGGTGTTTGTATTTCTGCACCATCACACCCAACCGACATCATGAGGTGATAGGAGTTGTAGTTCAACACATCTATGAAGGCATTAAGTTGGGAAAGAGCTATTTTAAGGATTAAAAACATCTGCCTATTTTACAGGCCATGAAGCCATATTAAATTCTGTTTTCACCAAAAGGTGAACCATGGGATTGGTTTAAGAACACACTTCCTTGTGTTCTTAAAAGGAATTATTCAGACAATAAAGAGGATAAATCTAGTTCAATCTCATTTTTTTAAAAATAGTTTATGAGCTGCAGATTGCTCAAGCTTACATTACAGACTTGTTTGCTGGTCATTGCATAACTATTACTGTATTTATGTACTGAACAGATGAATTTGTAAATGGGGACATGAGATTGGCCCATTGGCATTGAGCCAAAGTCAATGCCAGTAAGAGTGAACAGGTTAGTTTTACTTCACTACCTACAAATAAAAGGTGTCAGTGAAAGTGAAAATTGGTTAGCAACACTACCAAAGGGGAGACAAACCTTCTTGTCTCTTAAATCTGTCACTAGAAGTGAATTATGTTCTGTGTCTGCCACATGATGGATTCTAATAGGAAGACAAATGCATGAAGATATAATAAAATGAGAAGTGGCTTTTCTAGGAAATGATGGTGATAATAATGCTATCTGGTCAAAAGATAGCTGATTGTCCAATGCTGCTTTCAGTGGAAATAGAGATCTTATTTTAATGGTCAAGGAATTATATTTACTTCCAGACTAACTCTACTAGAGCTTCTTTAAAAGCCCATCCAGAGAATCTTGCTTGCTTGGTGTGAATTTTTTTTCCCTCAGACATGATGTCATCTACTGAACTTTCTCTGCTGAATAAAGTAAACATGAACTATACTGACATTATGCTAAAGATTAATTAGACTCTAATTTTTAATTTCGGAAACTCCACCCCAGCAGAGTTGTGAGTTTCAGATAATATTTGAGCATGTAGTGAAATAATTAACTTTGAAAAGATATCAGTAAATTAAAATATTAATAAAGATGTAATGCACACATTTTCCCATAAGCCCTACTGTGCTTACATTGTGGTGGGGCGAGGGGAGGGATATTCCAAGGAGGGATGAGTGAAGAAGGTTGGGAGTATGTGCCTAGAATGTATTTCCCATCAGTGGCATCATTATTAAGGGGTGAAGGTCATCCCAGCTGCCCAGCTAAAGCAAGCAGGCACATATATTGGTATAGTTATTTAGAAGATGCCAAACACAAACACTTTAATGACACTGGCAAAAGCATTCATTCATATTGCACAGGACAAGGCATAGAATAACATAGCACTTAGATTTATATACCACTTCATAGTGCTTAACAGCACTCTCTAAGTGATTTACAGAATCAGCATATTGCCCCCAACAATCTGGGTCCTCGTTTTACTGACCTCAGAAGGATGAAAGGCTGAGTCAATTTTGAATCGGTGAGGATTGAACACCTGGCAGTGAGCTGAATTAGCCTGCGATACTGCATTCTAACCACCACTCAAGGCAATGGTAAACCACTCCTATATTACCAAGAAAGCCACATAGAAAGAAAATATAAAATGATTGACGACATAAAGTTGAATAATGGGCCCCTCAGGTTGGATGGCACTCAACATCCTATTGAGGAAGAATGAGGATCTTTTGAAGTAATAATTGTGTTTACAATGTGGCTAGATTAAAGCCTTCAGGACTCCTAGTTGCTGATGTTGCTATTCAGGAAAAGCACAACATCCGAAGCTGGAAAAACGGCATTTCAGTGGGAAGATGGAGTATAGGAAGAATGAACACAGGAAACTCAAAACAGTAAATGATGAAATGAAACCACTACCAATTGACATTTTAGGCATTGGAAAAATGAGATGGACTGAAATTGGACACATTCCAATGACAGAAGATCACACTATTTATTACTTAAGACATGAAAGGCAAAGAAGGAAGGACATTGCTTTTATAGTTAGAAAGGGTTTAACTTTATCTTTTTCCAGAAATTTCAAATTACAGTTTAAGGCATTGTCTACCTGAAATAAGATTTATTTGTTTATATAATTTATGTACAGTAGCTGGGATTATCTGGTTCCAGGATAATACATGAGTTAGTGAAACACAAATATTATTTTATGTTGACTTATCCAAAATTTTGATATCAGTGACTCAAAAATGGTCAATTAAACATGGCTTAGAGCTTAATTAGAGTGCAAACTCCCATACCAGTAATATGCATGAGGCTGTTTTTGGACAACATCTGGAAGCGTCAGCTGATGCAGAATGCAGTCAGGCAGACATGCCCAGTTTTGTTGGTTTCCAGTTTGCTTCAGGATACAATTCATATTGTCCTACATGGCATGGAACCAGGTTTTCACTCTTCCCAATGACATCTACCTGTCCCATCAGGTAAATGCTGCCGGTCCTGTCCTCAAAGCAGTTCCATCTATTTAGCATCTCCATATGCTAAATAAAATAAGTTCTTTGTGATTCTGAATGTAGCATTTCTGTTTATTCTGATCAAGAATAAAATAAAAACAGTAGCAAATTATGCACCTCATACATTTGAGCTATTTTTTCCCCTTTTCTTTGAGTTACAAAATTTGGTGCAAAGGTAAATTAGTACCAAAATACATGCAGAATTACTTTTCAAGAATTTTGCTTGCTGATGTCTTATATTGTTACCTTGTTACTGCCTTTTGATGTTTAGTTTTTACTGTTTTCTGATTTTGTTTTTAAATTCTCTGATTTGTTTTTAAATGTTTATTGATTTAAATTATGGCAAACTGCAAAAGCATGCAAAATGTTGAATTAAAAATATATATTAAATACTATTACATTTGTAAACTGCATCTTACCTTATTTTACATTTCTACTTGTTGAATATATTGCCACACATATATGCACCTAAGCACCCAAGCAAAACCTCTGGAGACATTGAGTATGTTTTATTAAAGCATTAATTGCAAATATAGTACATGCCCTGAAAATACTTAATAGGTCATTCAGATTAACAGAACTATCTCTTTTGATGCTTCTTTCAAAACATTTTAATAACTGAATTGAAGACAAGTGGAAACCTACTTTATATTACACTTTCCAATGCATATTTTAGTCACTGGTTGGTTGGTTGGTTGTTTCAATAATTTTTATTTTATATCTTAACCCTTCATAGCTTTTTATGATTGCTTACTCAGTGTATCATAATGTGGACATTTAAAATGAATAATTAAAGATCTGACAAGAGCCTCTTGATTGTGGAGGGTAAAAAGATAGATAAATAAATAAATAAATAAATAAATAAATAAATAAATAAATAAATAAATAAATAGGTAGCCCATTGTTTTTAATAGTTCTTGACAAAATATACAAAATGATGAAACAAAAGAAATGAATGCAGCCTATCTGCATTAGGAAATGAAAGCGGTTTAAAACTTTTTGTTGAAATTAAATTTTTTTTGAATGTTTAAAATAATTGTATGATATATAATCTTAAAATATATCCATCTAAGCAAATGAAAGAGAAAATGGATTGATAATTGGTTAGGATTTAAGATTTAAGTAACGGGTTTTTGGGGATAATGGCATAGTTATATAGATAGATTTGAGGGAAATACTTGTTTTAAAATATTTAGTTGTGTTAATTGAAAAATAAGATTTGATAATGATTTGCTTTAATATGTGACCAGAGCAAAAGCTTCATTTTGAAAAGATGTGTTTTATGTTTTTGTTTTAAAAATAAAAAAAAAATAAAAAAGTGAATCTGGATTCTCTATTGATTTTGCTTGTCAGAGGGTCACAAAAGGAGATCACATGACCCCGAGACACTGCAACCGTCATAAATATGAGTCAGTTGCTAAGTATCTGAATTTTGATTATGTGATCATGGGGTTGCTGCAATGGTTGTAAGTATGAAAAACAGTCATAAGTCACCTTTTTCAGTGCTGTCGTAACTTTGAACAGTCACTAAGTGAACTGTTATAAGTCAAGGACTGTCTGTAAATGAGTTATGCATAAACTTCAATAGTTCATCAGGTTCATGGCATATTCTAATAGAGGATGTATGTGCATGGGTATGTGTATACACATATGTAAAGACACACAGTGACCAATATATCTAAAAATTGGTTACCTCTAGTAGAAAAGTACCAATTTTTTTTTAAATTTTGATTTATATGCTGCCCTTCTCCAGAGACTCAGGGCAGCTTACAATGCGTTAAGCAATAGCCTTCATACTTTTGTATATTTATACAAAGTCAGCTTATTGCCCCCACAAACTGGGTCCTCATTTAACCTACCTTAGAAAGAATGGAAGGCTGAGTCAACCTTGAGCCTGGTGAGATTTGAACTTACAGTAATTGCAGACAGCTGGTTTAAATCACTATGCTTTTAGTCTGCTGAGCTAAACCAGGCTCCAAGTACCAATGATGATAAAGCATAAGAAAAATGATGGTGGGACTATTTACCTGATGTTTGCAAATAGCAATAGCACTTAGACTTATATATCCCTCCATTGTGCTTCACAGCATTCTCGGAGCAGTTCATAAATGTCACCATATTTGCCCCCAACAATCTCACTTCTGGCAGTGAGTGTTGTGGTCCGCCAGCAGCCTGCGGAGCTGGCAGTGGAGTTGGACAGTGATGAGGCTGAGGAAGAACATGGGCCAGTCCTGGAGGCTGGGGAAGGTCCGGATGAGGGCTCTGTGTCGGTGGCAGAGATGGGGCCAGGGCCAGCGGGGAGTGAGGTGTGGACTCCAGAGCCTCCAGAGACTGACAGTAGAGAGGCAAAGGAACAGGAGGAGCCTGTTCCTAGTGCCCATATGAGAAGAGCTGCCAAAAGGCAAGAGCAGCTACAGCAAAGAGGACGACTCGGGAGTAGAGCCAAGAGATGACCCTAGCATCCCAGAGTAGGGCCAAGAGCCCAGCAACGGCTCTTGGGCTCTTTGTCGGAAAACAACATTGATAGACTTGTTCTTGTCTTGCTGCACTTATCTCTTGTCAGCGTCTTCTGCTTCTGAACTTTTGCCAAGAGAAACCTTTGGCAGTTTGCCTAATTATATCAAGGTTGGTGATTAGACTGAAGAATTTGTGTTATGAAGAATTTGTTTTAATTTAGTTTGGACTACGCTGAGAATGAGTTAATTCTCAGCTGTTCTAATAAAGTCTGTTTGTTTTGGAACTGTTTGCATCTAATACAACTATGTGGGCCTGGGTCACAACTATGAGGAGTGTCAGTCTGCAATACTGCATTCTAACTATGGTGGCGCAGTAGTTAGAATGCAGTACTGCAGGCTAGTTCTGCAGACTGCTGGCTGCCAGCAGTTTGTTCGAGTCTCATCGGCTCAAGGTTGACTCAGCCTTCCATCCTGCTGAGGTCAGTATAATGAAGACCCAGATTGTTGGGGGCAATATGTAAACTGCTTAGAAAGGGCTGTAAAGTGGTATACAAGTCTAAGTGTTATTGCTATTGCTAACCACTGCACCACCAATATAATAAGGATTCATCTATTTGGTGCTTAATATAGAAATTCCAATAACTCTGAATAATTGTCTGCTATTCCATATTTATCATTTATGGAAGTGAAAGAACTGAATTATTATAACCATCCTTTGTTTTAGATACATACACATGTATGTATGTATGTATGTATGTATGTATGTATGTACCCTGTTTCCCCTAAAATAAGACATCCCCTGATAATAAGCCCACTTGGGCTTTTGAGCGCATGCGCTCAAATAAGCCCTTCCTGAAAATAAGCCCTCCCCAAAAATATTTAAATGCATGTGCAGCCAGTCCCTGCTGTTTCCTCTGGTTAGAGTTAGGGAGACAGAACTGGAAATAGGTAAGACAGTAAGAAGAGCCCCATCTTGCTCCACGCAAGCACTTATTTTGGGGTTCCAAAAAATATAAGGCAGGGTCTTATTTTCGGGGAAACACGGTATGTATGTATGTATGTATGTACGTACGTATGTAGGTATGTATCAGTGGTGGGTTTCAAATTGTTTTACTACTGGTTCTGTGGGTGTGGTTTGGTGGGCATGGCATGGCTTGGTGGGTGTGGCTTGGTGGGTGTGACAGAGGAAGTTTACTGCAAAATCCCCATTTCCTACCGATCAGCTGCGACCTGGGAGGCAGAAAATAGATGGGGGTGGGGCCAGTCAGAATTTTTACTATTGGTTCTCTGAACTACTCAAAATTTACTTATTTATTTATTTATTTATTATATTTCTATACCGCCTTTCGCCCATAGGACTCAAGGCGGTGTACAACCAATAAGAATATAGACATACAAACATCATAAAATTGCTAATTGAAATTATTACTTGGTTTGGTCAATTAAATAAAACCCAGAGTTAGATAACATTTTAAAAGAACATTTTTAAAAAAAACATTTTAAAAAATTTCCGCTACCGGTTCTCCAGAACTGGTCAGAACCTGCTGAAACCCACCTCTGGTATGTATGTATGTATGTATGTATGTATGTACACACACCCACACCCACACACACACCCCACACATCTTTTGTGAGTGAAGATTATAGCATGCTCCAGTTTCTTCACTTTTCTCTCCTTCATAGATCATCATGAATTTCATCCTCAGAATAATACAAGCAATACAAAAAAGGTGCTGTCTATGTATATGTGTGTGTATACACATATATATTAAAAAGAAATCTTATTCATTCAAAATGAAAAATAATCATCATTATTATGTATGCTATTCTTGACCTTTTGAAATATGCCTTTTGCTTGGTTGCAAGGAGGAAAATACAGGGTCATGAGTTTTATTTAACCAATAATACATGCCTATGAAGAGATCTTTATTTTGATTACCTCTGGGTGATTATTAAATTCTCACTGTGCCAGAAGGTCACCTCTAAAATCTGTTTTGAAAAGAGATCATCCTATATCTGTTTGAAAATCACTTGATGCATATATTGTATTTAACCTTCATTAGAGTGTACTGGATACTCTGTCATCATTCTACCCAACGGCTGGTGGGCATGTGGAAAATTTGGTACAAATGTTTATATCTGGCACTTTCAGAGAGTCTGAGATCATTTTTTTTTAAAAAAAATCAAGTTTTAAGGACAGGTTTGTCAATGTTTCAGCTATTTTCATCTCATTTTATATCCATTGTTCACCTGATGGATTCCTAGCTCCACACTTTTAACTTGGAACAAATGTTTATGGAAGTACTATGTTAGGCCTATTAACTTCCTTCTAGGGTTTTCCCGTCTTAGATTAACCAAATAATGTCAGGATACAGATGTAGTATTTTCCAAATTAAGAGTGATGGAGAAGGTTGAGATGGAATATGCTGGCTATCTTTAAGTATCTGAAGGGCTGTCACATTATAGATGATTTGGGCTTATTCTCAGTGGGTTTCAGAGGGTAAGACTAGAACTAATGATATGAAACATCAAGGATATAGATATAAATTAGACATCAGAAAGAATTCTTTTGAGAGTAAGATCTGTCCATCAGTAGAAAAAGTTTCTTTCCTTTCACTAGAAGTTTTCAAACCAAAGCTGGATCATCATCCATTAAGGATGATATAGTGAATTGTCCAATGTACAGGTGATTGATTTAATTTTCTCTTTGGTTTTTTCCAGCTCTATGATTCTGTGATTATTTAAAAAATGATTACTGAGTATGTCAGAAATACTTTGTGCAAACTTGTTAAGACAAATACTTGGCTTTAAGTAAAAGAACCTAACCAATTGATGAATTCTAGCTAAATTGTTTTTAAAATGCTTTTGTAATTTCTTTGCTCAAAAATAAGGCCATGATTGGAATTTTCTAACTTAGTTTTGGATATTATTTTTTATATTATTGTGAGTACATCATTGTCTAGATTGTTTTAAGAAGAAGCAAGAAGCTAGATTTTATAATAAGCAGAGAATTTAAATTGTAAATAATTTGTTAACATAATGTTAGAAAGAGCAATGAAAGTAAAATTTATTTTAATTTAGTTATAAATATATTCAAATTTCTCTACAAATGTATTGCAATGATTCAAACAGCCTTTATACTAGATCAGTGGTTCCCAACCTTTTTTTGGCCTTGCCCCACCTAAGCAACTCTAAAATCCTGATGCCCGCCCTGTGACATATCATTCTTACTTTACTCAAAAAGTGAACTCTACTCCCGTGGAGGAAGCCTAAAAGGCCATTAACTTGGTTTAAATTCAAGGTTCAAATTGTCCCCATTAAAAATCAAATTGCCCCCCCTGTGGGGCGTGGGCCCCACGTTGGGAGCCACTGTACTTCTATGGAATTTTAGTCACAGCAAGCTTGGTGCATTAATTTCAAGTTGACTAGCCTAAGCAAAACCAAGTTTGGAGCCAACGTATTTATGAGGGTGAGTTCCCAGGATCAGAATAATACAAGATATCCAGGAACAGCACCCAATCATGCCTCCCTCCTATTCTGAAAAGTTTTCCACTTCAGAAGAAGTT
Organism: Ptyas mucosa; assembly: GCA_012654045.1. Classification (NCBI taxonomy): domain Eukaryota; kingdom Metazoa; phylum Chordata; class Lepidosauria; order Squamata; family Colubridae; genus Ptyas; species Ptyas mucosa. Next base: position 5,643,128 of record WNWU01013815.1, on the reverse strand, counting down.
GAATTATTCCATTATTATGGCCTTATTTTTATTCAGCAGTGAGGTTTATATTTTAGGCTTGATGATTTTTATGAATTAAATGCAGGAGGGAGGGTCATTTATGCCAACCAATACATTGTATATTCTTGGTTTTAATTAAAGGATAATGTTCCTGGCAGAAAGTTATGAATGTGGCAATAAATAGCTTTTGCAGGTAATTAAATGCCACATTGAAACCAGGCATTTGATAACCTTAGAAATAATTTTGACCAAGTAATTAGACTTTTTTTTTTTTTGGCTTCTTTTATTTAAAATTCATGTTTACCAGAAATACATTTTCCTCTGCTCAGTTCTCGGAGAATATCAAAATGAATAGGATTACAAAAGCTCATTTTTAATATTGTATTCACTATTGATTATTCACTATTTTATATTGTATTTACTGTTACTTCAAGGAATGAAAAATGTTGGAGATTATGCACTTTATACCCATAATACAGTAACCCTGTGTGGCAATTCAGCAATTCATTAAGATCATTTCAGAGCTGTGTAATAGCTGAATCCAAGCTTGATCGTACATTAGGGCTATCTGATATGGACTACAAAAATCTGGATCACACTAAGGGATAGGAAAATCATTCTTTTCTTTTCTTTTTCTTTTCTTTTCTTTTCTTTTCTTTTCTTTTCTTTTCTTTTCTTTTCTTTTCTTTTTCTTTTCTTTTCTTTTCTTTTCTTTTCTTTCTTACCTGCCAATCAATGTCTGTCTAGATTTTTGCTGAATAAATAAAAATAAGTATTATTATTTTAACAGATTAGAGATCCCCTAATTATGGGATCCTCTTCAATCAGTAAATTGAATTAAGAATCTTTGACAAGGAATCTTTCTGAGAACCCAATATGCACTGTTGACAGGATCACTCTATCCAATGCCTTTTGAGATTCTCAAATGTGGAGTGGTTGAGGAGTGAAATCTGTGCTGTGTATCTCTGTGGTCCCAGTTATTTTTTATTTGATGATTATATTTACAGATTTTTCAGAAACAGGCATTCAACTGTTTAGCTTATGATTTAGAGGATTGCCCTAGACCAATGATGGTGAACCTTTTTGACACCGAGTGCCCAAACTGGAATGCATGCTTGCTGGAGTGCCAGAAACCCAAAGATCAGCTGGCTGACGCACATGTGCCTGGTTTTTTTGGGGTTTTTTTTGCCATTTTTTGCTGTTTTGGGGGCCATTTTCAGGCTGTTTTTTGGGCTGCTTTCAGGCCATTTTTCAGCCATTTTCAGGCCATTTTTTGGGCCGCTTCCAAAAATGGTCCAGAAAACGACCCAGAAAATGGCCTTTATGGCTATTTTTCAGGCCATTTTCTGGTGCCCCAGTGCCCATGAAGATGCATGCCGGAAACCAGAAGAGCAGCTGGTGATGGTGCATGTGCCCACAGAGAGGGTTCGCCATCACGGCCCTAGACTATCCCTTTTAAAAACTGCTGCCATATTCCTGCCTTTCAGTCCTGATCTGAACCTGATCTGACTAACAGATTAGATATTTTTACTAGGACATTAACCATTTTCTATTTGACTTCTTCAAAAAATTCTTGAGAAGATGCCAGCAGGATAAAGCTATTTTTAGTCTCTTCAGATGTCCTAGCTAGACTTTTCTTATTTTTCAACTTAGTTTGGTTTATTTGATACCATCTTTATGTATTTATTTATATGTTCTAGATCCTTTGAATTAAGACACAGAGGGGAAAAAAAGAAAAAGATCAGTACAAACTTCTATATTCTCTCTTAGTATTCCTTTTACTTCTTTGTTATGTAACATCCAATTGCTTCCCTGGGTGGATTCATGCTGTAAATATATATACACAATTAATATATATATATATACACAATCTTATTGTTTCCCCTTATGTTTTTATTGTTGGTGCTGTCCTTGTCTCACTCACGAAAATATATTCATTTTACATTTTTGCTGCCAATGTTTGTGCTCTCCTTTATTTTCCTCATTAGAACAGATTTTCCACTTCTGGCCTTAACTTTCACAGCTTCCTGGAGACTACTAGAAAACCAAGGTGGCTTCTTCCTGGATTTGATTGACTCTTTCTTGCACTCTGAAATATATCAGATTGTGATTTTATAGCCTAGAGGCACAATGAAAAGATTTCATGGCTTCCTTGACTTTTCTTCTTTTTGACTAGTCCCCTAATTTTTGAGCTTCACCTTTTATAATTTAATGTTATTGAATTGGATCCCCTGGCAGTTTCTCACTAGCATAATGCTCAATGCTTTCTTTTGGTTCTACAATATTTTTTTTTATCCCACTAGGCAAGTTGTAATTTAAGATTTAGTAATTGGATTGCCTCCTTCTGGTTATACCAAAACCTAGTATTTTACTTATACAGGTAGTCCTTGGCATACAATAATTCACTTAGTGACCATTCAAAATTACAATGGCACTGGAAAAAAAAGACTTATGACCCTTTTTCACCCTTACAACCTTTGCACCATCCCCATTGTCATGTGATCAAAATTCAGATGCTTGGGAACTGACTCACATTTATGACCGTTGTAGTGTACTTGGGGTCATGTGATCCCCTTTTGTGACCTTCTGACAAGCAAAACCAATGGGAAAACCAGATTTACTTAACAACTGTTGTTACTAATTTTAACAACTGCAATGATTCATTTAACAACTATGGCAAGAAAGGTCATAAAATGGAGCAAAAATTGCTTACCAAATGTTTCACTTAGCAACTAAATTTTGGGGCTCAATTGTGGTCATAAGTTGAGGGCTACCTGTATCTAGATGATGATGATGATTTGTCATGCCCTGAGCATGAATCTACCTTGTCTACTTGAAGGTATTGGAAGTTTTTCAATATTATAAAAACTACCTACTTTCCTAATTTCTTTCAACATCTCCACATTGCCATGAATATTTTGATCCAGTGGGCAATAGCATTATTCCTCAATCTAATTTTCATTTGTGGCCAAATATTATGACTCATATTGATTCTATGGAGGAATCTATTTTAATGTTGTTTAGTATGTCGGGGGATCCTTGGTGCTCTCTTCACTTGGTTGTTTTCTTATGGATGTTTCAATACCCAAACTAGGTACCATATTTTCTGGCGTATAAGACTACTTTTTAACACAGGAAAATCCTCTCAAAAGTCGGGGATCATCTTATACGCCATGTATAAGCTACCAACGCTCCAACTTCCCCAGCTGACCCCCAGTGATGGCGAGCCCCAGCTGTCTGGGGAAGTCAGAGAGTCAGTAATATCCACCTGGATGCCTGGGATGGTTGGGGGAAGCTCCGCGCAGCAACCAGCTGGGTCCAGCATTCAGTGGCATGCAGCCTTGACAAGATCGGCACAGCTTCCCGAATCTGAGTTGCCGGCGCTGACCGATGACGCTACAGGAGCACTGACAACATTGAGGAGTAGTCTTATTTGGCGAGTATAGCCCAAACTCTATATTTTAATAGGGAAAGTAGGGGGTCGTCTTATACGCCCAGTCGTCTTATACGCTGGAAAATACGGTAACATCTTTGGTGCTGTGATGAAACATCTGCAAGGAAACAATGACGTGCAGAAAGTGCCAAGGACCCCTCATTTCAACCCTGAGCTACAAATATTCTCCTTATTGGTCTTTAGTATGTTAAACTTTATACCCCCTTGATATAAAGAACAGTATCTCCTTTTCCTGACCTTTATGTAAAGTTTATATTCAGGAATGAATGTAGATCACCAGCATTTTTTCCATTGAGTTAGGATATATTATACCCATCCCATCTATGTCCTTATTCATGACTCTAATTCTCTCATCTTCACTTAAAAATGTTCAGTATTGCCACAGAAATACCCATATGCCATGTCCTTTTCAAATATTGCTGACACAAGCCTTTTTCCCCAACAGCCTTTGTTTGTCCTTTTTTGTCTTCTAATATGACCACCCATTAATTCACTTCCAACCTTGGCCCTATTTTTTTAAAAAAAAAATCTACATTTTTTCCAATACTTTTACCAACTTTCTTTCAGGGCTCTAGTTTGCTTTGAATGAGCCTATCCTCTTTTTGCAAGGACCAAAGTTGCCATGGTGTGAATGAATGATTCTTAGGACAAAGAAAAACATTATGAAAACATAAAACAGAGGTCTCCAATAATGAAGGCCAGGAAAAGAAAAGTTACATATTCATTGGCATGAAAGGGTAGGAGGAAAATGTCTAGAATTTAAATCCTAGGACTGACATATATAGAAACCTTATAGAATCCTATGTTTCACATTTGGCAGAACTACTGTATATATATATATGAATTATTTCTTAAGGTCATAAAACAATTCATCTCACTGTGTTGAGTATGCAAAAGTTCAACTATTACTGAATGTGAGATGAATTAAAAAATTGTCAACAACTTCTTCAGCTTCAACCACAATAGTACATGGGCAAACAATCGATACAAACTCAGGATAAACCTCTCTAAACTCGATTGCAGAAAATACGACTTCAGCAACAGAAGTCGTATAAAATAACTTTAACCTTAGACCGTCTACTGTTGACCTCACCCCATTCCTAAGAGGTCCGTAAAGGGGTTATGCATAAGCACACCAGCGTGTCTACCATCCCTATCTTACTGTCCCCATTTATCTGTTCTTACTTCCTTTGTTTATGTTTATGTTTATGTTTATACCTATACCTGCTATCTTGTACATGTTTGACAAATAAATAAATAAAATAAATATTTTGACTGACACTTGTACAGATTTGTTTGTTCCAAACGAGATTTGTTTCTCATGCCTTTTAAATCTAAACGCTTCCACCAATCACCAGCATTTGCTCCCCAGAAGTCAGCCTCAAATGTCCTTGTCAACCTGTCTTGACCATCACTATTTAATTGGCATGGTCACTTCTAATATTAGTTAAAAATCAGTTGCATCTGCTGCATGCTGGTTCATCAAATTTGTAGGGCACCAGATTAGGAAAAAAAACCCCTCATAAAATATGTTTCAGATGGGATGCTCAAAATGATGGCATGTGTCACCTCTCGGCGTTGTGAATGTAAGAAAAGGAACAAAGACCATATTAAAATCAAGTGTGCATTCTAGTCAGTCGTTTGCTCATTAGTTGTAAGTGTCTCATCTGAAGATTACTGGTCAATGACAGGTTTCTTTGCATTGATTGTGGGCCTGTCAAGAATCAGAAAAACTTTTTAGGACTTTAATGGGCTCAGTAGGACCAGTTGATGCAAGCAAGATTACCATTATCCAATGAAAGAGGAAGAATAAGTGAAAATAAAAGAATGGGGAGAATTGAGAGGCTGATGGAAGTGATTGTCTTAATATTTTCTCTTTCAAAGCTTCTGAAGAGTTATTCTAAAAGCTTTCTTCCAAAGTAAGTTTCATAAAGATTTGAAAATTGAAGTTCCACATGCATAACCACCCTCATTTCCAATAAATAGCTGGGAGGAAAAGCTGATATCAGGCTTTAAAAAAAATATGGCAGTGCCTGAAGTGTTTTCATTTGTAATGTCTGTTGATGTACCTAAATGTGTTTCATTCACTATATTGAAAATTGGGCAGCCTTGGTTTCTAATCAATAGCTTGATTCACGTTCTGGTGAAGTTTATGATTCTCTACGTTTTTCAACCTTTGTTCATTCCACCCTCTTGAAACTCAGGTTTTTACAGTTCAGTTGCAAATGTCTTGAATTGCTGCTAAACTAATTTTGCATTACAATATGCAAATCACAATAGATACAATGTCCTTGTGCCAGACCCTTAGGCAAGTGCCCTTGAAATGAATGCAGATCCACTGAGCAGCTGGTTTGATGGGTTAAATCCAAATGAATCTCCTAATGTAAAGCACCCTGAATAACATCTCCTCCAATACCAGCAGCATACTGGCTGCTTGCTTTTGAAGACTGTCTGCTTAGTGGCTACTGATAGTTAACTAAGTGCTCCTAAGAAGCATTTATATTATATTTTTCCACATCTTTTATCTGGACCCAGCATCGGTTGTCATTAATCTGGCTCCTAGAGAATGCCTTTGGTTTGCAGTGTTTCTTCTGAATAGAAGCAAGAACAATAACCCTTTCCAGGGTATACAGCCAAAGCATGAGTAGTACAAACCTTCTTTAGACTTGCCCTGCATGTTTCATGAATCTAAAGGAAAGCTAGCCTGCAAAAATAGCTTGTGGTTCTATTCGGGTGTTCTCTTTTGAGAAAAATGGAACTACTGTCCCTGTGGCTCCATGTTTCAGCTAATTGAGTAGGCTGCAAAGTCTTCCAAAGGCATTTTGCCTTTGATAAGATCCAAGCAAAGTGCCCCTTCAAGGTGCTTGCGCAAAGGAAAAAAGACAGGCCACTTCTAAAAAAAGCAGAGTTTCGCTTTGTTCAACAATCTTGGCTTCTGAGCACGTATGTGAACGCACCAGATTTTCCAACTGAGGCAGATCTGACCCACCTTGACTCTTTTTTGGAGTGAAGCAATATGGCTCTAGATTCATTCCTCCGTTGATAGACACTGCACTTCAGAAAGCCAAAATTCCTCATTGGGACAAATAATCTGCCCATCCTAACGAATAATGGAAAATCAGTGACCAGAAAGGGGGAATTCTCTTTTTTTTTTTCCATTTTCTATTCTGTAGCTGTAGCTGTATGCAACTCCTGACCCTAGAAAGGCACTTTCTCACTCTCTAACAATCGAGAATCAGTATATAGCATGGGTCCAGCTTTGTAGAAATGGAACAGAAGTGTTGTGGTCCACCAGTGGAGCTGGCAGCAGAGTCGGACAGTGAGGAGACTGGGGAGGACCATGGGCCAGTCCTGGAGTCTGGGGAAGGCCCGGATGAGGGCTCTGCATCGGAGGCAGAGATGGGGCTAGGGCCATCTGGGAGTGATGTGCAGACTCTGGAGCCTCCAGAGTCGGACAGCAGAGGGACAGAGGAACAGGTGGAGCCTGTTCCTAGTGCATGCATGCACAGAGCTGCCAGAAGGGACTAAAAGTTAAAACAAAAGGGACAACTCAGGAGTAAGGCCTGGAGATGATTGGCCCTCCCATAAGGTTTAAAAGAGGAGCAAAGACACGTGGCACTTTGCAGGAAAGCAACGTTGTTACCTCTGTTCCCAGTTGGCATCGCTGTTTGATTCTGGAATCCATGTGGCTTTGCAAGTGGTCTTTGGCAGTGTGTCAAGGGAGATAAAGGTTGGTGATTATCCTGAAGGACTTCTCCTGAAGGACTTTTTGCAACTAATTAGGACTCAGCTGTGAATGAACGTAATTCACAGTTGTTGCAATAAAAGAGGTTTTTGGGACTACTCGTGTGTTTTAATGACTCAGGAAGCCTAGGTCACAACAAGAAGATGACATTTTGCCATGGACAAAAGCTGCCTGCCATGTATGACTTGAATGGGACTACTTCTAAAGTCTTCTCTATTTTCGTTCATCTTGTTATCCTGAGGTTAGCTCTTCAGTGTTCTGCCCACAGGCACCTGTTTTGTTGCTTACTAATCTCTTGATCCCCTTTGACTTTCATTTTTTTTTAAAAAAATGCTTCTCTCTTCTAATGTCTGTGTACATAGATTCTTTTGGAATCTTATTTTTCTTGCAACTTCCTCTGTTGTGTTCTTGTAAACAGGTGTGCTGGGATTGAATACAACACGGCAGTCGTGGAGTGGATGCCAGGTTCCTACCCACTGCAGACAGTCTTCTCAAATACCTACAACATGTTCTCAGAATTCCAGAAATGTACTCAGAAATGGTAGGGATATCTTACTTACAACACTGGAGTTGTTCAGTCCTAAATGGCAATTAAGCTTTTGCCAGGACCAGGAGGAAAAGAATATGCTACTGAATACATCACATTAATTATATGTGTCCCACTGCCCTCTACCCTTTAATTTAAATGTTCATTTATTGGTGTTTCTTCTATTATTTACTTTGTCACCCTGATAACATTCTTATGTGACGCTACAAGTTTATATTACCTGGGGTGAAAATGAAAGTTGTATTTTACAGTATTTATAGTATAACTCACAAAGAGGGAAAAATGAAGGATCTGAGTAATAAATCACCTTAGTTCCTTTTTAAAAGAATAAGTTATTTGCCCTTTAGCTATTGCAAAAAGAAAATTGAAATCTAGTAAAATAATTTGTTAAAAAAGGGAAAAGACTAAAAACTAGATAATAGCAAAGAGCAACATTTTAACTGATTATTCTTCATAATTGTCTTTGAACTATATTTTATTTTGGATCTGAATAAGAAATTTGCACAGTTGGAAAAAAGCTAGAAACCAAAACCTGGGCCAAAGAATTGTACATTGTTAATTCAAACTGAATCCTGAATCATATTGGTGTGGCTTTGATTATCAAAACATGGTCCCCCTTGTTTAAGCTGTCAAAATGGAACTTTTAGTACACAGCTGTTCCCTCCACAATGACAACTAAACAAAAGAATCTGCTTCATTAGATTTCAAGCAACCTCTTCCCCTGTTCAGAGGACTCCTAATTATACATTTTGTTTTAGATGTGGGGGGAAAAAATAGGGGTAAAATAGGTGCTGTAAATTTTACAATGTTAAAACTTCTAAACCACATTTCCAAACAGGCTCAGACAATTCCCAGTTTCTGAGTGTGTTCTTTGAACTTCTAGAAGATGCATACCCTTGATACAGAAAATTAAAAAAAAAAAGCATATGGAATAAGATCCCTCTAATGTACTATCAGTTGAAGATATTCAGCAAAATGTTTTGCTCAACTGTTTACACCTGAAGTACTTAAGAATCAGAAAACATTAACTGTAGACATGGAGGGTGAGTTTCATATCTTGCTGACAAGGGTGGGTTCTACTTACCTTTACTACGGGTTCACAGTGGAGCCGCACGCTCTTCTGCACAAGCGCAGAATCTTCTGTGCATGCTCAGAAGCGTTTTGATGACGTTGGGGTCGGTGTGCGGAGCCTCCCATTGGTTTAATACCGGTTCTATAGAACCCGTGCGAACTGGGGGCAACCCACCACTGCTTGCTGAGCATGCGAAGTTAGGAATTTAGTCATTAAACAGAATTCCATCCTTCTGTGCAATATAATGGGGCAGCATGCTTTTGTTGACTGACTGACTCTCTCTCTCTCCCCCTCCCTCCCTCCCTCCCTCCCTCCCTCCCTCCCTCCCCCTCTCCCTCTCCCTCTCTCTTCCAGCCATCCCCCATTATTTTATCCAATGGATGAATGATAAATGAATGAATCAATCCAATAATTAAATAAAAATAGATTAATATAGGAAATGGTAATAGTTGATATAAAAAATATGTTACAATTGTGGGAGTCTTTTACCAATTGATGATGTGTGCATTTTCTATTCCAGGAAATTCTGGAGGGGAAAAGAATGAACTATAAAGGTGTTAATTTCATAGAAGAACTTAAAGCTATTCTTTGACTCAAGTGTTAGTTCATGAATTGCTACAGTCGTTAGACATTTGGCAAGAATGCTGAATGAATCCCAGAATTAAACCAAAACCACATTACAGAAGGGTTCTGCAGTTTCTGATAGGTTGGGAATCAAACCGCAGTGATTCTTTTTGCAGCTTTTTAGAGTCCTTTTTACTGCGTGAGGCAATTTTTGTTCATTTTCATCTGTAAAGCTCTGCAGATGTTCTCTCTTTGTGGGGGGGGTGCAAATTTGCATTTGATGAAGTCAGCTCTTGCTTATAGAACATATGTGCCCTGCATTTCCCAATGTTAGGTATGCTTACTAATCATATGGGAAGCCTGTTTAGCACAGCAGATTTTGCTTCTTAATAGATGAGTGTTTAAGATTACATGCCTAACCTCTAAAGTGCCAAAGCATACTTTCTGATACTTTTGTAAAACAAACCCAAAAGCTAAAATATATGATTATATTTCACAAGTTCTATTTGCTTTAGAGGCTTATGCAATCATGTGCATTCATACTTGGCAATACTCATCTCACTCTATACAATGAAAGTTAAACAAAATGTTTCCTCACAGTCTCGTATACAGCACCCAAGGAAGTTATGATTTGGATCAGGTCCATCTTCCAAAGTCTTAAACTCCCTTTCCCTGGATTTTCTACATAGTTTTGCACAAATAAAAATCTCTATTAAAGCAGATAAGAGTTTTACCCTCTAGAATCGTACAAGATTTGGGACAAGAAAAGGACTGTTAAAGTGTTCTGCACCCACATTTTTTTCTTCGATTTTAACAATTAAAACATGTACCGAGGAAGAAAAAAACACAAAAAATGTAAGAATTCATTTGCACATGTGCAAAACCAGGCAACTATTTTGAGATGGGAGGCACACACATTCATTGATTCATTATACCTTACCTTACTTTACCTTGTCCTGTCTTGTCATCCTGTCTTGTCCTGTTCCGCATTGCCTTGCCTTATCTGTAATTATCCACTATATATTATCTATCTTATCTATCATCTATCATTTTTTCTGTCATCTATCACATCACCTATTTTTATTTTCTCTGTCTATCTCTGTTTATCTCTATCTCTGATCTATCTATCTATCTATCTATCTATCTATCTATCTATCTATCTATCTATCTATCTATCTAT
>WNWU01013815.1:5592491-5632556 GCA_012654045.1 Ptyas mucosa | reverse complement strand
TATCTATCTATCTATCTATCTATCTATCTATCTATCTATCTATCTATTGTATCTTTCCATACATCTGTACATCCATAATCTATCATCTTTGATAGATTTGAGATGGAATATGACAGTGACAAGGTGTGCACAACACCATATAGAGTATGGCTGAAATATTTAACTTTAGAGCAGGAAAGGAAAAATAGATTTTCAAAACAGCAAAGGAATATCTATTCTATGGGTGCTTCAGAGTGAAGCTTCAGTTTATTTTTATAAAAAATAAAAAATAAATTAATAAAAATAATATCCCCCTCATGCCCCTCCCCAGCAAGAACACATCACAAAAGCAATTTAATGGGCTCCATTCCTGTTCTGGGTTCCTCAGGCCTACAGGCAGAACCAGGTCTTCAGCGCCTTCCTAAAGAATGTTAGAGTATTAGGGTTATTAGTATTGTGTATTAAAATATTGAATAATTAAACGATGAAGGATTATATACAGCATGGAGCAAATGCTAACATGTCAATAAACTTAATTTTAATATTTAGAATGCTTATTAGAATTTTGTGTGTATGATTAATAATTGTGTCTATCAATATTATCATTATCATTGTGTACCAAAACTAACGATACCCAGATGCCACACTGTTCATGTATTCAATAATTATGTACATTTAAAAATAAAAATATATAAAACTTAAAAAAAAAAAGAATGCTACAGACAGGGCCAGTCTAATCTCTCGGGGAATGATGTTCCAGAGAGAGGAGCCACCACAGAGAAGGCCCTTCTTCTGAGTCCCACCCAGGTGTATCTCCCTAGGGGATGGGACATACAACATTCCTTGTCTGCCCGCTCTAGTGGGGAGTTGTGCAAAGTTGCACTGGATGTACAGCTTTCCTTTTCTAGTAACATGTTTGATCTCAAAACCATCAATATGCCAGAAAGGCCACTTTACTGACTTTTAAAATCCAGATGTTTTTTCTGGGAAAACAATGGTTCGACTGGTAAATTATACCTAATCCAAATTGTAGGTTGTATTTGATTTCTCAAAGAATTTCCCTGTGAAAAAAACTTTAAAAGTTGCTTGGCTGGCCCATTCTACCATAACTTTCTCAAAGGATGTCCATTGAAGCCTTTCAGAGATCATGTTATGAATACCATAATTGCACAGTATCTTCATAGTACACATTTAGCTGACCAGCTGTGTTGAAGGAACAACATATCAAATAGTTTGGTTCTTAGGAACCTTAGGTTTTTAGTTTATCCTTCCAAGCAAAATTGCATAAAGATGAAAGGTCATGGAGAAAAAACATCAGGTGTGCTACCTCCATTAGGCTGGCCTTTTCAATACAATGCAGTATTGCAACTTGTAATAAAATAAATCTCTGTCAGCTTAATGGCCAAGGGTTACAACTGGTTGTGGTAAGTAAATCACCAAAAAACCCCCACAAAACTGCACCTTTGGAAACCAAAAAGCTAACTGAATTGTAACCAATCCTATCCAGCTCAAATTGAACCACTTATTTTTTTCCCCCCTTACTGCAAGGTTGCCTTTATGATTAATACTGCAGTTTCAGAGACTAATTGCTATTATATCAGGATTTGATTTTCTTTCTTTAGTGGGTGTAAGACAGCTTTTCTTTTCTTTTTATCTTTGAAGAGAGCTAGGTCATTCTTGCCTTTGGTATGTTCAATGAGAAAATGCCAGCATTATAATCCCGGGTTATTAGATTTATGGAAGAACTCAGGTGGCTCCGTGGGAACCAAGAGATGCTTCATTGGTGCTGCTGGCATGTGGGCTGCCAACAAGCTCTTAAGGATCCCAGCTGTATATATGAGAGAGTCCACATGTGCTGTGAAAGTTGGAAATAAGCAGAATAATTCACAGGAGTTGGCAAGAGATCAGGACGTCAGTGACATGTCAGTTTCATTTCTTTAGATCTTATGAATTCAGATACTGCTTACTCTTGCCAAGTATCTTGTAGCTTTTTTTCCTCTAATTTACTCTGAATGATGATGCACATTTTGTTCAGAATATTGGATAATGAAATGAAGCATTATATATCCAACTGCCTGTGGCTTTCTCTTTGACTTCAAAGCTTTCCTTTATGTAGTTAAACTGTTTTTACCTCATATACTTTAAGTCTGTTTTAATTTAACTGCCATTAAATCATCTACTGAAATTTGTGAATGAATGTTGAGGATGCTTCAAGGGTACCAGTTTATGCTTAAAGATGGAAAGCTCCAGATACTGGAGTGTTTTTGCCCCCCAAATGACAGACGGTTCTCTTTAACCTCCTTGTTGGTTCATTTCATTCTATCTAAGCAGCCATGCTGCCAAGGTTCAGATCCAAGATTGAAAAACACAGAATATTTCATGTCACGATCACATTTTTCCAAGCTTAGCTCTGTGACATAACAGGGGAGCTTTGCAACAATATGTCTCCTTGGCTGGCGACATCCCAATATCCTGTCATTTTTCATTTCAATTAAAGTCCTATCCTTAAGGAGTCACAGTCTTGTATGAAAAAACAGGGCATGCCAGCTGGCGTTGCTCTTAAATGTTCATGTTTGTTCAGCCCAGGCTGTAAGCCCACATGTGTTGAATTGACTTCCTTCTACAGATGTTTCCATCCTTGGAGGAGCCATGACAATGGGGGGTCGGACCAGTGATCTAATCATGTTATCCAGTTCTCCAAGACTATCCCATTGCATTTGTATGAGCTGAATATCATTTCTAGCTCTCAGCCCAGAATACTCTTTATGCATTTCCCATTATGTGTTGATGTACTTAACTTGGGAAAATATTCAAGTTCATTTTTTAACCCTCCCATTTCAAGTTACAGCTTTCCCGTTTTTAATCAAGCAGATTCCTTTTTAGCTACATAATCTGTTGGACAACATAGAAACATAGAAAACTGATGGCAGAAAAAGACCAGTGGTTGAATGAAACCGTCCTTTGAATATATTTGGTTTTTTTCTTTTTAATTTATTTATTGTTTATTATTTTAATTATTATTTTTACATTTTATTTTATTTTTTATTTTTGTTAGATGATGAACATGAATTTATCCTAAGCAAATTTAAATTCAGTTACTAATGACTGACCTACTCATCGCTGGAAGTTGGTTCCAAGCTTTCACTACTCCTGTGAAGTAATACCTTCTAATATTACTTTTGAACTTCCCTCCTGTCAATTTGAGATTATGGCTCCCCCACGTTCTTGACTTTTGCCTAATAGTGAAAACATTGCCTTCTAGAACCTTATTCACACACTTAATATAGTTAAAGATTTCATTCATGTCCCCTGCTTTCCCTTCTGGCCCCCAGGCTGTACATATTCAGTTCCTCTAATCTCTCCTGACATGTTTTGCCCTCAAACCTTGTACCATTTTTGTTGCCCATCTCTCAAATTTATCAATATCTTTTTTTAAGTGTGGTCTCCAGAACTGGACACAGTATTCTAAATAGGGTCTGACTAAAATCCTGTACAGCAGGATTAGGACATTTTTCCTGTGGTGATCCATCTAGTTCAGACACCTTTAATGAGTAACTGAATAAGAGTTGGAAAGGACCTTGGAGGTCTTTTAGTCCAACACCCTGCTCAAGCAGAAAAACCTAGACTATTTCAGACAAATTGTTCTCCAATCTCTTCTTCAAAACCTACAGTACTAAAGCACCTACAATTTTTAAGGACAAGTCATTCCACTGATCGGTTGTTCTAACTGGCAGGAAATTTCCCCTTGGTTCTAGGTTGGTTCTCTCCTTGATTAATTTCCATCCATTGCTTCTTGCCTTGCCTTCAGGTACTTTGGAAAATAGTTCAATGACCTCTTCTTTGTGGCAGCCTCTTAGATATTGGATCACTGCTATCATATCACCACTAGTCCTTCTTTTCATTAAACTAGACATATCCAATTCCTGCAACTCTTGTTTGTATTTTTTTAGCTTCAGCCCCATAATCATCTTTGTTGCTCTTCTCTGCATTCTTTCTAGAGTCTCAACATTTGTTTTATATCATGGTGACCAAAACTGGATGCAATATTCCAAGTGTGGTTTTACCAAGGCATTATAAAGTGGTATTAACACCTTGCACGATCTTGATTCTATTCCCATTAATGCAGCCTAGGACTGCATTGGCTTTTTTGGCATCACCCAATTGGCTTTCACGCCAAGACAGGACAAGAACCCACAATCTCCTGATTTCTAGCCTGTTGTCTTAACCAATTGACCAAACTGGCTTTGAATAATAAAAATATATCTAACGCATCCATCACAAAAATCTCTGCTTCTTTCTTTCTATAATACAACAATTTTCTTACAAAGGCATTTATGCAATAATTGCTATTCTTGTAGAAATTACTCATGAAACTATATGGAATTAACTATATGTTGTAGAAATGACATGGGACATTGCTGTGGTGTGGTTGTAGTCACTGCTATCCCAAATTCTCCTGGCACAAACCTTTGTGCATCTGTACTCTAAATCTGATCATGTTTGATCTGTACAAGGGTGTCACAATATCAACATATGTAATTTAATTGAAGATGATGATAGATAGATAGATAGATAGATAGATAGATAGATGATGGATGGACGGATGGACGGATGGACGGATGGACGGATGGACGGATGGACGGATGGACGGATGGACGGATGGACAGACAGACAGACAGATGTGTGTGTGTGTGTGTGTGTGTGTGTGTGAGAGAGAGAGAGAGAGAGAGAGAGAGAGATGAGATGAGACAGATAGAAAGACAGACAGAACAATGATCTTTCTCAGTCCCTACCCCATACCAATTTATTGAACTTAGCATCAGAACTCTGCCTCAACTTTTCTGAAACGTGGAAAGTTTAAGCAATGCCTATGATAGCCATAAATGTTGTTCCAGCCTGTTTTTTTTAAAAAGAGAAACAGCTCTATTCTCATGTTGTCTACATAAAGAGAAATTCTAAATCTCTGATTTGTCTTGAAACTGAAGTACATAGCATTCAAATGGATCCAAATAAAAGTTTACCTCTTTTCCAATTACCTGTACTGCACCATTTTCTTTAGATGTTTGGAAAAAAGACAGTTCTTAATTGCAGACTGAAGATGCCAGTTTCTTTCCTATCTAGTTCAGCAAAGTCCATAATCAATGGGAGGGAAAGGAAACCTAAAAAGCCCCAGGAATGTTCTCTTTATGGTCCAATTTTAAGACCAAGTATCAACCAATCTTGCTTTGGTTTCTCAGGCCTTGAACTAGGGTGCCAGCTGGACAGTTCTGTAGTCTATTTCTGGAATGTCATGTTGGATGTCACTTTTTTCAGTGGTTAACTTTGGCTTCTGGTGCAGGAGAACTCACTAGTCTGCTAGATTGGCAAGGCTGTTGTTGCACTCCCCCATTGGAACATGTGGTTGTGTTTTCTAACTGTTGTGGCAGGAAAGGAGGATCAAAGCTTCCTTTTGTTCCTGATTCTTGAGCCCTATTTTCCTCTATTTCTCCTTATATATTTACTTTCTCTCCACTGTGCCCATATCTGATAATGAAAGCTGAAGATGAGTAGCTCACAGTATTAACCAAGAGATAGGTGGCAGCTTAAACACCAACACACCTAAGCATGCAATGAACTTTTGTAAGTGACAACAGATTACCTATGTGAATAACAGAGAAGAGATACTTATTTCTGTAGTAAATGGTTGTATGTATGTGTGTGTGTATATATATATATATATATATATATATATATATATATATATATATATAGACCCTGTTTCCCCTAAAATAAGACATCCCCTGATAATAAGCCCAATTGGGCTTTTGAGTGCATGTGCTAAAATAAACCCCCACCCCCAATATTTAACTGCATGTGCAGCCAATCCCTGCCATTTCCTCTGGTCAGGGTTAGAGAGACAGAGCTGGAAATCAGGTAAGATGGCAAGAGGAGCCCCATCTTGCTCCACATGCACCAAAATAATAAGACATCCCCAAAACTATATATATATAAATAAGACAGGGTCTTATTTTCAGGGAAACACGGTATATACATATATGACTGTTGCAACAATATTACACAAGGTACATATAATATTGAGGGTACATGTGTATGGATATTAGTTATTATCTGCTTGTCTTCTTAAGGGAGAGAGAAATGTTAAACATTTTCAGAAAAATCATGTGGCTCTTATCTTGAGCTCAAAAGTTAGGCTATTATGGTTTATTTTACCAGTTTTCTGGTACAAGGCAGGTAGAGAAAATCATTATAATATATACCTCTTTCAAGACAAAGCATAACATTGGGACATTTATTTATCTATAATCATGTTCTGCTTTCCACATTTGCATCTCAGACACATTTTTGCATGACTCAGTGGGTTTTATTGCAAGAATATCTGGGCCAATCATTTCTTCTTAAAGAAAACTGAATAGAGGAGGGCCATTATAAACAAAATTGTAGGAAATAAAGGAAGAAAACTCTTCCTTTGAATGGGTGGGTGCTTCCCATATGTGGTCTTTGTAGTTTTGCAGTAGTTTGCCTGGAGCAAAGAGACACATCAGCAACCCTGTGCTTTTTTCTCCTCCTTCCCTGCAGGTTTCACGAAAAGCAAAACTGAATCCTTCTCCCTCCCTCCCTCCCTCCCTCCCTCCTCTCTCCCTCCCTTCCTTCTGCCTGGAATGGTCCCTGCAGTTCTATTGGTAAAATTTCAGAATGATAATACCGTATTTTTTGGAGTATAAGATGCACCTTCCCCCCCAAAAAAAGAGGCTGAAAATTTGGGTGCATCTTATACTCCGAATGTAGCTTTTTCAAAGCTTTTTTTCAGCCCTAATGAGGTGTTAATGAGGCACTAATGAGGCACTAGCAAATGATCTTCCCAGCTTTACCTGGTCCTCGACTCTCTGCTGTGCTTTAACCAGGCGCTAGCAAGTGAAGCGATCTCCATGCTTTGCTCCAACTCTCAGTTGTTCTTTAGAAGCTTTTTTTCAGCCCTAAATAGGCGCTACCTGAGTGAAGCGATCTACCCCATGCTTTGCCTGCTTTTCTTATTGCTGCTTCTTCTCAGCTGTGCCTTAGAAGCTGCTTTTTTTATCCTGAAGCAGGGGATAAAAACCCAGCAAACTAATGTGCTGAAGCTGACCAGACTAAGGATGCTAGCCCGATCAATACCTGGTTAGGCAGATTTTTTTTCTCCTATTTTCCTCCCCAAAAACTAAGCTGCGTCTTATACTCCAAAAAATATGGTAATCATAAATAATAATCAGCCTATTTCAGGTCCTTGGGAAGGACTGGATAGATGGATAAAAATGCCAAATCTGTTTTTCTATCAGTTTTTCTCTTTCTTCACCACATCTCCCAGCTGCTTGGCAGTATCTGTTGTGACTCAATTCTTCTAAGAAAGGAATATGCATCCTGGTTGTGAAGGATTTAGGAATGGAAAGAAAATGTAAACTGTGATACAAAAGACCCTAACTATAACCAGGTCATGTTTCCTTCTTTTCCCATATCCAGGCAGTTTCCGTCTGTGTGTTTCTGTGTGTGTGTGTGTGTTCCTTCTTTGCAAATGCCACATACAAATTTGTTTACTGGAATTAAAACACTTTTTTAATGTTTGCAATCTATCTGAATCATTCTTATTCAAGACAGAAGATAATATAGATGACAGAAATGAAGTGTTTTGTCCTGAAAATAATATTAAACTTGATAATGAAGTCTATCGCAACATAACCAGTGTTTTGAAACAGTTTTCATCGGCTGAACTAAAGAAAAAGGGCAAACCAGATTCTGAAATCCTTTAATAAAAATTATTAAAAAGTATAATTATTTCAGTTCCTGAGTTTAGTGGGATCATAACTAGGATTAACTGTGTTTGTATTGCAGGATGTGAAATGGCACCTAAGTAAAAAAATAATAATGGAAGAATAAATCTGAAGAAGAGAAAAGAAATCATCCACCCTCAGCCTCTTAACCATGGTTAAACAACTGGCGACAAAATGTCTGGGCAATGCCTGAATATATTCTTCTGGACACTGTCCTTGCTTATTTTCCTCATGAAAACACATTTGGTTTGAAACACATTTTCCTGTGACTGAAAGCATTAACTGGCTGATTACTCTCTGTTAGTTTTGGAATATATGATTCCCTGCCTTTAGTTGTTCTTGTTGCATTTTATTTTAAAGATCAAGAAATGGATCCAACTCTCTTCTAGTTCTTTACCACAATTATTACCACTGCTGATTTCTACTTTTTCTAAGGCTTTTTTAAAGAAAAAGAATAGCTCATTTTGCCTCCAAATATTCACAAACCAGAATATTGTGAATGTGGCAAAAATCTCTGCCAAATGTATTTACTTGCCTATTTTTTCATAATTTCTTTCTTAGTCTTTTTGTGTAATATGCAGTAGTGTGTGGCTCCTATTAGTTTCTTGGATAGGATGGATACCTTAATTATTTTATTGAAATGGAAAACTTGTTGTTGTTGTTGTTAGTTGCGAAGTCGTGTCTGACCCATCATGACCCCATGGAAACCTTTAAGGATATGTAATATCACATGAATCTGATTATATTTCTTTATAAAATAACTGCAGCTTGGAGTACAGCCACTACAGCCAATAAAAAAAAAACCTACTGAAATGAAACAAAGAGAAAAATATCACATTGCCATTTAAACCAATTGTTTGCCTTTGTCCTACAGCTTTGTTGATATCTAACTTCAAGAATTCTGTAGACACTGAACTTTTAGAAGGTAAGAAAAAAGATCAGGTCATTCTTTACCAACAACAATTTTAAAATACATATCTCAACCTTTTTGAAGGTTGTATTTTGAAAATACACATCTATAGAAATGAAACAAGGACAATTCTGTGGGAAGAAGAGAAAGGACTAGCATCAAGAATTAGGAAAGCTAGAACAAACTCCATTAATAAGGGAGAGGTTGAGCCTTTGGATTGGGTTCCTTTGGATTAGGCCCATTGTCTGAGGAACTGCCTCTCCCCAATATCTGCCAGATCTGGTAGAGAAGGTATTCTGAAGTTGGTGAGCAATTCTTCAGGCAGACAATTGTATATATTTGGAATAGATGCCCCCGCCTGAAGCCATTCCATTATACTGGGCCATGAATGAATGAGAAACCTAGTTCCATTCCATTCAATTTTATTACAGCTTTTCACAACAAACAAAACCAGCTAAAGTGAAAAATGAAAAGTGGGAATTAAATAAAGTAATAAGTATAAACATGTCCTGGACCTAATATGGTTCAGGCAATTCCCCTTCTGGGTCAGCAAAGATCATAGTTCTTGAGATGTCATTCCTTTAAATAGGTTTGACTCAAACAATCTTAGGTGAATATTTAATAATATTCACCTTAAATTTGACTCAGAAATATACTGTGTTTTTAGTGCAGTTAACAGAACAGCTGCCACATGCCTCTTGGATTAGGATCCCTCCCTCCCCAAAAAATATGATTCCCACATTCTGGATCTGTTGTAATTTCTGTGCCCTCCCTATCCCTTCCCCCATACAAGAAACATCCCTATACGAAGTCCATCAAATAATTTAAAATGGGAATAATGGATTCATGGGTAAGGGTATCCAGACTAGATCTCTTCAAGAAATAATCCAACAAGTGGTTTATTCATAGATACTTCCCACCACTGCCCTGACCTCACAGTGGTGGGTTTCTACCAGTTCGTCCCGGTTCGAGTGAATCAGTAGCGGCAGCAGTGGGAGGCTCCGCCCACCCACCTGGACGTCATCAGGGATGCTCTGTGCATGCGCAGAAGGTTCTGTGTATGTGCAGAAGTGCCCCCCCACACGCATTCACAGTTCCAAATCGGTAACGAAAGTAAGTGAAACCCACTACTTGTGAGCATTCAAAGATACTATAGTGTCAAAAAACACTCTTGTCCATGAATCAAGGCAAGCTATTCTGACTTTCTTCTTACCAGCAACAGTAATGGTGAATCCACTTCTAGACAAATATGATTTTGTTTACAAAAAGTTCCAGAATGCCTTTATATGTTGCCAATGGCATTAAGAGAGCTTCTGCAAATCTGTCGGGTTGTGTCAGCCCTGCATCCTTCAGAATAACTCTATAAAGATTTTCAGCCAATGAATAAGCAGTTTTAAAAAAAACTTGTTTTTCTTCTTTTTCATTTTTACAGCATAGTCCCTTCAGTGCTCCTTAAGTTGTGTTCAATCATATTTGCTCTTTGCTTTCCAGAGCACAATGCTCTGGAACAGAAAAATATATGCTAGCTGTGGAATTCTAGGCGTTGAAGTCCACATATCTTAAAGTTGCCAAGTTCTAAAACATGTTCTAGATATAACCCTGCATGCAGTCTTCCCAGTAATAAGCATTGCGTATTATTTCATATCTCATTTGTCTAAATAATAATTCAGAAAATGTGACTCACAAGTACGTCTGCAGTCTGGTCAGATATCATTTCCTCCATAATGAAGAAATTGAAACAATTTTAAAGAGAAAATGAGATGGAAGGAAAAGATAAAACCCACATCATTGTAAGTATTTCTGATCCACTCTAAAGTAAAATGTAGAGGTATACTAAGGCTACAGTAAATTTACTAAGGTAGATGACCATGGATAAATACTAGGATATGATTAGAGCACAAGTTTTAAGTTTCAAACATCAATATCTAATTTATTTCTTCAACAATGTTAAATATATCTTAAGAAAAATATCGCCAAGAGGAGTTAAACAAAAAATAAAAAGAAGTTTTATTAATATTCAGATGGTATCTGAATACAGAATATGTATACCTATATACATAAAGAAAGCTTATAAGCTTATAAAAAGCTATTTGAGATTGAATTAGAAGTTGGATGTAAATTTTAAACTTTGTCAAATTTTCCATATTGGGAGCAAAGCCACTTTAATATGTATAATAAAACAACTATACAAACCTCCTAAGTAGAGAAAGGCAGCTAGATAATTTCCATTATGTTATTTTAGGTTTAAATAGTAATAATAAAATTGTACTGTGGAAATCATTTCAGATTTCTCCAAGGAACGGAAAAGAAATTACAATTGTCAAGGAAAAAATAAAGAAATCTAGTTTTTCAATATATCAGGTGATAAAAAGCATTCTTCTTGAAGGAAATTGATTGATTATTACTTGATAATTATTAATCTTAAGCAAGTTTAAAATACTTCTTTAATTTTGTTAATGACAATGCACAGTACAAATTGCTTCAAGTCACTCATTAGCTTCTGGTTCTATTTTCATAACTATTGAAAAGTTTAGGGCTTTATATTTCTTTAATTCATGCATATATACCCTAACCTTCAACATTTATATGCCATCCATTAACTATGCGTTGTAGTAATATTATTTAAATGTTTTAATCCTGAGAGCATTTTATAGTGGGAGAGCCCATATTTCTGGAAGGCCACTCACTACTGATTCACTATTTTGACAATTTCAAATTGTCAAATTTATGAGACCAACTCAAAAGACAATTTATCAAGTTTCAAATTCCCTAGAACTGCTTATAAATTGTGAAAATAACACGAGGAAGCATAGCTGATATTTATGTGAGTGAAATTGAGCTGGCTTTGTTTGTGCTTTCCTTTTTAATTAATATAAATTTTAATTTGATTTTAAATTTTGGGGGGAGGGGGTTAAATTGGTTTACGGCCAAACTGATTAATTCAATTTTATTCTATTTTTAATAGAATATTTGTATTATGTGTTTTATCTCATGGCTGTTTACCGCCCTGAGTCCTCCGGGAGTAGGGCGGTATATAAATCAAATAAAACTCAAACTCAAACATACAAAGGGAGATGTGTTTGTAGACAAACTTGGTGGACACAAGGCTATGGGATAAATGATGAAATGTGCATCCAATATCACAACCCAACGTCCTAAATGAGGGATCAATATTTGAAAGATGACCGATGTGGTATTGTGATTGAAGCCCCATCCATTTTTCTACATTTATTTATCAGATACATTTAAATAAATAAATAAAAATGAATCCATTCACCCTGCACACATGCAACAGAATTGGGACTTGGATCCTCTGGGCATTTATACCTATCTCCAATGAATAATATATTTGCATAAATGCTACTGTCCAAGAGAAAAAGCAAAACAACTGGCAATATTGAAGGCCTTCATTTTGTGGTTAGCTGGAGTTTAAAGAATTAGGTATGAATATTCATTTGCCTAAAGTCAAATAGAAATCTGAGACAGAAACACATGTATTGTCCTGACTGCCTGTCTGAAAATTGCAGAGACGAGACTGTGAATAAGTAGAACTAGTGCTTTGAAACAGGTAATTATCTTTCCTTTTTTTCCTTAGGCCAGAATTCCAGCCTTCTATAGTAATAAACATCTGGCTAGCTTCCTAGAAGAACATTCCAAAGAAAGTAATACTAATTTGCTTTTCTTTCTTTCTTTTTTAAAAAGGGTAAATGTAATATCTCAGATGAAAAAAAGTGTGTGCTATCTAAATACCATCCTTCCTTTTTATGCCTGTCTTCAGCACGATAAATTTAAGTGCTCTAAATCAGGACTTTTATAGACAGTTACAATTTGGGAAGAAATTTGAACATGATAACATGGCCAGGATCACTGAACCAGAGGTTAAACATTTTGGGGGTTTTTCTGCAGAAACCCATTTAGATGAATAAACCCATGATTACAAAGAACACGATAGGTGACTATTATGAGATAAAGAATTCCTCTTTCCCTGCAAGATGTAAATAGATCCTGTGCCTCTTTGCACATGGCAAAATGATTGTTGCCACACATCTGTCACTAAAATGAGCACCTAGACAAAAGCTACAAAAATGGAATTCCTAGAAGATCAGGCATTTTTAATTTTGTTTTAAAATTACAAATGGCCCTGAAACAGATCTCTAGATTATCAAATGTTAAAAGCATGTCACATGAAACATCTGATCAATTGGCCCTATACGGAGAGGCTGAATTCTTATTTCTAAAATAAACAACCAAACAAATATATGCCTTTCCACATGAACTTTTCTATATGATGCAGAGTTAAAGTAAAGCTAATCAACAACTTTGTTATTCAGCTACAGGATTGTCTGGTATTTCAACCAACTCTAAATTTTGGATTCATTACTTAGATTACTGACACAAGACGTGGAATGTTTTGCTTGACTCGGCAAAGTAACTGTCAGTCTTTCTAGAGAAGTTGGTTTTTATATAGAACTTATTTTTTCTACTTTCTCTTAAACTTAAGTTTATTGTAGAAGAAAAAGAAATGGCAGAGACCATGTCTAATAATATCCTGGGTGGCCCAGATGCTCTTCCAGCCATTCTCTTTGAAATTAATGCTGAATATAGGCATTAAAACTATCATATTTTTCAGAGTATAAGAATGCACCTTTTCCCTCAAAAAAGAGGGTGAAAATCTGAGTGTGTCTTATACTCTGAATGTAGCCCCACCCAACTTCTCAAACAGAGGTTTCAGAGGCTGAAAAAAGCATAAGAAATTAATCTTCAGAAAAAAAGCCCCCAAACAGAGCTTCTTCAGAAAAGAGGCTTTTTTTCTGAAGCTCTGTTTCAGAGGCTTTCAGAGGCAGGAAAAAAAAGTTTTTTTCTGAAACAAAGTTTCAGAAGTTTCATAGGCAGAAAAAAAAAGTTTAAAGAAAGCAAGGCACAGAGCTCACAACCAAGGAACCTGTTGTTAAAATTTACTACAGGGAACAGCTGATTATTCCGGGACGCCGATCCACCTGCCAATCAGCTTTTTTCTTATTTTCCTCCCCAAAAACTAAGGTTCGTCTTATACTGTGGTGCGTCTTATACTCCGAAAAATACGGTACATTCTTATGCTTGCAATGTGATGTACTTTATTTTATATTGATTGTACTAGGAATTCTGAATTTGTGATTGTGAGTGACCTTGTAGGATCCAAGGCACTTATTTTTTCTCCCTCTAAATCTGTGCCAAAGAAAGAAATCATCAGTAGAAAGACTAAGGGAACTCCAATGAGATATTAGGATGTTCAGTCAGGGGGAAATTAAAATATCTTTATTGGGGAAGCCTTGAAAGACGAAACTGTCAGTGAGGTCTGAAACTACCTTCTCCCAGGTCACAACAGCCATTAAGGGATGAAAATGTGATAGGAAGACAGCTGTTTGGTGGAGAAGGACCATATGCATAGTCCACAGTGCATGGACTAACGATCTGAAATGGGCTGAATTTAGATACAGGTAGATGGAGCAAGTTAGGATTAGAAAATCTTTCCATCCATTTTTAGAATTAGAAGGGACTCCAGATTCTGCTGGCTAGAAAAAACAAAGATTAGAAATAGTCACAACCAAGATAACTATTCATGCCCAAACATTTTTGTCTGAAAATAGTCTTTAAATATTCTTTAAAAGCTTGTAAAAGATAGTTTATTGCAATGAATTGGCAAAATGGCTAATACACTTTAAATGACCTCTTCCCCCAACATACAGTAATTATTACCATATGTAACAATTGCAAACTTCCTTAGTTTTTTTAGGAACAGAGATATAATCATTACTTATTTATTAAATAATTAATAATTGATTATTTAATATCACTAACAATGCTGCTGCCCTACAAAGCGACCTTGACTATATGTCAGAATGGTCATGCAATTGGCAAATCCAAATTTCTACTAATAAATGTTCTGTCCTACACATTGGCAATAAAAATCTGAACACGAAACATAGGTTTGGTGGAAACAATCTCGTTGATGACCCTCACTCTGTCAAGGATTTAGGAGTACTCATCTCAAATGATCTAAGCCAGGAGGGTGCTTGGCCGTGGGGATGGGCTGTCCCCATACGGACCTGGAATCCCCCAGTCCCCTCCCCCCTTTAGGTGATCTGGAGGGTGAAAATAGGGGAGTACTACATCTACAGTGGAAGCTTGAGGGATTTGTGGGGTCGGTGAATGACTACAGACTCTTGCTGTCTGAATTTCCCCCACCCCTCCTTCTTCCCGGACCATGCTTAGACCTTGTTAGACCTTGTTATTGCCATAACAGCCCCATTTATTTGGTCTGCTGAACTATTTCCACTCTCCCCCCCCCTCATATTGCCATCTATTTCCTGCCCCGGAAGATATCTCCTGAACTATTTGAACACTCTGTGTGAGCTGGAGGATTCGACCCCTTGACGCTCCTAACCCAAGGGGGCACTGGAACCATGGACCTGAGGCCAGTGGAAGGCGGAGTATGGCCATCTCACTCCTGGATTATCATCTAGTTTTCCTGGCCGGCCTTGTGAGAGGAGAGCCGGCCAGGATACTTCCGGGGGTTGAATTGTATCTGCCTTCCCCTCCATTGCTGTGAGAGGGCAATGGAGCCCGGTGACTTGGACCATGGATCAGAATTCTGTCCCTCTATGTTTTTAACATCTGGTGGTCTCTGACCTTGGACTATTCCCCCCCCCAAGGGTCTTGATGTACTCAGTATCTGAATTGCTTGCCCTGCGAGATTCCCCCCTCGCGCAGGTTTGGCCCTCCACCTTACCAAGGGCCTATCTCGATGACAGACTTTGGAGTCCGGAGAGATGGTATGATGCAAAGAAGGGTGTGTGGGGCTTTTTGGTGAAGTGTTTTAATAAGATTTTAAGGGATCCGGGGAGGGGGGTTTGTAATAATTTTTTAAGGGGAATTGAGAAGACGACCGATGGGGATGGGGGGGGTCATCCTCCATGGTCAGAGCCTAGCCCGGCATGGGGTAACGGTTTAGGGGGTGCAGAACGAGGGATTGGAGGGGGGACAGAGGATCATATTTATGAGGGTTGCACCATCAGCACGGTAGTTGGGAGGGGCAGATATGGCGGGAGCAGGGGACCACATCATGTGTCGGGGGCGCGCACTCGCTATTTGAGAGCGATTGCTCGCCCCGGTCTCCAAAGCTCCACTCGGACACTAGGTAGCACAGATACTCAGGATCTGGGCCTTCGGTTGATGCTGTGCAATGCCAGGTCCGTGGTAAATAAGGCCCCCCTCATCTGTGATCTTATAAAGGAGGGGGGAGCGGACCTGGCAGGTATTACGGAAACCTGGTTGGGTCCAGAGGGAGGGGTCCCTCTGGTTGAGATGTGCCCACCAGGTTTCAGAGCATTCCATCAGCCAAGGGCCCAGGGGAGGGGCGGGGGGGTAGCGGTTATTATTAACGAAGATCTAGGTCCAAGGGAGACCACTGTGCCACAGATTGCTGGATGTGAGTCCCTCCTTATGAAATGGGGTCATGGGGTTCAGTTGGGCTTGCTGCTCACGTACCTGGCTCCCTGCCACGTGGCAACAGCCCTGCCCGAGCTACTCGACGTGATAGCCACGGTGGCAGTGGATACACCCAGGCTTATGGTCATGGGTGATTTCAACTTGCCTTCCGTTGGTGAAACGTCTGAGGTGGCTCGGGAGCTTCCATGACGGCCATGGACCTGACCCAATTAGTTCATGGCCCCACTCATAGGGGGGGGCATACTCTGGACATGATTTTTGTCTCTGGCCAGTGGTTGAGTGATCTGGTTATAGGGGGTATAGACATAGAACCCTTGTCATGGTCTGATCACTCGCTCCTTCGCCTAGATCTCCGAACCGCTACACCCCGCCGCCGGGAGGCGGAACCAACTAGATGGGTCCGCCCCAGGCACCTGATGGATCCTGATAGGTTCCAGATGGAGCTTGGGCCGTTTCCTGAGGATCTGGCACACGACTCGGCCGAGGACCTGGTAGCTGCCTGGAATCGGGCAGCTGGTGGAGCCTTGGATCGAGTCGTGCCTTTGCGGCCTCTGACCCGGTACGGATCTCGAGCAGCTCCCTGGTTTACCGAGGAGCTGAGAGAGATGAAGCGCTGGAAAAGACGCCTAGAGAGTGGTTGGAGGGCCAGTCTCGCTGAATCTGATCGAACACTGGTAAGGTCGCATATTAAGACCTACCTAGTGGCGATAAAGGCGGCAAAGTTGAACTACTTTTCCGCATTTATTGCATCATCAGGGAATCGTCCGGCTGCCCTGTTCAGGGTGACCCGCTCTCTGCTTCACGCGGGAGTGCGGGAGGACCCCTTGGAAGGCAGGGCGGAGGATTTCGGACAATACCTGTATGACAAAATTGCTCAGATTCGGGGGGATTTGGACTCCGACTGGGTAGATCTGGGCGGGGTGACAGGGAATAGTCTTGAGAATGTTATCTGGGAAGAGTTTGACTTTGTGACTCCTGATGATGTGGACAGGATTTTGGGGAGACTTAGTGCGGCCACATGTTTACTGGACCCGTGTCCCTCCTGGTTGGTACTGGCCTCCCGGGAGGTTACACAAGGCTGGCTCCAGGGCATTATCAACGCCTCCTTGAGTGAGGGTCACTTCCCTGCCGCCTTGAAAGAGGCGGTGGTGAGGCCCCTTCTCAAGAAGCCTTCCCTGGACCCAGCAGTATTAGCTAACTATCGTCCTGTCTCCAACCTTCGCTTTATTGCGAAGGTTGTTGAGAGTGTGGTTGCGCAACAGTTTCCACAATTCCTGGAGGAAACATCTTATCTGGATCCGTTCCAGTCGGGTTTCAGGTCTGGGCACAGCACAGAGACGGCATTGGTCGCGTTGGTTGATGATCTCTGGAGGGCTCGGGACAGGGGATGTTCCTCTGTCCTAGCCCTATTAGATCTCTCAGTGGCTTTTGATACCATCGACCATGGTATCATGCTGCACCGGCTGGAAGAGTTGGGGGTGGGGGGCACTGTATTACAGTGGTTCTCCTCCTTTCTCTCCGACCGGTCGCAGTTTGTGTTGACAGGGGGGCAGAGGTCGACCTCGAGGCCTCTCGTTTGTGGAGTGCCGCAGGGGTCGGTCCTCTCGCCCCTTCTGTTCAACATTTATGTGAAGCCGCTGGGTGAGATCATCCGTGGCTTTGGGGTGAGATACCATCAGTACGCTGATGACACCCAGCTGTACATCTCCACCCCAGGCCACCCCAATGATGCCCTCGAAGTGATGTCCCAGTGCCTGGAAGCCGTGCGGATCTGGATGGGGAGAAACAAACTCAAGCTCAACCCGTCCAAGACGGAGTGGCTGTGGTTCCCGGCATCCCGATATAGTCAGTTGACTCCATCACTGACTATCGGGGGCGAGTCTTTAGCCCCTGCAGAAAGGGCTCGCAATCTGGGAGTCCTCCTGGATAGGCAGCTGTCCTTGGAGGAACATCTGACAGCTGTAGCCAGGGGGACCTTTTGTCAGGTTTGCCTGATTCGCCAGTTGCGGCCCTTTCTTGATCGGGATTCCCTGTGCACAGTCACTCACGCCCTTGTCACTTCCCGCCTAGACTACTGTAATGCTCTCTACATGGGGCTCCCCTTGAAGAGCACCCAGAGGCTCCAACTGGTCCAAAATGCGGCCGCGCGGGTAGTGACGGGAGCAGCATGGCGCTCCCACATAACACCGCTCCTGCGCGAGCTGCACTGGCTTCCGGTGGTCTTCCGGGTGCGCTTCAAGGTGTTGGTGATCACCTTTAAAGCGCTCCATGGCATAGGGCCTAGTTATCTCCGAGACCGCCTGCTGTCACCGATGACCTCCCATCGACCCGTGCGCTCCCACAGAGAGGGCCTCCTCAGGGTGCCATCAGCCAAACAATGTAGGCTGGTGACTCCCAGGGGGAGAGCCTTCTCTGTGGGGGCACCCACCCTCTGGAACCAGTTGCCCCCGGAGATTAGGAGAATTCATGACCTCAGTGCCTTCCGCCGTGCCCTAAAAACACATTTTTTCCAACAAGCCGGGCTGGCTTAAGAAGAAATTTTAAATATTTTTAATATTTTAATTGGTCTGTGAGTTTTAAATTTTGTAGCCAAATTATATATATATATTAAATGTCTTAATATTTATATTTTATGTTTTTTATGTCTGGCTGTACACCGCCCTGAGTCCTCAGGGAGAAGGGCGGTATATAAATTGGAAATAAAATAAAATAAATAAAATAAGCCAGTGGTAGGTTTCAAAATTTTTTACTACCAGTTCTGTGGGCGTGGCTTGGTGAGCATGGCTTGGTGGGCATGTCAGGAGAAGGATACTGTAAAATCTCCATTCCTTCCCCACTCCAGGGGAAGCTTACTGCAAAATCCCCATTTCCTCCCGATCAGCTGGAACTCGGGAGGCAGAGAATAGATGGGAGTGGAGCCAGTCAGAGGTGGTATTTACCGGTTCTCCAAACTACTCAAAATTTCTGCTACCAATTCTCCAGATCTGGTTAGAACCTGCTGAAACCCACCTCTGATCTAAGAATCAGAGCTCACTGTAACAGCATTGCCAAAAAGGCACTAAGAGTTGTTAACCTAATTTTGCGAAGTTTCTTCTGCAGTAATATTGTATTACTAACTAAGGCATACAAAACCTTTGCTAGGCGAGTTCTTGAATACAGCTCGTCTGCCTGGAACCTACACTATATTTCAGACATTAACATGATTGAGCGGGTTCAGAGTTATTTCACGAGAAGAGTACTCCTCTCCTCTACTCACAATAGAATTCCCTATGCCACCAGGCTTAAAATTTTGGGCTTGGACAATCTGGAATTGCGCCACCTGCGATCTGATTTAAGCATAGAACACAAAATTGTCTGCTACAATGTCTTGCCTGTCAACGACTTCTTCAGTTTTAGCCACAATAGTACATGGGCAAACAATCAATACAAACTCAATGCCTGGAATGCTCTACCTGACTCTGTTGTTACGGCCTCTAACCCTCACAGTTTCAACTTCAAACTGTTTACCTTGGACCTCACTCCCTTCTTAAGAGGTCCGTAAAGGGGGCATGCATAAGGGCAGCAGCATCTTACTGTCCCTATTTATTTGTATTTATTTCCTTTGTTTATTTTTATGTTCATACCTATACTTGTTATCTTGCATATATTTGACAAACAAACAAACAAACAAACAAATTAAAAATGTAGTCTATTTTACTATCCATATTAATAAAGCAATATTTCAATTTATAGGGAGGGGAAGTTTTAAAGGAATTTTTAAAGGCTTCATGGCATTCTTTATTCTTCTTTTCCAACAATGCATGTGGTTGTTAATATAAACTGGAAAATGGTTTTAATTTTTTCATACAATTCTTTGTTCTCTGCATTTCCTTAAAACAATCATTTCTTTCTTAGTGTTCTGCCCCAGCTACGGACCTCAAAGAACGCAGCACACACAAACTCTATACAAAGCTTATTTTACTCAAATAACTTTGTCTTTATCATTCAAAGGCTGTTAATGAACTGTCTTAACAGCCTACCAGAATTCTAAGATAAGGTAAGGTCTTACTAGAGTTGGCAGATAACCCAGAAGCAATTTTGCAGACACGAAGAAGAGTGAACTAAAGTTGTTCTCTACAGCTTGTTGCAAGCGGCGTTCCTTCTTAAATAGGCTAAGGGAGTGGCCAATTAGCCCCAAGCCTTACTCTCGAGGAGTCCTCCTCCTGATGAGCCTCTCCTTCCTTTTGGCAGCTCTGCATGCCCGTGCATTGAGAAGAGCTCCTCCTCTTCGTCCTCTTCACTTAAAGGAGCTTCTGGAGGTTCTGAAGGCTCTGACTGAATCCCTGCCTCTGGCACCACATCTTCTCCAGCCTCCTCACTGTCCGACTCGAGCACCAGCTGCACAGGCTGCTGATGCAGCACCACACCAGTCTCCTCGTTGTTGGAATCAGCTACAATCTGCCCAGGCCACTGATGGGCCACAACACTTAGGTAAGTACTCTGACTTGTTCAGAAATTGCAGATTTTTAATGCATTTCTCACAAACAGATGCTCACAAACGCTAACATGTTTGCGTTATATGTGTGTATCTTTCAGAAGAAAGAAGAAGACAGGAACAGAATATTCAATGCCTGTTTTGGAAGATTTCTCAAATTGGATTAATTCAGGAGGTTGCAAGCTGAGCTGTAATATAGGTGGAATGTTCTCCATTCTAATAAAAAAAAAAAAAGGTTTGTTTTCTACTGAAAGCTTGCCAAACTTCCAGAGGTGATTATGATGAGAATGACAGAGATAGGGTCGATATTATGTCTAACAGCATAGAAACATTTACAATTCAGCTTTTTTCCAGATGGCTCAGGAATATTATGGAGTTTTTGTAAGTCATTTTTGTTCCCATTCCAGAAAATTTCATGCTGTTGTGAGATGAAGCTACAGCTCAGCCTACTCCTTCATATAGCCATCATGTAACCACTACCAAATATTTCAAGTTAAATTGGCATAGCCAGTTTGGGGTAGTGGCTAAGGCAGCAGGGTAGAAAGTAGGAGACTGTGAGTTCTAATCCTGCCTTAAGCACCAAGCCAGCTAGCTAACATTTGCCCAGTCATTGTCTCTTGTTTCTAGGAAGCAGGCAATGGCAAACCACTTCTGAAAACTGCAGGGATATATTCTGGCAGTCACGAGGAGTCAACACTGACCAAAAACGAACAATTTTTTTTTCCATCTTTCATGTTATTAAGCAAATCTGGAAAAAGGAGATACTTCATACCAATTTTTTTTTGAAATGCCAGAGGCAGTCACCTTATGTATCTTATCTCATTATTATCACTTTCCCAGTGACTATTGGACCACTGGTATTGCTTATTCCCATTTCTTCAGTTATAGATTTGCAGTAGAAGGCTAGAAAAGCTACATGTGCCAGTTGGATTGCATTTAGTTTATCCACCCTGTATTTGTTCTCGTATTCCCATTCTTTACATTAAAAAATTGGATCGTGAAGCTTGTTATGAACATCAGATTGCCACAAGGTAAAATAATTTTGCTCTTTTCTCCAAGGGTGTCTGCAAAGGCCAGTGTTAAAATAGTCAAAATGCTAATGGATGGATATCAGCTGTTGCAGAGAAGAGAAGTGATTACGAAACTAAGTAGCAAGTAGAGCAGGTATGTCCAACTTTGGCAACTTTAAGATTTGTGGATTTCAAATCTCAGAATTCCCCAGCTAGCATAGAATTTGAAGTCCACAAGTCTTAAAGTTCCCAAGGTTGCATACCTCTGAGTAGACAAACCTCAGGAGTGACAGGTAGAATCAGATAAAACTGATTGGGCCATAAAATGGTGAACTATTGTTACCTTCTAAGGAAAGACTTTCTAAAAAGAAAGACCTTCTAAGGCGTGCATAAGTGCACCAGTGTGCCTACCGTCCCTGTCCTACTATACCTTTTTACTTACTCTTTTCATGTATTCAAATTATGTTTATACTTTTACCTGTTATCTTATATATGCTTGACAAAATAAATAAATCAATAAAATAAAAGATCCTTAAAAATACATCTCCTTCTATTACAATTTATTTTAATTGAACCTCCCACTCATATATTATGGGATAGACAAGATGTCACTCTTAGGTTTTGAGCAATCATTTTCCTTCTATTTTTGTTTGAATATTGTATAAAAGGTTGATGTGACAAGCAGGCAGTGGTGGGTTTCAAATTTTTTTACTACCGGTTCTGTAGGTGTGGCTTGGTGGGCGTGACATAGCTTGGTGGGTGTGGCTTGGTGGGCATGGCAGGGGAAGAATACTGTAAAATCTCCATTACCACCCCACTCCAGGGGAAGGCTACTGCAAAATCCCCATTTCCTCCCGATCAGCTGGGACTTGAGAGGCAGAGAATAGATGGGGATGGGACCAGTGAGAATTTTTACAACCGGTTCTCCAAACTACTCAAAATTTCTGCTACCGGTTCTCCAGAACTAGTCAGAACCTGCTGAAACCCACCTCTGCAAGCAGGGAATGTGGTCCTATGTAGAAATACTTGGATGCATACTTCTATATTGCTGCAGTAATAAATAAACCAATAAAGTTGAGTTGGATTTCTCTAGTTCTGCGTATTATTTGGACCCCTTCCCCTTATATCAGTTTTTCCAGCCAACATAATTGTGATTGCACGACACATATAAAAAAAGACTTCAGTCGCACAGCCATCGTCACTATCTTGATCTCCCTTTTTAAAATATCTTCTTCTTGGAGGTGCCTCTCCCTTTCTGAGAGCCTGGAAGAGATGCAGTCAGCACTTCGTACAGTCCTTCAACTCAGTGGGATGTGTTAGTTGATTTATAAACTCCTAAAACGGGAATGCTTCAGGTTTTTCTTTCTTTCCTTTTTTTCCTACAGAGAAATCTTCCACCCTAGCCTACGGGCATTACTGTCAGTTTTAAAAATCTGTCAGTGTATAAAATATATGGATATAGTCATGACTTGTTGTCCCAGACTTTATTAATCCTCAAGCTGTTTAAATTTAAAAGCTGCTTTTTGACATAACATCCACTGAAATCTTCACTCCCTGAATTTTTCCTGACACATCAAGATGACATTTTGATTTTGTTTTGTGTGTTTTAAGGAAGTCCCTGTTGAGTCCAGCTTAATCTCATTACCTAGTACACATTCTTTCCCCCTACCCCCCACCCCCACTTTAGACCAGGGATGTAGCTTGCTACAAATTATTGTGTCATTGATCTGCCAAAGCCATCATCCAGGAGGGATTTTCCTAGCAAACCACTATCAAACTTGAGATAAGATTACTGCAATTTTAGAGTTGACAACTCATCAGCCTTGGGGGCTCTTTGGCAAGACATTTCTTTGTTTTGCAAAGAAACTAGCTTATTTAAGTAAGGTAAAGATTCCCACTCAGTTTTTTTCCATTCCCCATTTATTATTTTGTATACAGAAAGTAGAAACCTTTTTTTAAAACCTGAAAGCAAATGATGTTAATATATGCATTAACCTGTGACAGTTTTTTATTACAAAAAGTATTATTTCTCCCTAGACTCTTGCCATGGATCTGGATCTTCTCCAAAATAATCTTTTTGTCTTCTACTTTATCAGAAAGAATGAGAGCAAGCAGGCCACAAGAACAACAAAGCTTTCCACACAGATTTCTGTTTTACTGCACTAAAATGGAACACCTTTCCTCTTTAGGTCTGCTACAATAAAGTGGAACCATATTGCAGAAAGCAATTGCCTCTTCGAAGATGGTCCACATTGGTCAATAAAGCTGATATAAGTGACATCTTATACTAGACTGACCAGCACTTAAAAAATATAGTATATGCTTTGACTTTCATGAAATTCTCCACTGAGTAAAATGAATGTTCAGGTCATAGAAAACTGGAAAACACTGTTTAAAGGTCTAGTTTATATGTTGGGGTGAGTTGTTTCAAAAGGGAAAATATATATCAACATTTTTTCCCCAGCAGATAAAAGATTTTTCTCTGCTGCCATTTTGAATTGCCCAGATTCAATTGCTTCAGTTCTATTTGGTTTTTATTTAGTTCTTACCTATTGCATTGCTCCTCCCACCACCTTTGAGGAAGATTTGCTTGTTTCCCTATATTTGTGAACACATTTAAACTACAATGCATGCTACACTCTAGCAAATAAATTATTCAGTTGAGGCTTGAGCAAGCCTTGGTGATGTCAAAATGAAGACGGGTGCAGAAATTACAGGATTATGCAATTATGCCATCACATCTTGTTGGAAGACATTTCCTTCTGGGTTCTGCTCCAAGTGGGGAAAAAGACACTGGAAACATGGAGACTGCTTGGAAAGATGGTTTAATGGTGGACAGGATCACATGGCTTGAGTTCCTGAACAGAAAAAGGGGCAGATACAGTAAATCCTCGAGTTTTTATGCTCTCTCTGGCTTTGAACTTCCTGGGGCCCAGAAAGGGTATCCTGATTGGTTGTCAGACTTCCAGGGGGTGAGGGTCTTAGTTAGCCTTGTTGGCTGATGGTCACATATACTTCTCAGGTCACATGCTTCCCAGGTCACATGTGGTGAGTTTCTGCTGCTATTGTGTAGAGGGCCAATCCTATCTTTGTTGGATCTTTGGCAATTCCTATTATGGCTCTGCCTGAAGGAGGTAGATCTTTGTTATATAGAATAGACTGGCCCAGGCCTTAATGGCCCATTGACAAAGGGTGAGGGCAGGAAGATACTTCAAAACATGCTTATCCATTTCTCATCCAGGGAAATATAATATTCTGCTTTTTTAATATTTCCCAAAATATTTCACTCTTCCAGGAAAGGGGTGGGTGCTAACTTCCTTCAATCTAATGCAGCATTGTTTGTGAGATGATGTCATGATGTGCATGGCATCACTTGCCTCTTTCCTTACAGACTCCACTGCTTAAGATAGTATTATGGTTTAAAATTGTTGCAGTTTGTCAGAAATAACAGTATTCTGCCATAAGTTGACGATACTGTATCATGTTTGCAATACTGTTGTCAGTGCAGAACTGAGAAGGCACATGTTTTGGAAGTTGTCTCAAATGCTGTAGGAAGTTAGCACCCACCCTTTCCTGGAAGAGTGAAATATTTTGGGAAATATTAAAAAGGCAGAATATTATATGGGCAGAATATTCCCTGGATGAGAAATGGATAAGCATATTTTACAGACAAAGCAGCTCCCACCTTCCTGCCCCCTACCCTTTGTTAATGGGCCAGAGGCAGAAACCCAATCCTTTGGACATTTGCAACACAATAGCAACAAAAACTAACACAATGGGCCCCATCTAGCAACCGAAACTCACCACATGTGACCTGGGAAGCATGTGACCTGGGAAGCACATGATCATCAGCCAGCAAGGCTAGCTAAGACCCCCGCCCCCGGGAGTCTGACAACAAATCAGGATACTCTTTCGGGGCCCCGAGAAATGCAAAGCCAGAGAGAGCATAAAAACCCGAGGATTTACTGTATCTGCCCTTTTCTGTTCAGGAACTCAAGCCATGTGATCCTGTCCACCATTAAACCATCTTTCCAAGCAGTCTCCATGTTTCCAGTGTCTTTTTCCCCACTTGGAGCAGAACCTAGAGGATATTTCTTCCAACAATGCGCTAAAGCAATTTTCAAAAAATAAGATGTGTCTTGAATGTATTTAGTTTTAGCACAGCCATCCCTACCAAGAATTCTCCAGTACAACTGGAGATCTCCAGGTTACAGAACTGTGTGATCCACTCAAACTCTGAAGGACAACCACTCCACTCAATGAATATCAACCACTAAATAACCACTTTACTATATTAACCAGGTGAGCAATATTATAGTACCTGATAGAATGCTGAATATAATATCTCATAATTCCCTCAATCTGTTTCTTTTTTGCAAGAAGATTTTTATATTAATTCTCAGGGCTACTCCATTTTATTGTTTAAAGGGGAGGAAAAGAAATAGTTTAGCAACCAAGCCAATGGGCATAAGACTAAAGGTTGCTCACAGTATTTTGAAGCTTCAGACAGAACCTCTTGTTCTTGCTCTAAATAAAACAGATTAAAATATTAATTGGCTGCTGCAACCTGATATCCAATATCCAGAATCAATTGTCTGTGTTACATTGGTAAAAAAAAATAGGGTGACTTTGTCAACAGGCCCAATTACTGTATAATGTAAAATATACCAAGCTGGAGAAATGCAATCAAAGAAATTCTTCAGGGTATGATTCCAGGGCTGGGTAGATTCTTAAATATCCATTGTATTCTACTGCCCAGATTTTATAAGGCAGTTTTAGGTCCACCATGCATTCTTCTGGACTTGAAATAGCTGTGGAATGGGTGAGGACAGAGAGGAATTGCATTTACATGGTAAAATACTAGAATATTCCCCCTCACAAACTGACACATTTGCAGCACTGCTCGGCTTTTTATATAGAGGCTTAATAGCATTTTGTTTGCTTGAAGGCCAGGTGAATTTCTGTTGTTGCATTTTCAATCCATCGATAGAGATAAGGAAAGAACCTGATTTATAAAGGCTGGTGGAATATACAGTATATACAGTATTTGAAGCAAATCTTTAACTAGCCCATATATTTGTAAAATGTTACTATGTTTTATGCTCCCATTTTTTTAAAAGAAGGATATTTCCTTCCCACATTCTGCTCTTACAAAAATTCATAGCACAGTACTTTTATATTTTGACTAGTGTCCGCAATTTTTTTCTTTCTTTTTTTAAACTCCTCTTGTTGGAGGCCTTAACCTAGAAGTGCAGTTCTCTACAGTTTTCAAAATCAGATAAATATATGCCTATGGTTTTTTAAGGGCAAATCTAATATTCCCCCCTTTCAATTTGATACATATGAAAGAAACAAAAGAAACCTAAGAATTTCATTGGTTCACTAATGTATTCACTGATGTATTTTTAAAAAATGACAGTTAAGTTACAGCATTATGTGCAACAAAGTAATATGAGTATTCTTTTTACTTCTTTTAAACTAAAAGAACAGAAATGAGTGTCAAAACAAGTATATTTGCTATCTGAAATGACTTTGGGGACTAGAACTAAAGAATGTCTCCCAGAAGAGAGGTAAATGGAAAGAGCTAGATTATTTACATGTATAAATTAATAGCAGTGCACGTAACAGAGCAATTAAAAAAAGGTGGTGGAAAATCATAAGAAGTAATATTTGTGGTATTTGGGGGGGAAATCATTTCAAGACCCCAGATGAAGAAAGGGTAAATGGGTAGTTGGACTCTTTGGGAAGTCAACAATTGTAGGACAGACAGGAAGTGGGGAAAAAAATGCTAAAGAAGGCAACGACAAACTACTTCCATTGCAAACTGAACTGCCTAGAACTTACCAGGAACTAAACTAGATTGAAAAGTGACATTAGTATGCATCTTGTGCTAATATTTAAAAGGCTCAAATACTCCCTCCCTTCCTCCCTCCCTCCCTCCCTCCCTCCATCCATCCCCAGGATATCTTTATTTAATTAAAACATATTTGCTTTTATTATAATTTTTTATTATCCAGTGCATCCTCTTTTTAAGTATTATCTTACAATCTTTTTGGACTGTTGCCTTCTAGTAGATGATACAGAACAATAAAAACTCGAACCACACGTTTTCTGAATAGTTTTTATCCCAGAGCTATAATTGCATTCAACAATGAACTAAAGGGCCACCATCAGTGAGCTGTTGGACAGCATTACTTGGTCTGTTGTGTGGATGTTTGGGGTGGGAAATTTTGGTGGGTGGGAGTGTGTCAGGGGATTGTCATGTGTATTGGGCTTGGGCTCTGGGTGTTATATGAATTTCATTGTATCGGTATACTGTGTATACACATACAATGACAATAAACTTTGTTTATTTATTTATTTAATCCTCTGATTAAATACAATTCATTAAGTGAATTTTACCAAATATCACTTAGTGCCAAATTAGGGAAATACAGGGATGCTTGCTTCTGGACTTTCTCTTTTTCTTTCCTGCTTTCCTCATTGTCTTCTACTTTTGGCCAATCAGTATCAAATTAATGAAATGAGAAAAAGAGAGTTAATTTAGCTTTCCCCCAAGATCATCTAAACCTCAATTTATCACCAAGTCTTTATCAACTTTGAGTTGATTTTGCTCAAAGGAAAACAAAATCTGCTTCCCCTCTGAACCATATAACTGATCCTTTTCCCCCCTGTTGCTATTTTAAAAAACAAAACTATTACACACAAAACACATTTAAAAGCAGTTGCATTACTCTATAAATGTTACAGCAACAATTGTATGTGTTGGTCCTTTTTATGAGTTCATTGATACTGAAGGAGGAACTAAGATATTAGATTTTTTTTTAAAAAAAATATTTATATTTATATGCCGCCCTTCTCCGGAGACTCAGGGCGGCTTACAATGCGTTAAGCAATAGCCTTCATACTTTTGTATATTTATACAAAGTCAGCTTATTGCTAAATAGATTTTTCCTCTGTTTAGCTTCTAATGATATTTTTAGCTGTTTAGCTTCTAATGATATTTTTAGTTGTAGGCTGGTTTTTTAAACTTGGGAAAGCCAAATATGGAAAATCCACCACAAAGGGACTATGGTAGGTAGACCATGCAGGACTAATGATCCACTATCCCAAACATTCTCTAGCCTCTACCATACTCTCAAATGCCGTACAAATGTAAGCCAGATGTATGTGAGAGCCTTTCATTGTCAGAGAGCTGTCACATGTCAATATCATGTCTAGCTTGATTAGGAAAAAGCTAAGGGGAAAAAAAAGCTTTTTCAATCGGTGTGGAAGATTCCAAGATTATACAGACACTTCAATGAGATGCAAATAAGACAAGTTTGTTGCAATGAAATAGTCATGCTACTTGGTCCAGCAAGTCCATTCAACTCATTACAAGGATGCTGTTTGGGCATGGTGCCTATTCTGGAACCTAGATTCTTATCACCTCCTACATTTGTTTAGAATTGTATAGGTTAAATGTGACAATCTGACCCAACACTCTGCTTTTCTCTTACATTCACCATTTACAAGGCATGATGACCCATCACTCATGATAGTCATCTATTATTTTATGATAGTCTTCTATTATTTAGCAGTTCTTCAGCAATCTGCAGCCTTTCTGGCTTCCATAGGAAGTCTTTGAGATAATATCATGGGGGAATTTATCTGATATTCTCTCCTCCCCCCACCCCAAGTTTGGGAGATCGGGATGGCCAAGAAGAATAATGGAAAAATTATATTAGCACAAAGTTCCAACACCACCAGCAATCCAATGTTCACCATCTCTAATAAGAAACACAAAACCCCCAGAAAGAAAAAATTGGGGAAAAAAAACATTTCTTAGAAACATTGTATCTTTAACAGGGAAGTTTTTTTAAAAAAAGGGTGTTGCTCACTGACAAAGTCAAAAAAAGACAGAAATGGTCCATCTGAGTCTCCCAGAGTGCAGCAGAGAGTTGCAGGAATAAAGCCCAGCACTTGTGAATGAGATTTCACAGAACCAGGGTGGCAGAACATCATAGTTTATGTAGGTAGAAACCTGGCTAGATAGAAAAGCATACAAAGCCTACGAAAGAGAGAAAAAGATATATATAAAATAGAGATATAGAGATATAATAGAGATTAGAATACTACTTTTGGCTAACACCCAGAATACTCTTTGTTCCATCAGAGTCAGAAAGATAAATTCTCCTCCAACTCTACTGACATTACACTGAGAAGAAGGAAACAAAAGTGCAAAATGAATAAAATAAACAGTGTCTAGTCTCCTTTGGACCAATCTTCATCTTCTGC
Source organism: Ptyas mucosa (assembly GCA_012654045.1). Taxonomy (NCBI): domain Eukaryota; kingdom Metazoa; phylum Chordata; class Lepidosauria; order Squamata; family Colubridae; genus Ptyas; species Ptyas mucosa. The sequence continues at coordinate 5,602,616 of WNWU01013815.1, read as the reverse complement.
TCTACTTGGTCTACTATGCTGAGATCAACAAGTCCTGATTTTTGTCCAACCCTTGATGTATTCTTTAGTATGAATATGTTTGCATTTTTTGTTAACTTTGGTTGTAATAAACTAACACACTGAGTCTAAAGTGTGTTTTGAAAGAAACATCAGCTGGTGTTTATTTGCCTGGTTTGAGATGCTTTTCTAGAGATCTATTATTTCACGATATTTGTTCTGATTCTTACATGTGGGTAATGTACAGTTAGATTCATTGTCTAAGATCGGCGAAAACTTAATAATTCAAGTCCTAACCAAAGACCTAAGAATTATTAAGGTAGCATCTAAAAATATAGGCAGTTCAAAGCAGGATGTTTTTTTGTAAAATTAGGGTGTTCAGGTCTGATAAATTCCGTATTACTAGATATCATGGAAGTCTTTAGGTATCCAATTGTTTTTTTAATAAATCCAATTATTGTTGAGAGTTTTACATTAAGTTGCTTATTATTTATTATTTTCTATTCTTACAATATGAGGGACGCGGTAGCTCAGAGGCTAAGATGCTGAGCTTGTCAATTGAAAGGTCGGCAGTTCAACAGTTTGAATCCCTAGTGCTGTGTAACGGGGTGAGCTCCCGTTACTTGTCCCAGCTTCTGCCAACCTAGCAGTTCAAAAGCATGTAAAAAATGCAAGTAGAAAAATAGGGACCACCTTTGGTGGAAAGGTAACTGCGTTCCATGCACCTTTGGCATTTAGTCATGCCGGCCACATGACCATGGAGACGACTTTGGACAGAGCTGGTTCTTCGGCTTTGAAATGGAGATGAGCATTGCCCCATAGAGCCGGGAACGACTAGCAAATATGTGCGAGGAAAACCTTTACCTTTATTTTTACAATAAATTATTGAATTTATACCAGGCCTAAGGCACTTTACATAAAAAAAAGCAAGACAGGAGCCATATAGGAAAAGGTGCTTCCCAGAGGCAGCTTCACAAATCTCTTTTGTGCTAATTTTAAAAATGAGGAACTTTCACAGCAAGTTCTCACATTTGCTAAGTCTTTTCTCTTAGCCCCAATCTCTAGTTTCAGCAATGTAACAGTAGCTCTCATCCTGTGTTTGCTTGAATATATGTAAGATTAAAAGTAGATTTGTGATGGAAAATACACAATGAGCCTGTCTCTTATTCTCTTTATCTTCTAACCATTCAACAGAAGGTCAGTTGTACACACAATAACTGAAGTATAAACATAGATTCCCAAGAGTCCTTAAACAAGAATAGAATAGATTGATTGACTGATTGATTTAGTTGTTTGACCATATCAAAAATAATATAAGTTTAGCATTAGATACAAACAAAAATAGGTCATGTTTATAGTTTCACCCTACAGTTAACCACAATTTGATTTAAATATTTGATCGTGTTTGAAATAATATTTGAAGAAATAAAATCAGATTCAAACAGATGTAAAGATAACTCTCATCCTGATCTGTCTGAGTAATTGAATGTCGGTTAATGCATCAAGTGAGAATATACATGTGCCTCATCCAAAAGTGCACTACAGAACTGGATTATTACATTTTTTTTTTACTGTTATGAAGAGAGCAGGAGAGAAAAGTGGGAAATTGCTGTAAGTTTCCTCCCAGTTACATTTATGGACTAGTAATTGATATGATGGTAGACTTAAAAGATTCTGGGGAATTAGGCAAGAAATTGAAATGGTGGGATAACTCAATCAATTGTTTCTAAACTATCATAGGTGTCAAAAATAACTGAAGATTTATCATTGTAAGAAAATCATTGTGCATAGAGAAAACCTAGGTACATTTGAATAACATATGAAAGTTACTTTTCAGTATGTAGAGATCATTTTAAAGACATACCTTCCCCATCATTCCCACTGATATGTGTGTGCATTTGTACATATTCACATAAACACATACTGACATAGACACACAGTTCGTCTGACCTCTCGGTATTTAGGTAATATAACAGTATAAACACATAGCAATCACTACTTAAAAGATATCTAATTGTTCAAAACCAATTAAGGACAGACAAGCCTGAACCAAGAGCAAGATGAAACACATTCATTTGTGTCTGAAATTTGCTAGAGCAATTTTACAGGATGAGCTTTGGCAAGAAGCCAAGACAGAGATTGAATAGGTTTTGGAGAATTCAACCTGCTTAGATCTGGAAATAAATCTTAACCTGTAATTCATTTAGTTCACCTTTATCTGGCCACCAGATGTGAGTAGAAATGGCAATCCCTCGTTGAACCTTTTCTTAATTGAAAGCCCATGGTGAAAGCAGACACATTGCTAACAAACAAAGATGTTAGTATCTAAAATAGCAAAAATATATAAAGTTCTAAAAGATTGAATTCATTTCTCTGAAAACTTCTCCAATTCTGGCTTGGGTTTCCTTTAGCTCATCTCTGATGCAGCCCACTGGAACTGTTTCAAACAGAGTTAAGAGTTTGAGGTCCAGATGCTAATTATAATTCCAAAAGGCATTCATTACAGATTTTGGAGTTGTTTTTACACATTTCTCAAGAGACTGTATTTGCTGGAATGCCAGCACGCAGCTGACAACTTACTGATTTGCTGCCATGGCTACTGATCTAAAATTTCTCGTTTGAATATTTCAAAACAGTCTACAGACACTATCCTCAGTGTAATAGTTGCTATGAAATAATGTGATGATTAGATATCATTTAGTTGTTACACACTTGATAAGGAAATCAATTCATATCCAGATAATGTCATTATACATTTGGTTACTGTGGCTCTTAGCCATGGCAGATATTTTTTATAACTCCTTGCTTCTAGTCTATTACCTTAACTGGAACCGTACTGGCTTTTGTGTATTTTTGTTTTCAAAATACAAATTTTATGACAGGATTGTATACAAAATTCCATTAATATTATTATGAAATTAAACTGAAGCGTTATTGCCATTAGCTAGCAATCACCACCAGCAGAAATCACCACCGATTTAGAGGACTAAATTAAAAAATAAAGTTGCTTTCTACAAATGTGATAAAATGGCAATAAAAGGGCAAAATATGTCTTCCTGGGGAGACTGTTCGACTGACAGGGTGTCCTGCCCTCAAAAGAATCATTCCTCTGATATTTCCAGACAATTTTCAGGAGATTAAAGCTGTCAAAAAAAAAAAAAAAAACCCTGAACCTAGGCCATGTGATTGCTGAAGACCAAAATCAACACCTGAATTGAATATTGGTAATCTAAAACTATGGCCATGAGGTTAATTGTGTTTATTGTCAGGAAAAGGATGGTTAAAACATTTATGACTAAACGAAAATACAGGGTTACTTCTGTCAGAATCTTCTGAATATTGTCAGAAATTTCCCAACATCACGCATCATTGGCCATGCTGGCTATGGATTTGGAGAATTGTAGTTTAATAACTTCTCAGATGTTATTGGTTCCCCAGTTTTGGTCCCTAAAAGAATATTCAGAACAAGGGTGTTTCTTTGTAATTGAGGACTTGAAGCACAGCTTAAAATGTATAGGGCCTTTCATTGATTATGCAGCATAAAAAGTACATATGTATTTGAAATAATTCATTAATGCCAGTTGATTTTGCAGTCACATGAGTAATGATTATGACAAACTAAAGATCCTTAGCACGACCCCCATGGTTGCTTCTTCTACATTACTTGCTTTTCAAGCCCTAAGATTTGGTGAGAGGCCTACAATCTCTTGCAAGACATGAGCTACTGTAGATCTGGAGAGGTTCCAAAAAATGAAGCTGATCCAAATGAAGTCACAGAAGTAAAGTTATATTCATTGTTTTATTTTAGCATTTTTAGTCTTCCCCGTTCCAAAAGACTCTGGGTGGAAACAAAGTAAGATAAAGTGTGTGTATGTGTGGGCGGGGGGAGTTCTCATATTAAATCCACACCCCCCATCATCTTGGATCAAAGATACAGTAGAATAAGACCTTTCTAACCTGTTTACCAAAACTAAAGATGGTAAAAGATTTCTGAACCTGCACAGTGATACAATATCATAAAGTAGAGATGGTGGTAAAATGGCCTGCCTTGTCTAACACCATGCTTTAGGGCAGGGATAGGGAACTATGGCCAGGAGTGAAATCCAGCTGGTTCTATCCGGTTCAGGTGAATTGGTAGCGGTGGCTGTGGGAGGTTCTACCCACCAATGTGGACATCATGACGTCACTTTTTGGCGACATTTTAAGCCTCTTCACATGCACAGAAGGCTTTGTGCATGTGTAGTTGACGGCGCGCACAAGCAGAGCGAGTGAGTGCATGATGCATGCACATTGTCAAACCAGTAGGGAAGGTAAGTAAATTTCACCCCTGACTATGGCCCTTTTATGTCATGGACATCAACTCCCAGAATTCTGGGAATTGAAGTCCACAAGCCATAAAGGAGCCATTGTTCCCCACCTCAGCTTTGGGGATACTCAGAAGATCTTTCCATGGTAATAGAAGGGGTTCAAAGATAATAACCAAGATTTTGAATTGGCTTAAAATAAATGAATTAGGTTTTATTCTACATTGACAGGATTGACCACTGAAGTAACCACTAAATTTTATACCAGCCATGGCTTCCTGATCATCTCCAAAACTAGTTTTGAAACAGCACCCCACAGTAGTCCAATCTATGGTTCTCAATCTTTTCAGTCTGGACTAATTCCAACCACATGCACTCTTAACCAGCCATCACTTGGGCAGGATTCCTCTCATTACAAGACTCTCACATGCAATAATGACTAGCCATCATTCACAGCCTTGTCACTGCAGTTGGTACAGGATCTGAAATTTCATTTGGAAATTTCAGACAGGGTACATCTCCTATATGACCAGCCAGGATAGTGCATTTGTCTGTCAGATCATATAATTCTTTTGTGGACCAATTTGGCATTTACTAAGAGCAGCTGGATGCCAAGGTACCTCATAATTCACACCAGAGCCTAGGATAGGGGCAACTGACTTAAGAAAAATGGGCTTGCAATTTCTCTGTTCTCCTGGCCTATCTCCCCCATACCACCTTCAGCTTCTGTTTGAGCCCTACCTCCTCACCTCCATAAGACAATTTGACCTTCCATCCCTTCATGTCATTCTCTGGCCCTGCCTATTTTATGTCCCATATATAATAGATTCCGCTCCTGAGTGCAAAAAATTATGAGTCTAGCTGGTACGGATGTTCAGATAAAAAATCCTGGCACCAATGATAGCTTGAAATGGAATATTTACCCATAATACACCTTCAAAAGGTTTGTCACCTGAAACAGGGCAGAAAATGTCCCTCCAAATATCAGTGCCAGCCAAGGAAGTCTGAAACCTGAACAATAGTAAATAACAGCTTGATAGAGCTAGGGCTGGGATTAGGATTGAAAATCTATTGACCAAGTCAGATTCTTGGCTGTGCCTGATGGTAGGGTTGCTTTGTGATTTTGGGAAATTGTATTTCTTCTCTCATGCCTACATTCCTTTCTTGTCATTTGTTCTCATTACTTCATAACAGCTTCTGCTCATGAAGTGGACGCTGCTCATTTATTTTGCAGAAAGCATATGAAAATTTAATTGGTAAAATAAAATTCAGTGTGCATTTATTTGATCAGTTTGGCACACACACATGTCCACATTTACACATATAATTTGTGAGCTGGGAATCAATGTGGAAGAGAGGATATACCACGTGGAAAAGACTTTACAGTTATTTTAATAGTAAAAAAAACCCCACAAGGAAACTGAATTTATTTTAAGTGGCAAATATGTACCATCCCACTTTTTTTTTTTGAACAAACAATTCCGAAGCTGGGGGAGGGGGTGGGGCATGGTAGGGAAAGCAGATCAATATTGTGAGGCTATGAATGGTATATTTAATTCCAGGAGATTATAATTTTCTGATACTAAAGGTTTTTCTTTCCCAGTTCTGAAATCACTTGAAAGGCTCTGAGAATTGGCAAATAATTCATTCTGATGGCGAGACAGAGCACTCACACAGGGAAGGTAGAAAACCCATTACTACTTAGTCTGGATTAAAATAACGAAAAGCTCTTTAATAACTTCAGATAGCAACTACCAATACTACTTGAGAGGAGACATTTACTACATGTTGTGAAAAGTTTTGCTTCACATTTTGGTCAAGTGTTAAAAGTTGTCGTTTGTTACCTCATTTTAAAAATCCTGAACAGACACAAAATGTTAACTTACCAGGATGGGGATTAAGGGAGGGCAATTTGTCAGTGAACCAGAAATCAGTACAGGGGTTGTGGTTCATACTGATAAGAGCATGGAGGAAATTCCCTCCTATTGCTAGAAAAACTGGAAAGCGGAAACTTGAAGTAAGACTGTTTGGGCTGATAAGAGACAAAATTACCTTCAATTAAGAGAGTTTTCTCCCCCTTTTGCTGCCTCAATTCGATTTACAGTGTGAGAAAAAAAAAATTCTTATGTTCGCAATTAGCTATTCCTGAAACGTTTATTTTATGAAGATTAGTTATAATAATGGGCTTCTAAGATTAATAAATACTGCTAAACAACGTGACTGAATGTGAAAAATGATACACCTAAAAGGCAAATTAGATATCATTCTTTTCCTCTCACCCAGCCCCAATTTTCTTATCACCCTTCCAAGATCTTGCTGCACAATTTGGGAGATAATGTCAATAAATTGACACTGCAACAAAAATGCTACACTTAAATCAAGCCGTTACAATCTGTTCAAAGATTAAGAGAAACTGGTAGATATTTTATCAGACGCATTCCAGCCAGCATTATTTATTTATTTTATTTTATTTTGAACTTATATACCGCCCTTCTCCCTGGGGACTCAGGGCGGTGTACAGCCAGAATTAAAAAACATAGAATACGAACATTAAAAAACAATTAAAAATATATATGAATTTGGCCCATACTTTAAAAAGTGACAAACCCATTAATAACATTTAAAAATCTTTTTAAGCCAGCCCGGCTTGCTGGAAAAGAAAGGTTTTAAGGACACGGTGGAAGGCACCGAGGTCTTGGATTCTTCTTATCTCTAGGGGCAGCTGATTCCAGAGGGTAGGTGCCCCCACAGAGAAGGCTCTCCCCCTGGGGGTCACCAGCCTACATTGTTTGGCTGATGGCACCCCGAGGAGGCCCTCTCTGTGGGAGCACAGATACTTTAAAGTCCTATTCATTTTATCCTAGCATGAATGGACAACCTATGGCCTCCTTAATATCACTGACCTTCAGACTGGACAACTCTGGATGTTGACTCTGTAGATTTGAACTGATAGGAGTTAAGAATTCAGATGTTGAATATTATCTGGATGTCCACAACTATTTGTGCCTATTGAGAGGTATGCATGAACCAAAGTCAATGGTTGTTAGCAGTTTTCTGCTTTGATCAGATGTTTTGAAATAGGAAGCAAGACTTAAAAGGACAAAAGGAGGTTTCTCAGTTACATTATGCTTTGATTGAAATTGTTCTGTTCTCCTCCCAAAACCAAAAGAAACTACAATGCTTGTAGGCAAATCAGCATAGATATTCATAACCACTTTGATCTAGGCATGTAAAATAATTCTTTATGGATTTTTTCCTTATTATCTCATATCCTCTACCTGGCCTTCCAGGTTTTGCTTCTTCTCTGAACAGAGTGGTAAGAAGCTAAGTTTTTAATGAATTGTTTTAAAGTGTAACAAATACAAGAAATAAAGCCTAGCCAACCAGCAAGCCCTTCATGGATTACTGCCTTGTCGTGGCGAAGGGACTTGCGTAGCTCAATGAAGCTATGAGGGCCACCCAAGACAGACAGGTCGTAACAGAGAGCTCTGACAAAACATGATCCACTGGAGAAGGAAATAGCAACTCACTCCAGTATCCTTGCCATGAAAACCCTATGGACAGTACCAAAAGGTGAAAAGATATGACGCTAGAAGTTGAGCCTTTCAGGTCGGAAGGTGTCCAATATGCTACTGGGGAAGAGCAGAGGGCTAGTACTAGTAGCACCAGTAAGAGTGAAGCGATTGGGCCAAAGCCGAAAGGACACTCAGCTGTGGATGTATCTGGTGGTGAAAGGAGGCATGAGCTTAAATGGACTCTAGAGGATAGTAGAGGACAGGAAGACCTGGAGGAGCATTTGGAAGGCAGGAGTCTTATAACATAGAATTCTTTCCTAGATCAATGGTCAATTTCAGAAGGAAATATACGGAAAATTTGGATAGTCCATGGCAGCTGTGCTACATAATTCTTAAGGAGTTTATTTTATCATGTAGGTGTGACAGTATTTAACGGCATTTGGGGGGAGGGGGAAGGAATATTATCAATATGTGAAAAATAACTCATAATATAAATTGGGCAACTTTTTAATCAGTTGGACAATATTTTGTATTAAATCTGGATTCAGTTTCAGGACAAACAGAGATGCTGGATGTGGATGGTAGGTTTAACTATGGTAATCCACCATTCCAAGAAAAATGCACTAATTTGAAACAATCAAGGTACAAAATTCGCATTTTAGTAATGTATTATATGTGGGCTATATTAGAAACATAAGGGACATGGTGGCTCAATGGCTAAGATGTTGAGCTTGTCGATTGAAAGGTTGGCCGGTCAGTGGTTCGAATCCCTAATGCCACTTTACGGGGTGAGCTCCCATTACTTGTCCCAGCTTCTGCCAACCTAGCAGTTCGAAAGCACGTAAAAATGCAAGTAGAAAAATAGGGACCACCTTTGGTGGAAAGGTAACAATAGTCCATGCACCTTTAGCATTTAGTCATGCTGGCCACATGACCATGGAGATGTCTTCAGACAGTGCTGGCTCTTTGGCTTTGAAACAGAGATGAGCACCGCCCCCTAGAGTTGGAAACGACTAGCACATATGTGTGAGGGGAACCTTTAGCTTTATATTAGAAAATGATTAGAAACCTCATTTAATACAAACAGCCCTAATTCACAGTATTAGTTTTAATCCCTGAAATCCTATGTGATGGAGCAAAGTTCATCCTTTTTAGATTTACTTAACTTATCCTAAGGTTAAATGTTGGTTCCTCATCAAACAATAAGACTGTAAGAGAAAGACCATTTTCTAAAGAGAGATGAAAGATGATATGATCTTTCTGATATCAAGAGAAGACTTCTAGATCATCGCATTTTATTTTTTATTTTTACCCATCAGCATGTGGGGAATTAAACCACTGGAAAATGGTGTACGATAGCAAACCTATAGCAATCTCTATTTAGTCCATATGCAAATTGATTGAAAGATACCATTATGAAAAAAAAAAGTTTTCAGGAGGAAAATCTCTACTGTTTCTGTAGGCTTGTGGAAATCCATCTGCTCAACTGAGCAAACCATGTCATTCAGTCTTTTAAAAAAACCCTTCAACATATGTTAGAGCATATTCTATGCATTTCTGTTGACAATTTAAAAATTTCTAGCAATATACGCAATACACACACATATGTATGTATGTATGGATGGATAGATAGATAGATAAGATGATAGACAGAGATAGATAGATAGATAGATAGATAGATAGATAGATAATAGATAGATGATAGATCAGACAGACAGATGAGAGAGAGACAGGGAGAGAGAAAAAGAGAGAGAGAGGATAGTTAGATAGCTACACAGCTAGATAGCTAGATAGACAGACAGACAGATGGACAGATGGACAGACAGACGGACGAGAGAGATGGGGGGAACAGTTCTGGATGGAAATCCTTAGTTTGATACTGAAAGGATATGCATACCTCTCTATGTCACATATGCATAACCCTAACCATAACCCTAACCCACCACACACACAAAGGGAGGGGGAGGGGAGAGAAAGATACATGTATGGTTTCAGTTAATTCTAAATGAAAAGAAAAACAAAGGATCTTTTGGTGCTTGAGAATAAAGCGACTAGAAAGAACATGCATATATATTTGGATCATCTATTCTATTCATGTTTATTAGTCTAGTAATTATGGTGTGCTTTTTGCTTTTCCATTATCTTGAGATCTCACCTTGTTCAGTGCAGGCAAGATTTGTGCATGGTCATTAAGCAGCAAACGAAGGAGCAGCTGATGTTAAATGCAGAGTTCAAAGCCAGAGAATCCATCAGAGAGAGAGAGAGAGAGAGAGAGAGAGAGAGAGAGAGAGAGGGAGGGAGGGAGAGAG
>WNWU01013815.1:5490181-5587322 GCA_012654045.1 Ptyas mucosa | reverse complement strand
GAAGAAGAAGAAGAAGAAGAAGAAGAAGAAGAAGAAGAAGAAGAAGAAGAAGAAGAAGAAGAAGAAGAAGAACAACAACAACAAAACAACAACAACAACAACCACCCTTCAGGTGGTAGAGAAGACAATAGCTTGAACATTCAGTTTAGGCAACCACAGCCACAATTTTTTTTTTGAGTTTTTGTAATTACAAGGAATGTCATGATTTTTTAATGCTGAATTTTGGGATGCTCCTATAACCCGTAGTACATTCATTTCTTCCCTTGGTTACTTTTCATACAGTTCTACATAGAAGGATTTATGGGGAACTGAATTCAAATGTAGCTTAACTTTTTTCTTTATTTGGCATTAAGAGATTACTAGTTGAGATTTTTGTACCTTCACTTTTAGCATCCATGTTTAGACTTTACAAATTCATAACAAGAATCTGTCTTAAGCCATCAACTTCACAACGGTGCAGGCTGAACTTGAAAATTCCGGAGAGGGCCTCATGTATATCAAAGTGGTCCTTAAAATATAAGAAAAAATACATGGCAAAGGATGTTTTTTCTGTCAGAAATGTTCTAGAAATGAATGCTAGGTTGGCAGGTAAGGCTATGAAACTGGTGGAGGGGGAGGGACAGAAAAAAAATGCTTTTTAGAAATGCGGGTTCTAACCAAAACATTTAACCTACTATATTAGCTATTTTATTATTTTTTCATCTTAATTTCCCAATAAGGTGGGTATAAATTTGGCAGTGCATACAGTCATGAGATACGGATTCAATGCTTAAACATATCCAGGTATGATTTTCATTTGAGACACTGTGATATCCTCTGATTGTCATTCTGATTTATGGACTTGGGCCAGAAGAAAAAAAAAGCCTTTTTTCCCCCAGAAGCAGAGCGTGCATGATCTTAAAAATGTATCCAAATGGATATTTAAATCCCAGACCTTCTGGTTAAATTCTGCTAAGGACTTATCAGGGTTTTAGGATAAGTAAGGTTGGTGTATCAGATCTTGGTAAATTTATCCCAGTGTATAAATTTTGGTAAATTTATCTTCTCTTCAGAAGGGATTCAAATCTATTCAGGGTAAGATAAACCAAGAAAGTACCCCATCGGATTTGCTTTTCCCAAGACCATACCATGTTTCCCCCAAAATAAGACCCTGTCTTATATTTTTTTGAACCCTGAAATAAGCGCTTGGCCTTATTGCCATATGCTCAAAAGCCCGATTGGGCTTATTATCAGGGGATGTCTTATCTTCCCCTGATAGAAGAGGTGCAATTCAATTGTAATTGTGTAACAGCATTCTAAGTCAAATGAAGTGTGTGTGCTATGGCTTTTAGAAATTTACAGAATAAAGAATAACAGAGTTGGAAGGCACCTCAAGCAGGAAACCTTAGGCCACTCCAGACAAATGACTGTTCAATCTTCTTAAAAACCTCTAGAGATGGCGCAGCCACAAGTTCTGGAGGTAAGCCATTCCACTGAGTAATTGTTGTCACTGTCAGGACATTTCTCTTACTATCATGTTAGACCTAGTCCTGATAATCTAGATATACTCAGTTGGATAGGGACCTTGCAGGACTTCTGACCTAATCCCCTGCTCAAGCAGGAAACCCTATATTGGGTGTCGGCAACCCATGGCTCCAGACCTTCATGCGGCTCTTTCGTCCCTGTCAGCTCCCTGTTGACTAAATCCACCACTGTTGACTAAATGACTAAATCCACCACTGGCTGGCCCTGCCCCTCGCCCTCCCCTCCCAGTCACTCTTGGCCTGAGAAGGTAAGGTAAGGGTGACAGCAGCGAATGGAGACTCGCTCCATATTCCAGAGTGGGAGAGAAGCACCCCTGTACTTGCCTCTTCTTCTGGCCCTTGTTGGTGCTGCGCGCACCTTGGTCACTCAGGGAAACACACAACTTTCTCTCCACCCTGAGACACTAGCCCAGCCTGGCTGCAGCTGACACTGCTGCTCTCGCCACCTCCATGGCCTGCTCACTGCTCTTGCAGTGCCTTGCGCAACACACTTAAATTTAGCGCACTTCACAATGGGGGAGACGGTGTCCCCTCCTCCTCCTGGAGGCCATTACAACATGGAGCATTGGCTGCATCCGGGCCAGTGTCTTGGAGCAGAGAGAAAGTTGCGTGTCTCCCCAAGTGACTGAGGTGCACACAGCACCAACAAGGTCCGGAAGAAGAGGCAAATACAGGGATGCTTCTCTCCTGCTCTGTAATATGGAGTGAGTCTCCATCTGCTACCATCACCCTTACCTTCTCAGACAAGGAGATACTGGGAGGGAAAGGTGAGGGGTGGGGCCAGCCAGTGGTGGGTTCAGCCGACAGGAAGCCACAGCAGGGGGATGAAAGAACTTCATTTATCTGGGTTCCTGAAATGATTCTTGATTTAAATCATATGGTAAAAAGCCCCCAAAGAAGAAGAAAGAACAACATCAGCAAAAACAAAACAAAACAAAATAAAACGACCAGTCCTTGCCTGTTTTTGGAAATGGTTCAAGAGGGAACACACACACAAACACGATGGAGAGAGAGAGAGAAAGAGAGAGAGAGAAAGATATGAGAAAGAGAGAGAAAGAGAGGGAGAGAGAGGGAGAGAGGGAGAGAGAGAGAGAAAGAGAGAGACAGAGAGGGAAAAAGAAAGAGAGAGTAAGTCAGAGAGGGAGAAAAAGAGAGAGATGAGAGGGAGAGAGAGGTGAGAAAGAGAGAGAGAGAGAGATGAGAGAGAGAAAGAGAGAGAGAGACACACACACACACACAGAGAGAGATACCTGTTTCCCAGAGAAAAGAAAATACCGGAAGCCACAAAACTTGGGTAGGCGTGGCTGGTGGGAGGTCATGTGACTGGGTGGGAGTGAGTGAGTTGGCCATGTCCACCCAGATTTTGTGGCTCCTGGTGTTTTCTTTTCTGTGGGAAATTGGTCCAAATGGCTCTTTGAGTGCTTAAGGTTGCAGACCCCTGCTCTATATCATTTCAGACAAGTGGCTGTCTAGTCTGGAATTCAATTCTGTCACACTCCTTTCTGTATCTTAAACCAATCAGATACAGAACCAATCTGTCTCCATGTGATGTTTACACAGTGGTGTCCTGATTTTTGTATTTTTGTATAGTGATTGCACCAACTTTATCAGATTTGTTGCTACTTCGAGGGCCTGTAGGGCTCTCCATGGCTTCTCATAATCAACACAATAATATATTAAATAATATGTTAATATGTTTATCTATAAGGCTAGATAAAATAATACGTTGAGCTAGTTCTATATTTACACTTTATGGATATAATTTTAGTTTCTTCAAATGTCATTTCTTCAAGCACTATTCTTTTTCTTTTGATTTATTTTATTTTATTTGCACCATTACAGTTTTCTGGAAGCACACACACACTTCAATCATATTATACAGGTTAAAAGTAATGCTCCCCATCCACTTCTGTGCATATCTGATCCAGCATATTTCTATGGGTTTTAATTAAAACCAAAACAGAACCTGGAAAGTTATCATGTAATACATCTTTCCTTAAAACAAGACCGAAAGATGGAGAAGACTTTTTCCAGTCCTCTTAATCATATATACGAGAGACAAATATAATAGTTTCATGTAAAAAAAATAGAATATTAATTTCTCAGCACACACAATGCTTATTCTCACTTAACCAAAAAAGTATTCACAAAATTGAGTCATTTAAATTTATCATACACAGGAAAGGTAATTTCTTCAAAGTGCAACCAAAGTAAAGAAAAAAGTCATATTTTAACAATCAGTAAGGAATCTTGAGTCAATACACTTCACACACAGCTAAATGAATCAATTGGCAATGTGTCCAAGAGGATATTAAAGATTAAAATGTAAGTTAAAATACATATGAATTAAATCATGCTAAAATATAAGCATGAGCAGAGGAAATAAACAGGTAAAGAAAAAAACAGAATCACTAGATTAATATTGAGATATAGTTCAAATATTCATTTTCAAACATGAACTCCCTTTGAGAAATATTTAATACCATGATAATAGAATATTGCTTCTGCTATCATCAATCTCTTCTAGTGTCTGATATTTCTCATCTGTAATTTACTGGCTTCAACTGATATATAGAGATCTACTTGCATGTCCCTTTCATATATGAATAGGAGAAAGCTTCATCAGTATAATTGTATCTAAGGAATAAACAGATTAAGGGATCCTTGCTTGTGAAGGCATTTGGCCTCACAGCTATAAACTTTAAGCATCTAACAAATCAAGCTATTTTCCAAATCCTGCTCCTTAACTAAAATATATTACTTTAAGGGCCCTGTTTGAGGCTCAATTGGAGGAAGGATTAAGAAGAAAATATGCTTTCAAGCCACACTTGACTCTTGGTGACTATCTAGACATATCTAGGAAATCTTGGCAAAGTTATAGAAGTGGTTTGCCATTTCCCCATCTACCATTTACTCCTGGAATTCACTGGTGGTCTCTCATCCAGGTACTAATCATGGCCAACCATAGTGAGCTTCAAATGATAAATTGCCTTGGAGTTCCCACCTGCTACTAAAAGAGAACTTAGATTCAGTAACAAGTCTCTGAGTAAGGGCAAGTTATGAAATGTGAATTTGGATATCATGATCCAAAGCACAGGACTTGCATGTAATGAAGTGGTGGATTGTTCCCAGTTCTGTCCAGCTCTATAGAACTGGTAGTAAAAGTGGAGGGAGTCTCCGTCCACCTGCCTGGACGCTATAATTGTCGATCTGCGCATGCACAGAAGCATGTGTGCATGAACTCGCTTTGCTTGCGCACGCATGCGTGCTCCCATTGCAAACCGGTAGTAAAGGTAAGTAGAACCCACCCCTGATGTAATGTCAGGGTACAGGTGTGTTGGGATATTGTAACACACATTTCATCATTTTTTTTGTCATCATGCTTTATACCAGACACCTATACTGTTATGTGTATTTCATTTCTTTGCTAGTTGTTTTATTCAACAGAATACATTCTCAGCTCACTTTTTTATTGTAGTAATTAATCAGAACAGCTAATAAACTGTAATAAATTAGAATAAAATATAATTGTTTGTGTAGTTTAAAACTTTTTCATGCACTAAAGGAATTTGATTCTGCCTAAGCAGGACTTGTTTCTTTCAAGCTAAGCGCAGCTTTATTGTGTACTATACTTGGACATCTTCAATGAGAGGAATTGTTTGAGTAAATAAAAAGCCAAACGCCTTTAAAGCTCTACTTTGTGAGTTCCAGAAGCCTGCCAGAAGTTCCAGGTGCTACAATTTGCATAAGACTTTGCAAAAGCTAAATCAGATGCTTCCTGGAGTTTTGAAGGCCTGTTTGGTCCTCAAACTCAGCTGTCACTAATAAATATTGAACTTTTAAAAGATAAAAGCATCAGCTTTTTTGGAACGTTTCCACATAAAACCATGAAATCAAACAAAAGTTTTGCTTGAAATTTGCCTAAGAATGTTCTGGAATGTGGCCAAGAATGGTTGAAAGGACGGAGAACTATTGGCCTTTTTTCTGCAAATCTGGCACCATGTTCAGTTTTTCATTGCAGGGATTGGAGAAGACCCAAATGATTTACAGTTTGTCCTGTTGTGCAGGCTAATCCACCTTCCATTATGGGAAGTGAGGAAAAGTACCCTGAGAATTGGCACTGGTTTAATTTAGACACTATGTATACATACACACACATACACACACACACACACACACACACACACACACACACACACACACACATAAAGTATTCAATTCACGACAGCATAATTTAACATGTCACGTTTACTGTGGCACATGCTTTCTAAAAAAACATGTTGTGGGATCAGAATCAAAACACAGTGCACACTCGTGTGTCATTTCTTAACACTAAGGTTTAGTAATACACGTCTAATGCATGTAGTTATTTACGCCATCGTATTTCTAAAGTGACTTTGATAGGAATGACACTTGATCCACCAGTATCATTTTCAGAGGCAGATAAGTCATCCACATGAGTCAGTGACAGTAGAACTTCAGAACATAATTCATCATTGTGTATATTTTCATAAATGTGTATATGGCTTCTACTTTTGATTATTTGATTTGTTTTGTCATAGGGAGGTTTTTGTGGTCATGTCACCTATTTGTTGCATTAGAGACACATGCTCCAAGTTTACCCTGAGGTGCCAATTAAGATGCTGCCTTTCATTTGACAGACTTGAACGACCACACCTTCACATATTGTATGAACTTGCCAGTTCTTCAAATGTTGCACATCTGTTCTTGTATCATTGCCTTCAGAAGCTAGCTTTGGAGTGACATACAAGTAGAATATTATAATGTCATTTTATGATAACCAGAGCTCTCTATCCCACAAATTGAGGTCATCTTCTTTATTTGCTTTCTGTTGCAAAGCGAAAATTTGTTTCTTTCTGAAAGAGCCCTTTAGTCTATTTTTAGTTTGTGAAATATTGCCCTATATGTAAATTAGGTTATTTTCGTGCTTTAAAACATAGGTACTGAATGTAGTCCTGAACTTTCAGAGAGTAAAAGAAGAGGATGCATTTGTCAGAAAAATAAAAATGTTTATGGCTCAGTCATATCCCATATTCATATTCTTTTCTCAGTACAAGGCAACAAAATCTGACCAGGCTGATGACATATTTCAACAAGAAAATTGGGATTTGGAAACAATGATAATAGCTAGATGAAGAACTCACGAATCATAGGAAGAACACAGGTTGAAACTCTGCCATCTCTAATTTGAACTATCTACTCAAGAACTTGAGCATTGTTGCCTGTCAGAGTAGAAAACACTAACTAATCTGACAGTTTGCTTTTTATTTGTTGGTTTGCTTTTATAGTGCACATCCTAGGCTCCAAACCCAGGTTTTCCCAGGTTTACCTATAAACTGACGTACAATGTCAACTGGCAAAAGGAAGATATATAACTTCCTGAGCTCCCAAATCCTTTACATGACTGAAGGCTAGTCAAGGACCATTTGTAAAGAAATACAGTCACTGATCCTACATTCATTTATTTTATTTTATTTTCACCAAGAAGATTTTATTGGACCAGAGTAGACAGAAGTTGTGAGAAAATTGCTTCTGAGCTGCTGCAGTAGAATGTGATAGAAATGCATCAAGAACTCTGTTTTCTGGGAATAAAGCTCTTTTATCACACTTCCCTCTTAATTTTTTTCTCACAGTGAGCATAGTCTTGACAACTGGAACTGAACTCTGTAATTACTGTAGGAGGTTTATTTTCAAAACTTATTATGGCTATTAAAGGCCAGTTCTAAAAGTTGCTAATTACATTGCTCAATAATTTTGCTACTCTTCTGTGCCATTGTTGACTTGGAAGATACAAGAAAAGCACAAAGACAATAATGCTTTTCACCTCCCTTTAATTAAAACTTCTTCCTGTTTCTTGCTAATTTTCTTGGGAACAAGAAAGAGCAAATAAATTGAAGTGCTTTTTCTAGTTTGATTTGGTTCTTTGCTTTCCCTCGGTACAATGTGGTGCTGTTGTCCTCATCTATGTGTAAAAAGAATCAAACATTTAATTGGCCAGAGGTATTGCTAGAAATAGTAGTTAGATGCATTAGTTGCTCTGCGAGTGGCCCAGTTTCAGGTTTTGTTGGGGAAATAAAGAATTACATCAGTTTTCATGTCATTAAAGTGGCTTTTATAAGTGGCAAAACAAGCATTCACTTCTGTTTAATACTACTTAGAACCTTCCAAATCCCATGATTATATTCACTTCTGAGTCTAATTTTGTCAGGGGTGGTCATCATGCAGAAACTGCCATCTCTTGTTCTTTTTAAATCATAATTGATTATGTGCCATCAAGTTGCCAAATCTTAGCAGCCACAAAGACAGATACTGTATTTTCCATGATGATCGGTCTCTAACCTCATCTTTCAGATCTTTCAATGAATGCCATTGCCACTATAAGAAAATTTAAGTCATGAGGGAGATTTAAAATACTGAATGGGTGACTATATTTCCTTCCACCATTGTTACTAATCCAAGTCAGAAGTGCTTCTAGCAATGGCTTGCATGTGAGGGCTACACATTGACTACTTTGACAAATCCATGCAGATTTTCCAGCAGTGATACAGACTATCTCCTTCCAAGATGTGGTTTTTTTTAATTTAATTTTTAATTTGATTTATATACCACCCTTCTCCGGACACTCAGGGCGGGTTACAATGCATTAAGCAATAGCCTTCATACTTTTGTATATATTTTATACAAAGTCAGCTTATTGCCCCCACAAACTGGGTTCTCATTTTACCTACCTTAGAAAGGATAGAAGGCTGAGTCAACCTTGAGCCTGGTGGGATTTGAACTTGCAGTAATTGCAGGCAGCTGATGTTAATAACAGTTAATAGTCTGCTTTAGTCTGCTGAGCCACCAGATCTTGGTGTTCCATCCATGTATTATTCAGGGCCCAAATAGAGTTGGCTACGCGGTGCCAACTGCTGAGAAAGAGAAGGATGGCCTTAAATAATATGGTTTGTGCAGCAGAAATGTAAGTAGTACTAAATACTTTTCACACGTGACTGACCCCCCTCCCCCCAAGAAATACTGCTGAGAGCAATCATGCATATTTGTTGTATGATGGAAAATAGGAAACTCATGAAATCTGTATTGTAATAATGTAGTCAGCCAAAAATAGTCTTGATAAAGTTTCAAAATGATCCCTTATCCAACTTTAATTCAGAACGGAGCTAGAAGGGACCTTGGAGGTCTTCTAGTCCAACCCCCTGCTCAAGCAGGAAATCTTATACAATCTGAGATGAGTGGCTGTTCAGTCTCTTCTTAAAAACCTCCAGATGAAGCACCCACCACTTCTGAAGGCAAGCTGTTCCACTGGTTAACTGTTCTCACTGCTAGGAAGTTTTTACTTAATTCCAGGTTGCTTCTCTCCTTGATTAGTTTCCATCTATTGTTTCTTGTCCTGCCTTCAGATGCTTTGGAAAATAAGTTGACCCCTCTTCTTTGTGGCAGCCCCTTAAATACTGGAATACTGCTATCATGTCACCCCAGTCCATCTTTTCTCTAGACTAGCCATACCCAATTCCTGCAACTATTCTTCATGGAGAACTTCATGGAGAGTAATGGACTTGCTCCAAAAAAGTCATGGATTGAATCACTTTGCCTGCCTCATCCATGGAGGCTCAATTTTCCTATCTCTCCCAAACCTGTGGACAAACCTTACTTGCATAAATTTGCCCATTCTGTTCTCAAGAAAGGATTTTGAAAATCTTAAGTTAAAAATTATGTTGTAGTAGTAGTATATTTTTTTCTAGTAGTAGTAGTAGTAGTAGTAATAGTTGTTGTTAGAAAATTTATGTTTTCATTTATTCAAAGCAGTACCTAATCTTTCAGCTAGATACTATTAAAATATAGATAGTCCTCGACTTATAACCATATGTTTACAGTTGGTTGTGAACAAACAAATGTTAGGAGTTACAATGGCATGAAAAAAGTAACTTATGACCATTTTTCACATGTACGACCATTGCAGTATCCCCATGGTCACCTGCTTGGTAACTGGCATGTATATATGACAGTTGCAGCAACGTGGGGTGATCACAGAAAAGTCAATAGGAAACCAAATTAATTTAATTCATTTAGCAACCATTTAACTAATTTAACAACTGCAGTAATTCACTTAATAATTGTGGCAAGAAAGTTTTGGTTCATAAAATGGGGCAAAACTCAATAGCTGTCTTGCTTAACAATGGAAATTCTGGGCTCAGTGGTGCTGTAAGTTGAGGACTACCTGTATATATATATATTGTTATGTTTAAATTCAAGATCTCCAGCTTTTTGAAGCCCCAAATAAATATACCTATATTGACTTTGATGTTAAATTTGCACGAGAATATTGTGATCCACTTTTCTCTGATATTTTTCAATGTAATTGTCAGAATGGTATTTATATTTTTGGAGGAAAGCCTAAAGTATCTAAAATGGAGAGTCCCTGAAGAACCTTTGCACTCTTACAAATCAGTATATTTATGTTGTCTGATGGATCATGTTGAGATAATAAAACAGAAGAGAGAAAATAAAAAGAAAGATCATCTCTAGAACTGTAAAATATTGTGATTGTTTTCACTGCTTCGTTCTACTAATGAATAAAATGATGGATAAATGTTGACACTTTACTGTCTGGCATGCTAATTTCTCATTTATTTTATGCTATGTTACTATTTTATTAGGAGTGGAGAGGAGAGAGGAGAGGGGTGAGGGGAGGGAAAGGGAAAGGGAAGGAGAGGAGAGGAGAGGAGAGAGGAGAGGAGAGGAGAGGAGAGGAGAGGAGAGGAGAGGAGAAGAGAAGAGAAGAGAAGAGAAGAGAAGAGAAGAGAAGAGAAGAGAAGAGAAGAGAAGAGGAAAGTTGTCCTTTAAGTCAGTTTTGACTTAAATAACTTATGACCATTTTTCACATGTACGACCATTGCAGTATCCCCATGGCCTGCAGTTCTTCATAAAGAGTTTCAGATATGCCATGGCCTCCTTCCTCCGAGGGCTGGAAGAGAAAGACTGTCCCAAAGTTATCTAGCTGGCTTCATACCTAAACAAGAGTCTCCCATGTTTTAGTTTGATTCCTTAACTAGGCTAGCTACTTTTATTTATTTATTTATTTTAAAAAAAAACCTTATAAAAATGTAAAATAAAAATATGTAAACTCAGCAAAGAAGATATGGGTAATTGTGCATATCTGGGGTTGTAGGTGGAAAAATTAAAAGGCCTATAAAATATTTAGTTCATTAAATAAAGTCCTCTTGGTCAAAGGAAGGAGAGGCCATAGATTGTAGGAAAATATCCATTTGTCTGTGGACAAAATTATCTCTCTGTATCCTTTTTAAAAAAATGGAATTTATATTCACTGAAGGTACAAATTGATATCAGACTAACTTATTTGGTAATGTAATTGCTACTCTTTATTTCCCTCTGAAAATGTTTCTCCCAAGTGAATTTTCTTTTCTTTTTTTTTAAAAAATGCATTTTCTAGCTTCTCCATCTGCATCAAAACGAAAAGAAATGAAATCCAATCAATGGCTTGTCTTCCCTCCTCTGTTTACTTTGTTTTCTCCCCTGAGTCCTGCAAATGCCTTTTTTTTCCTCCTCCACTTCCCTCTCCCAGTAGACTGCAGCTTTCCTTCTTGCTTTTGGCAAGAAAGGTGTTCTGCCCCAACAAAAGGGGACACAGGGATGCTGATCGAGGTAGGCTGGATTCTCCAGTTTATTCACTCAGCAGTATCAGGCTTTGGGACATTCTTTGCCAGCATTTGCAACAAGGCCTGTCCTGGCACGAATTCTCAGGTGGTTCAGTTTGCAAGAGGAAAGGAGAAACACTTTCAATGGAAAATAAAAACGGCAAACTAAAAAAAAAGAAAGAAAGAAAGCTTAGTGGGTGAGGAGATTAACTAAATTCTCCATGAAGCCCGTCCTTAATCCTAACGTCTTTTACCCTAAACGCCATGAATTCAAAATATGTGGAGCTGCATTTGCTCATATTTATCTCAAGTTGTTTCTGCTTTTCCCTCACTTTTTCCCTTCACATTGTAAGCTCTTTGGATCAGGATACTGTAAAACAGCACGTACGTTCAGGGTTCTGTTTCTGCTGCTGCCGCTGATTAGATAATCAAGGCAATGTCTAAATTATTGGATGTGCTATAATGCGCATAGCATGCAACAGCTATTTCCCAGATCCACCAAAGGGTTGTGTATCCTAATGAATAAGCTCCCTGTCTTGACAGGTAGACAACAGATGTAATTTGACTTAAAGACTGGAGCTAGAAAAACAGCTGATAAATTCTGAAATGTTGTCCAGTTGAGATTAGATTGGTTTAGCTTTTGAGTATCACAAGACTTGATTAAGAAATGGACAGAGAGCCAGAAATGTTTCTGTATTAAATAGTCTATTGATGTAACCCTCTTTATGATCTCATTTATAGTTACTTAATATCTTCCTCTGCATCTGCAGATCTATATCATAACACAACAATGGCTTCTCAAATGGAAAGCTATTTTTTCATAATTATAATATTTTCCCCAAACATGCCAGTAAAATATTGTTTATAAAAGAAGGAGGAGGGAGGGAAAGAAAGAAAAGAAGGAAGGACTCAGTGATCATAATAATCAACAAGTATGAAAGAAAAGTCATTAAACTAGTCACTTGGTGTTTCAGGAACTAAAACACCTAGCTGAATTACAACTTCCAGCAATACCAGTTAACATGGCCAATGGGATGCTGGGAGATGTAGTTCAGCCATTGCTTGAAAGGCCACAGATACCTATTACTGTACAGCTACTTCTCATGTGCCAGTCCAGCATGGTTTGGTTCTTTGGGATACTTCAGATATCAATAAAATAAGCTTTGGTAAATAGTTTTGTTGTTGTTGTTGATTTTAAGGATGTTTACATTTTTTGCAGATAATTGTAGCATCGGGAAGCTGCACTTCACTGTCTAAAAGATATGCCTCAAGATCTCTTTGCATGCAGTTTGATCACTGTGTTTCAGTATTATCCTGAGGTGTATTTCACTTATTTCACATTATATTTACAATATTTATTTCTTATATGTTATATTTTCTTATATATTAGGAGTGCCGGCAGCCCTGGCAAAAAGTTTCTCTCGCAGGTTAACAAGTCCGTCCGTCTGGAAGATGAATAGTTGTCTGCCACATCTATTCATCTCCACACCCTGCCTTTTATCTCCAGAGCTAGAGTAGGGCCTCGCTAGCAATGGTGGCTCTTCCTTCCCAGGGATCAGTCCATGGCTTTCCACTGCTCTCCTCTTCTCAACCTTCCGCACAACCATGCATCAGGCACTGGACCCAGCTGTTCTTCCTCTTCTTCATCAAGCACCTCCAGACCTGGGGGCTCTTGACTCTCCAGCTGAGGTCTGACAGATGGTCCAGGCTCTGCCTCTGCCATTCTCTCTCTCTCTCTCTCTGCCAGCTCCATTCCTTCTCCCCCCTCGGAGCTCTCAGGTTGCCTCGAGACTCCCACATTTCCTCATCTGATTTAGCTGCTGGAGAGGCCAGCAGCCGACAGGCCACAACAATATTTTAAAAAGGAGCATAGTCCAGTGTGAAAGAAACATTTGCATCTGAGAGCTCTCAGCTTCACAAAGGAGGAAGATTTTGCTCCGGTGCATTTTAGTTTTGAACCCTGCTACTATTCTGAACTCCTATTACTGCAACCGCTACTCCCCAAATCATTTTTTTCCATATCTTTTTATTTCTCATTTTCACCTCAAATAATTTCCCAAATATCACAGCAATTAGCCTGGAGGTATGACTCTCTTCGCAGGTTACATTCACCTTTGAGAATGTAATTGTGTGTGTGTGCGTGTGTGTGTGCATGTCATAAATGTGTCTTTTTCTTCCAATTAGCTTATTTCCACTGCTGGTGATTGAATGATACGTTGCCCTAAAGAATGTGTGAGTGAACTGTGTACCTGTGCTTCTTAGAGCAACTCACCATTTTAACCTAATTATCTTTCTGACATGCCCACACTACTGTACAGGCTTGATCTCAGCTGACAGCAAAAATGTTCTGTGTCCCCCATAGCAAAATTAGCATTCTGGAATGAACATTAAAAAAATATGAAAGCCTATAAATTACCTCTCCCATACATGTCTGGGCTACAAATAAGCTATTAAACTATCAACTTTTACCTTGGGGTGCTTCTTTTAAGGTCAGGTTTATGGTGTAGGAGTAGAACTGAAAAATGTATTGTCCCATCAATGGAATGTTCTTCCTCCATTTGCTTGCCCATCAGGCATTATGCATGCTTACTGGGATATACAGTTTTCTACTCCCTCCTGTCATTGTATTGATGTAACTTTGCTGTGCATTTCTTACAGTTAAGACATTTCTCTTTGAAGAATCCACAAAGGATTTTTTGTTATCTCTAAATAGTCTTCTGATTATCTTGCAGATAATGTGTCATTATAATATGGAATGAGTGTGAAGATTGAAATTAACTATTATAGTGTCATTTCTTTGGAAATGGATATAGTCAAAGCTACCGATGGCCAACATACGTGTGGTCTGTTTTGCCAGTTCAAATGTGGAGGGAGGAACATTTATGTTCTTTAGTTAGTGGGAGAATGTCCTGCAAGCCTGCAGACAAGGAGGAAAAGGATGTTGCTAGTAAACCAAAAATAAGATTGGACTTCATAGGCTGGTCCAGTCTTCATGCATATCTGAAAATCTTCATGCATATCTGAAAATTTATTTTCATCAGAACTGGGGTCAGAAAGTATGGGACTGTGTATGAAATCTTCAAAGAAAATAATCTATAATTGTCCATTAGCATGTTCTTTTTGGATGGAATGAGAAGAACCCACAATCATTTCCCCCCAAATACTGTCTAGTTCCCAAGTTATCACAAAATACAAATTGTGCCAAAGATGTGTCAGAAGAATGCAATTCAAGAAAATTTCAAGAATCAATTATCTATTAATTTTAGGTGGTTTTCCCCCAATCATCTCATCTATCATGTTTGGGAAAGAGGAATGAAGACAGAAGTAAACAATTTATGAGACTCCGGATATTAACCTCCCTTTTTACGACTGAATCTGCATTTTCCCCACTAGCCATATTTCCAGGGATGTTGGGAATTTCCTTATTCCTGCTTTAGAGAATTATAAAAGCAAATTTGTTACATAAATCTATGGTCATAAAGTATGAAAGTTTGACAGTAACATGAGTAATATAGAAAGAAACATTTTCTTCCCAGTCATCAATGGAAATGCAGAAACGCATTAATGAAAGCGTGTAAAATGCCATAGGAGCATACTAATCTAACCATGGGAATGATTTCATTTCTGCAGTTCCAACATCTGGAGGATCTATTTCCAAGAAAATGAAAAAGTCATATCTAATTTATATCCTTCCTTATGCTATGTGGATGTTGTTAAGGAAGAAATAAATGCCTTCTAAGGAGTCAACCTTGATACTGCATATCCAAAATGCTACATAGGATCAGATAATTTACTTAATGAAGTGCTGGGGGATTCTCTCTCTCTCTCTCTCTCTCTCTCTCTCTCTCTCTCTCTTTCTTTTCTTTCTTTCTCTCTCTCTCTCTCTCTCTCTCTCTTTCTCTCTTTCTCCCTTTCTCTCTCTCTCCCTTGCTCTTTCTCACACGCACACCACACTAAGACTAAGGAAGTGAATGGGTTAAGCAGAACATCAGTGACATCACATCAGCTTTAGTCCTGCAGCTGATAATTCTGGCATAGAAATAACAAGATATATATCCAGTATATAACTTTGCTTTTTCCCAGATGGTAATTATTTTTTAACAGGAAAAATTAAACAGCTCTGAGTGTGAATAAATCTTTTGCATGCCCCTAGTAAAATTCTTCTATTTCCATGTATTATCATTTTCTAAGAGGTTCCTGTAGTGGTAACCAGCCTTTTCTCACAGCTCCTTATGAATATGGGGTGACAAAATGTAGACTGCATTAATTATATTAATGAGAGTTGAGTGCAGAAATGCAAATATCTTGTCATTCACTTTGATAATCCATTAAAAATAAACAGCTATGAGAGATGCCCTGCGGGATAGGCACACCTCTTCTTATGTTAATTAGAATGTTTCTTTTGAAGAAATGAATAATGTTAGAGCTGCAGTTATAGTAATTCTTTGAAGGTGCTAATTTTTAATTTCCTTGATCAATAGTATTTTAAAAGGAGAATGTTCTTGTAATGGTCAGCTTCTAGTTGGCTATCATCTCTGTGACAGATTTTGCCAAGAATCCATTTTGTTCTTTAAAGGTTTTCTTGACTATCCAATATAGTATTTTCCCCCTTGATTTAAAAAAATGAAGACATGGATTCTTCATTCCATAAATAGTTCTTTCAGTCATAAGATTTATATTTAGGAATTGGGCCAAATATGGTCACATTTCTGAGTTTCAGTATGAAATAACAAAAATACAGGCCATTCATCTTTGGAATCAGATTACATAAAGAAAG
The DNA here is from genome assembly GCA_012654045.1 of Ptyas mucosa. Classification (NCBI taxonomy): domain Eukaryota; kingdom Metazoa; phylum Chordata; class Lepidosauria; order Squamata; family Colubridae; genus Ptyas; species Ptyas mucosa. Next base: position 5,571,345 of record WNWU01013815.1, on the reverse strand, counting down.
GAAAATGGAAACGGTAGCAAAATATAGCCCTGCCCTCAGTTATTTTCAAAACCTAGTAATTTAGGGGACAATTTGTAAATGTATGCCAACCCTCTTAGCACAAAAAGAGAATATAGCAAATGTTGGCTATTGGCTGAGCAAGTCAGGTGATTGACAAGATGACTTCAACAATTAAAATAAGAATTGGTTTGTCGAGCAGACAAAGGTTATATTACCAAACTAACAAGCAAAATGCTTGTAAATACATTGCAAATGTACTAAATGTAGCAAGCATTTGTTGAATACTGTAACATTCAGTACGTGAGAAATATATGATATGGCTATAGAAAAGTGAAGGAAGATTGCCAGTTTCAAAAGTTCACAGTTTGAAAACTCTTCAGACATACAAACCACATTCAGAAATATAGCTGGGACTATTCTTTTTTTTAAAAAAAATCATTATTATAATAGACAAGAGCTGTCTTGAGTTGTTCAGTTCATGTAGATATCATAAAATTGTCTCTCTAGAACAGCAGTTCTCAACCTGTGGGTCATGACCCCTTTCACAGGGGTCACCTAAGAAAACACATATTTTCGATGACCTTAGGAACCGAGACACCGCTCCTCTATGCACTGCCGGCTGAGCCAACACTGGAGAAGGACGAGCGGGCGGGGCAGCCAGCCGCCCTTCTGCTCCTTCCCCGGCTTTGACTCAGGGACACAACTGCGAAACCCGTCCGGAGTTGAGAGGGGACTTCGAGACAGGCACACGATCATCGACCTGCATCCTCCTCGGCTTGCAACAGATGGCTCGGATGGGTGCAATAAAGCAAAGCCGGTAGAAGTGGATGCTGAGCGCAATGTGTGTGTGTGTCCTTGGCATGCAGAGAAGCCAGTTGGGTTTGGATTGCGGGATGGGGAGCACTGAAAAGTTAACCCTCGACTCTCAGCACATCCCCCCTACCCATTCACCAGCGCCTGGATAGGGTTGCTGAAAGTAGAGGTTCCTGTAAATTAACGTGCAGCTGCAGTGCGGGTTCAGTTCATGTCTGAAGGTTACTCAAAAGAGATTGTTGGCTCAGCTGGTGGTGCAGTGGCAGACATGGTGGGAGTCGGGCAAGGGGCCCAATCGCAGGTGGCGTGGCACCCCTGCCCAACCCCCACAACCCTGGGGAAGGAACAGAAGGGCAACCAAAGTTTCTCCTTTTCCATGTCCTGAAATCTTTTGAGACGAAGAAGAATCTTAAATCTCTCTGGAGAGATCAGGACCGGGGTGCTTATTTGCTGAATCAATTTTTCAGAAAAAAAAGAGAGGGGGGGTGGGGTGTGGAGAGAGAGAGAGAGAGAGAGAGAGAGAGAGGGAGAGAGAGAGGGAGAGGGAGAGAGAGAGATTCAGATTCTTCAGGTATCAGTTTTAGTTTAATCTCAAAAGATTTCAGGATTTCATGCCTTCGCCTGCCTGTCTCTCGGCGAGGAAGCTTCCCAGAGAGGCAGCCAAAAGCTCCATGTGGAAGCCACCAATTACAAGCCCCAGGGGTGGCTGCTTCCAAGGAACAGCTCAGATATTTCAAAGAGAGTGGCCAGGAAGCCAAGAGACAGGCAGACGGACGCTGCATGCGCTCTTGCTTCACTCGCCAATTGAAAACAGCACTAAGCTGTGAAGAACAGCAAAATCCAGAGTTGAAAGAGGTTGAGGAGAGGCAGGGCCAGGATTGGAGTAGGCAGGGAAAGGGAGGTATGTGGTGCCACTCCCCCTTATAAGCGCAGCATCCATCTGCCTCTCTCGGTGAGGAAGCTTCCTGGCTGCTTGCTTCGAAGTAGCCGAGCCGTTCCCTTGGAAGCAGGTACCCCTGAGGCTCGTGATTGGCATGGAGCTTTCGGCTGCCTTTTCCTGGAGCCCCGAGGCATAGCAGCTGCCTGCTCCTCCCACTCTGCCTCCTGCCCGCCCTCAGCCCCGCAGTGAAGTTTCAGAAGCATCGGGAAAAGTTTGTGCACCGCGCTCGGGAGAGGAAAGCAAGTCACCGCTGTCACCAACATCATGGCGAGCAAGCCAGCTGGGTTGGAAGAGGCCGCCAGACCAGCTCCCTGCTCCTCCGGCAGCTCGCTTCTTCCCCGGAGAAGGGACAGCAGCGTACAACAGAAGTGCTCTCGGCCCCAACAGGGAAGCTCCGAATGCGCAGCTTGCTTGGACTCATCCCTGCTGGGAGTCGCAGGCTGCAGGGGGAAGGGCAAGAGCGACTGGCCAGCTCGTGTGCATGGGGCAGCATTTGCTGGCTGGACGGCTGGCTGTCCCATCCGCTGCTCCTTGTTTGGCATTGACTGGGCTGGCAGTGCAGGATCAGGTGTGACGGGGATTGGGTGACAAGCCCAACCGCAGGCAGCGCAGTGCTGGGTGTCGGGTGGGGGTGCCGCAGCCAGCCGGGGGATGGTGGCTCTCAGGGGGAAGGAGCCCAGGCAAGCCGTGTGTTTGGAGCTCACTGGCTGCTGGTCCGCCAAAGCCCTGCCAACCTTCTTCTCCTTCTTTCGACCAACCTGTGGGCCTGGCAGGCCTGTTAGTACTGGGTGGAGGAAACCAATGCAGGGCTGCAGGCAGCCCAAGGGCAGGTACGTCCTCGAAAGGTGGAAGCGAGCGAGGGTGGCTGACCCTGGCGGCCAGCAAAGGGCGTAGTTTGCTAGGGGTGGTGGTGATTGATGGCCTGCAGCGTGGGGGCTAATAACAGTAGCAAAATTACAGTTATGAAGTAGCAACGAAAATAATTTTATGGTTGGGGATCACCACAACATGAGGAACTGTATTAAAGGGTCACAGCATTAGGAAGGTTGAGAACCACTGCTCTAGAATGTATTACCTAGTCTCACCTACTTCACATAGTTCACACAAATGGCTAAACGAGTTAGGCTAAATTAGCGAACTTTTCCATAATAGTTTTCCTAGATTTGAAAATTTCTTTCACACACTCTTTAAATAATATGCATTATGGTACGATTCTACATTGTCACTGATGACCTGAGGAAAATATTTCTTTCTATATTACTGATTAACTGTCAGTCTTTTTTTTTTGCTTCCCTCCTTTCTCAACAATGAGGATTACACATTAAAGAAAAAGTATATAGGGACAAGATGGGAAGGTACATTATCCCAAGCCAAATGGAAGTGGATATGATTGATTTAAATGCTGGGCTATTATTTTATTTCTTTGTGGCATGTCATTACAATCTGGCTAGTTGTAGAAATGTTCTATAACTTTATGCTTTCATTTGGAAAGGTTAAAACAACATTTAAATGTAATACTTAGAAAAATGAGGCAGTAATATTACCAGCTGAAGCCACGCAGAGTTTTAGCAGGTGTTCCCAGTTTCCCTACAGAGTTTAGGGATGAGCTGGCCGAGTTCTAATGAAACATAATGAGTTCTAATGAAACATTCAGAGCAGATTTTGGGGATTGGGTCAAATATATGTCCTTTATTTCTGGACTAGAAAAAAAATATTATAGAAGTTTATTTGAAAATACTTCTTACATAAATATTTTCTTCTGGCCATAGATAGGTTTCCTGCAGAAATCTGATTCCATTTAAATGAGCATTGAAGATTTGGAGAAAAGTTGAGCTGCCCGGTTGAATTCTATATTTGTATTTCTGCTTATGCACAAGTTACTTCAAAAACCCTCAGTTCTTAAATAAACAGTTTCAAATACAGTTTCAAATGCAATTATTTAAGGTAACTATCTATGGAGATTCTCAGTCATCCAGGTTGTGCCAAAGGTGTATTTTCAAGAGGCAACTGGACTTCCTTTTCTTTGCTTGAAGACATTTTGCTTCTCATCCAAGAAGCTTGGATAGTACAGTGTACAAGATAGTACAAGAGCCTTGGATAGTACAGTGGTCTAAAGCCCTGTTATTAACATCAGCTGCCTGCAATTATTGCAGGTTCGAATCTCACCAAGGCTCAAGGTTGACTCAGCCTTCCATCCTTTCTAAGGTAGGTAAATTGAGGACCCAGTTTGTAGGGGCAATAAGCTGACTTTGTATAAATATACAAAAGTATGAAGGCTATTGCTTAGCGCATTGTAAGCCGCCCTGAGTCTCCGGAGAAGGGCGGCATATAAACCAAATTAAAAAAAAAAAAGCTTCTTCAGCTCTTGAGAGCAAAATGTCTTCAGAGAAAAACCAGAAAGTCCAGTCACCTCTTGAAAAAGTACCTTTCAGACATAAAGGATAACATGTCATCCTTTAAAGAATTCAGTAATGATCCAAAATGTCCACTCCCTATTCAAGGGAAGGGTATTCAAGGGTATTGATATTCAAGACCAACCCTATGACTGTGCTAAAAATGACATGAGTACTTCAAGTAAAAGTCAGGTTTAGGATATCATGATGCGGGGAAATATTTTAATTATTTAATTTATTGTTATTGCATATTTAATCTCAAATACAGTTACTAGTAATTTTTTTCTATTTTTAGAGTTAGGATTATTTATTTGGTTCCTTATTAATAGTTATTCAGAAATTTTTGAAGCTTAGATCTAATAAGCTGTAATGTTGGGGGAAGAAAATAGGCTGAAGAATCTGGCAAACTGGTAAAAGTGATAAACGTGAAATAAATATAGAGGTTATCCTTATAAAATTAACCATATTTCCATACTTCAAGAGTGCACAGAATATACTGTGATGATTCTGAAGCTTTAATCCCACCATCCCACACTTAACTTTTGAGTATATTATGTTCTCTTGCCAGTAAAACTATCAATGGTATTCTCATATTCATTTCTTGCTACAGTTTCTGAAGCTCATTTGAAATTCTAAGTTCAGGCATAAAAACAAGAATGAAATTCTCTACAGTTCTGGGCTGTCAATGCATATGGTTCTAGGACCACAGGTGGCACATGGAGCCATATTTGTGGGCACACATGAGCATTGCCCTAGCTAAGCTCCAGCATGCATGCGTGCACCAGCCAGCTGATTTTTGGGCCTTCCAGGTGCACCAGAAGTTGGGAAACAGACTTTTCTTGCCTCTGGAGGTCCTCCGGGGGAGGCAGGGGGCTGTTTTCGCCCTTCCCAGGCTCCTAGAAAGCCTCTGGAGCCTGGGAAAGTGAAAAACGGGTCTACCAGGCCCACCATACCATCACGTGCCAAAAGCGGTGGGAGAGCGGTGGGGGGGTCATACCCACATGCGTGGTGGGGCGGGACGCATTGAGTTATGGGTGTGGGCACATGCACGCGCGTCCCCCTGCACTCCCCCTGCGTTTGATGACAAAAAGGTTAGCCATCACTGTTCTAGGATGTGTAATTTAAAAAAAAAAATCTGTAAAATGGTTCCAAATCCTACTAATGTTGAAATTGACTTGAACATGAGCTAACTTAGTTGGTATCTCCCAGAGATGATACTCGTAATTCAAGAAGAACTTGCTTGCATTTTATAAGAATAAAAATCTGCTTTCTATGAGGAGATGTAAATGATTTGCTTTGTCTTTTTTCAGTTTTTAAGGTTTAGCTTCTTTACTCTGAATTAAATTTTAATGTCACTTTAATAAGGAACATGATATTTTGTAGTTCTTAACGTACTTACATTTGGATTGATTTACAAACAGTATGATACAAATTGCTTAAAATGGGGCAAAGGAAGTATTTGTTCTCAGGCTTTTCCATTATTGTTTTTAAGTTCAGCTTCCACATTTCTGTCAGAAGGATGCAATCTTTATATAAATCCAAACAAGGCTTTCCAGAGATTTAAAGAAGGATACAGAACTGGAATCAGATTTAGAGAGCCAATTGGTCTCTTTCACTCATACTAAGAACAATAATCCAGAATGTAAAAGGTATTCTTACCTGAAAATCTCAGGGATTCAGTTTTGGATCTTCTGCATACAATCATATGCCCTAGTTGAATTATAGCCACTCTATCCATTATTAACTCTTGAAAAGACACGAGTTGCTAATCTAAAGGCATTTTCAATAGCAAGAAATACTTCCTATCCTTTTCCTCTCTGAGTGATTGGCTGCTTATTTTCTTCATTAGCCTAAAGAGTGGCTTAACATTATTTTTCTCAAACAGGATGACAATGCTGCCCCTGACCTCTAGTTGTATCACTACTAATAGCACTTATGGCTCTCAGAAGAGGAGGTGGAAGCACTACAACATTAATTGTGATTCCTTTCACAGTCTATAGCTTCTTTCCTTTTCAAGATACTGTATTAATGATGCTTACATTGATTCTGCCATAGCCAAGTTCATAATTGTTGGCTTCCCATCTCACCATAAGGTGACTCTGTGTGGCTTACAATGTTAAAAAGAATAGAAACATACAACAGCTACACAATAAGAATAAAACACTAATACAAATTATCAGCTATAACTAAAAGATGGAGAGAGAGGGAGTAGGATGAGCAGGGGGGAGGAGAATCTCTTATTACTCTATCAATCACGTCCAATGTGAGGTTCCCTCATTGGAGCCCCAAGCCAACTGGCAGAGCCAGAGTTTCAGGTTCTTACTAAAGTCAGGAGGTTTGGAGCTTATCTCACTCCAGGGGGCAAAATGTTCCAAAGGATAGGAACAATGGCAGAGAAGGCTTTTCTCTTGGACTCTGCTAGCTGGAATTCCCTGGCCATTAGGCCCTCAGAATGCATCTTTGCAAGCACAGGTAGGATGACATGGTTCCTTAGGCAACCTGGATACATGTCATGAAGGGCTTTAAAGGTAATAACCAACACCTTGAATTGTACCGGGAAGCACCAGGAAGCACACCAGCAGCCATTGCAGATCATGGAACAGCCGTAGGTTACTAACGGGCCCCAAAAAGCTGTTCGTGCCGTCATACACTGCACCAGCTTTATACTTTAAATCCAATACTCTGGGTAGCGTATTCTGGACGATAAAAAAAATCTGTCTTCTTCTCTAGGTCAACCTTTTATATGTCTGAAAAGTTGTATCCTACTCTCTATTACTTCCTGAGATTAAAGTTGTCTATGTCTTTCAGTCTCTTTATATTATTCTATTTTTATTCCCCAATCATCCTTGCTCCTCTTCTCTAAATTTGTTGCAGTTTTTATGAATCCTTCTTAAGTGAAGTGAACATAATGTTTGAAGTGTGATAGAAGCTAATTCCATATAAATAGCAGTTGTGTGACCACGTTTCTATCAATTTCAGGCTTCAGTCTTATCCCTTCCTCCTGCTCTTCACAAATTTCTGAGCAGAACACACATTTTCTTGTTAAAGAAGGTTGAACCAAAATAGAAGTTGAGTAGTTCTGTTTTTCCTTTGCTAGCAGTTACCACTTTGCTAACTTCACTGAGCAGCTGGCATAGTGATTCTTTTCTTCCCATCTGAATATATCTACAGAAGATTTTTTAAAAAATGTTCTTAACATCTTTTGCAAATCTTAGCTCATTTTGATATAATCTGCAATTTTAGCTAGTATGTACTCTTCCTTGATGACCTTGTTCTATTTCTATCTCCAAATGTATCATTTGTCTGTTTGAATTCATCTTCATTTCTTGCTTGCTCTAGCATGAAGACAGGGCAAACCTACCATTTCTAGAGGATACAAAAGAACAGATGATCATCAACCTTTCCCTAGTTTGCTGGAATAAAAACTGCCATCTGTCTTTTCCTGTTTTCCATCAAAATAGTGTTTTCTCCAAATCTGATGGCCCAAACATTTGGTCCGGCTGCTTCAGTTCATTCCATGAACTGGCAAATTACTTCACTTCAATTGGTTGGTTATGTTATATACTTTCCATTCACTGGTTGTTACCTCCATGCCCATTTCTTCCTCCTCTGCTGGGCTGACTGTCCACTTACAAAAGGGTTGTCACCAGTGGTGGGATTCACATAATTTAACAACCGGTTCTCTGCCCTAATGATTTCTTCCAACAACCAGTTTGCCAAAATGCTCAGAAAGTTAACAACCGGTTCTCCTGAAGTGGTGCAAACTGGCTGAATCCTACCACTGGTTGTCACACTTAAATCTGTGCCCTGGGCAAGTGCTATCTGCTTAGAGATGACTGTGGAACTCTATAGAACTCTATGACTGTGGAACACTATAGAAAAAGAACATGGTACACCTTATCTTTTTTTCCATACCAGGTAAATGACTGAATGGTAAAACTGCCTTCCCTCTGCAGTCCACTAAACCAGAAATAAAATATTGAAATGAAATTAACAACAGTTCTGCTATTTTCCCTTTTTAGTTCATGTGTCAGCAAGAAAGGAAATCTGTCTTCAGTCTTCTTCAAGACTAATAAACCTATAACCAAATCAAGGGGAGAGAGGGGCTTCTTGGAAAAGGTTGATAATGTTTTCAAGCAGCTCATTGCTTAAATAATCAGGCCTATCTCTACCAAGGTCAACTTGTTTACTGGACATTAGTTTGCAGAAAAGGGTATGAATGATGACTACTTTCCTGGCATGGATTGATGGGAGAAAGAAAGAAATAGAAGACTTCACCAAGCAAAATCCACTGTAACTACTGTCACATCAATACATCTGATAGTCATTGTTGCCAGAGTTGAGGAATGATTTGAAATCTGGATAGTAATTTTTTAAACCAACTTCATTTCCAGCCAGGTTTGGAGTAAGAGACAATTGATAATGCTTCTGGGAGAATAAGCCCCTTGTTTAAAGATTCTTATTACATCATACTGACATCTTATCTTGTCCTTCATTCTTTTCCACATTGGAGTTATATGATATGATGTTTTTTTTTTACAAATCGTTGAAATGGCCTGGAAGCATATGTTCAGAAATCATTAACAGAAAGGAAGCTCTTTAAGCTTGGGATGGAAGATAGTAGTAAGAGGACTCAGGCTGACTCCACCCTGACTCATGGGGGAATAAAAGGGAGGAAAGGACAATCAAACTTGCATGATCTGTTGCCATAATCTATCTCAATAAAGTATGTTCTAATCTTCCTGTGGAGTTGGTTTTAGAATCTGGTCTTTTTCATAGGCTTGGCATAAATATCATTTCCTGAAAAGGAAGATTGGAAACTGGATACAAATCAGCTAGGTCTGTTGAATCTAGTAATGTGTTTTTTTTCCTTTTTGAAGAATATCAAATAGCCAGTTCCTTCAAAACATGGGAGACTCTCTCCCACAAAGAAGCATTCTTCACTGAATGAATCCAACAATGTGATACCTTCTGGGAGGCCTTAATCAACCAGAAGCTTAAGGTGTTTGAACTAATAAATCTTAGAACTCTCATTAGAACCACAGACTCAAACTCTTCTTAGATAACCAGGCAATTTCAAAGGACCTCTACAATCACATTCCAACCCTGAGAAAATCTGAATGATTTTATCCAAGAGGTGTGTAGTATTGTCCTCACTATAGCCTGTTAAGTATTTCTCTGGACCTTCATGATGAGAGACTGGACTACCCTAAACAGGGTAATCACAGATATTATGCAGTTGTGATGGAAAATAGCTGTTTTGCCAACTAAACATTTCCACAAGAGAATCTTTAAAGCAGGCTCTTAACCCTGTTGGGTTACTCTTCATTTTATTCTTTATTTTCCTTGGGGTAAGATTTATGCAAGAGAAAAGCTTTAATTCACATCTGATGGATAAGACAGGGCATTTGTTACTTCTAAGCAGCAACTGATTTCTAAGTTTTGAATCTGTCATATCACACCTATAACTCTTGAGTGTCAGGTAAAGCTACATCAATATCTTGTTGACAAGTAACTTTTTCTTATATTGCTTTCTCTAACTTCTGTGTGTAAACAACTGATTGGGTTTTGGTAGCATATCAAGATGTTCAGATTTATTTTTTTCCATTAAAATCCACAATCTCGTCTTTCTTTACAAAAGGCCTTGAGATTTCCACTTGATCAACATTAACAGTTTATTTACTATAACTATCTAAACTGCTTACAGATGTTTGTCAGCTTTTTTAGTGGAAATCTTCTACCATCTAGCTGGATTCTTCCTTGCCATGTTATATACTACTACCTTTTGGTCTTCACTGAATAGGATGATGTCTTATTGTACTTCTCTTCTTTTGAGTCTTAAATTATATACAGTTCATAAATATACTGTACAATTTAAAAATAAACATCACTGAAGTTTTCCGTTTCCTAATTCTGGGGTGAAAAATAAACTAACCCTCCCTCCCTCCCTCCCTTCCTTCCTTCCTTCCTTCCTTCCTTCCTTCCTTCCTTCCAATAGCTACTTGGAATGGTCCCTGCAGTTTTCTTAGTAAGATTTCAGAATGATAATAATAATAAAAATAATAATCTACCTCTCCCAGGTCCTTGGGAAGGACACAATAGGTAGATAAAAATGCCAAATTCAACTGAACACCTAGTTGACTGGGCAACAAACCATAATAATAAATAAAATCATCAGAGAGATATACTGCTTCAATAAATGAAAGCTTTTTCTACCCATACAAACAAGTTTTTTTAAAAATAAAAAAGAAGACTTGGCAATTGTCCTGTGATTAGACAGCACATGTTCTGAGTTTGAAGATCGGTGACAGTAGTGTTGTCACAGCCTTTGGTGGCATTAACTTAATCCCAGAGTTTTTATTTATCATGAGTTCATCATGTCTGACTTTTTTTTTTGCAATGCCTGTGTAACTGAGCATTGATGGTTTGTGAGCAAGCTGCAAATATATTCTGTTCCTCTTGTGTATCTGTCCATCTTAATATTGTAAAATTGAGGTACCCTACACTGTTCCTATATAGTTACTAGTTTCTCACCATTCCTTCTAATAATCCAATTTGAATTTGCTCTTAAGATCCTGCATACAGTTTCAGCAAGAAATGTAGTCCATTCTAGTTAATAATGTAGAATCTGATGGCTGGTTTTGTTTTTACAGGTGATGCAAATACTTTTTTGAAATCAGGATGGTGAGGGTGTGAGTATCTGCATACTTCCCCCCCCCCCAGTTTTAATCCTGGGATTTATGGTTTTCATGTCATGATTAATTGAGTTGGGCTATGCAATGTGACATGGATGGGAGTTCCTCTATCACTTAATAAAACTAAGAATACATGTTCATATGACAGAATTCACTTTGTGGTTTGGATTGCTGTTTCTGATTCCCTACTGACTTGTGGATAATGAGAGCCAGCTGTAATACGTTATTGTAAGTTATATTTCTCTGAAAACAGTATAAATTTTCCCTGTGAATTGTCCTTTATTATATCTTATCTTAAGGATATCCTCTTAGAGTAATTGTTTTAAAAGGAATTAAAAGTAATAAATTCATGGGGACCTGCAGAGGAGGCAAAAGTGTCTGTGTGGGTGTGATAAAATGTGTGTCGTGACAACATTGTGCAAAAACCACCAGTTGCATACTTTCATCAGAAGTTAGGGTGCTAATTTGTAAAGATAAGATTTACATTATATTGTTTTATGCAAGTTATGTCCACATGTCATAATTTTGGGGAAACTGTGATTTGCTTTCGATGCTGCTGAGTAGATTTTGGAAGACCAAACACAGTTTCACTGTTGATATATTTGGAAAAAATCAGTGTCTCTCAGGATTAACCTGAGAGCTGATATTGGTTTGGTTTTTAGCTGAGAAGATTTATTCTGACATATATCATGTTAAGACTTTAACTCAGTTGTGGCCACTAGATAGTCTTGCATATTATCTGCATTGAATAACCCAGAGCTTTATGGATGGTGAACTTTAGGGAGGTGACCTAAAAGAAAGTTACTTTACAGGTTGTTCTTCTTGTTTTGAATCCAATTACAGCTGAAATAACCAAATAGGTGTCATAAATATCAGTCTTCGTGGTATCATATGATTTGCTATGTATAAAGAATGGCTTGAAGGTGATAATTGTGCTGCATAGATGTGATGGCCATTAGAACTACTATTGCCTATAGTTTTGAATTAGAAACAGTAATGGGACATACCCATATTTTCCAATGACATTTTCCCTCACAAAAAGTGGTTGGAAATGTCTGTGCGTCTTAAACAGCAAATGTTGCTGAAGCCCCACCCACCTGCCGGCCCTCACCCTTCAGCCTCTGCCTCCCAACAATTTGCCTCCTTGCAGCAAACAGCCTGGTTCGCTTCAGCACAGCCTGATTTAGCACAAACAGCTGATTGGCAATTGGATCTGCCTCCTGAAATACTGCCTATCAGCTGTTTCAGGCTGCAGGGATTGCCACTGCCCACCGCCACCATCACCGCCCATTGCTGCTGCCACCTATCACCACCTCTGCATGCCCATTTTCAGCCTCCACGTGCCCCATTTTCGGCCTCCATGTGCCCCATTTTCAGCCCATTCTAGGCGGTGGGGATTGCCGCCTCCTATCCCTGCCGCCTGGAACGAGCCAATATAGAGGCAGATCCAACCACCAATCAGTTGCTCATGCTAAATCATATTATAGTCTGAAAAATACAGTATATGTGAAGGTATCCTTCAGAATTAGGTAGGCAGTACTACTTGTTCAGTTGTCATATCTTTTCTAACAGTTGAATTGAGTCTATATCAGGGAATTTGATTATTGAATTTGAGGATTAAATATCTGCTTGTAGAAATGCTTTACCTGAATAGTATTTATCATCAAGGTTATACATTATAATTTAGCGAAGTCACTGGCATCTTTACAATTCATAGAATTTATAGCTTGTAGTCTTTACTTAGGCAACTATGTCCTAAAACATCGAATAGTATAATGCCAGTAAATCTCTTTATGCCAGGACTGATGGGAGATAATTTATATGAATATTTTCAGTGTTCTTTTGCTTTTGTTCAGTTTTAGAATAAAAATAAAGCTAGATGTCCATGGATGATCAATGAACATGTAACCATTGTTTCAATCTTTTAAACATTTTACTTCTGTACATATGCAAGCTGCGCTATTTTTTAAGCACTGATACCATTGGAGTATGCTAATTTATAGATCCAAAAACAATTTTATTCCCTCCATATTGGATTCTTGAGATGGAAACTTACTATGGATTACTATGGAGAACATATTCTTCTATAGGTGTTGTATTTATTGGCTAAAATTGTTAATGGTTTTTCTTTCTGTGTTAGGTTCTGTGGACATTCTTCCATATGGCTGCTAAGTTTGTGATGACACACATTTTTGGACCATAATTTCATTTATCTGACCATATGGCACATATGCCATATTTATTTTAAGTCCATATGCCAAACCGTTTGTTAAATTTATATCCCATCTTTTCTCTAGAAGCAAAGACAGTTTACCTGTTGATCATATTTCTTTTTATTCTTACAAGAATTCTGGAAATAAATAGACTAGTCTGAAGTTTCATGGCAGAGGGTAGACTTTAATATAAGTCTAAATCTCCAACCACTGCATCACAGTGGCATCTTAACCAAAGTTTATAAAGTAGCCTAGGCAATTTAAAGTCTTGCTGACAAGTCCTTCAAGGGATAAAGTAATTGGCTGGAGGAGAAGCAGGCCCTAGGAGTTTCTATAGAAAGTTACTGAAATCACAGCTGTATAAATGTCAGCATAAATATTAAAGCACATTAATACTTGCTGATTTGCAGACACTTTTGCTGATATAACTGCAGATTTTATGGCCACAATATAAGGCAGCCAGATTCTAGGATTTGAACAAATGCACATATATAATCAAAAATAGGAGTTTGGCTATGGAATTTAGTACAAAGAATAGACAAAGAAGAGCAAAAGGAAAAAAAATATATGTGTATGATGGAATATCTCAGCTGTTCAATGGTAAATATATTATTTCCTGAACAGCTGATGATTACAAAGGATAAGTGACTGATTGTTTCCTATTAAAAAACAGAAGCTGATCACAAAATATAAAAGATATCTAGTGTCCAGGTCATGAACATATTAAAGGTAGCAAATAAAGAAAGCTATTAAAGAACTTTGTTGAAGTGTTGTTTATAAAAATTTCCTCCTAAAAGGCCAATGATTAGTTAAATGAGAGCCTAACAAAGGAACAGTATGAAGTGAAATCCTTTCTACTCGTGAAGCCTTAAGAAACAACAGTGATGAGGAATCAACAGGAATTTGAATTTATAATCTATTATGCTGTGACCTATATATATTTCTCAATGAAGACAAGCTGGCATGTATTTTCAGGAAGAGAAAACTTGTAGCAGTGCTTACAGGGGAAAAAAAAACCCAAAACCTATACAATTAAACCATTTCAATATGTCAAACTTACCAGGTCAAACAAATGAAGGGCAACAATAAAGGAGGAACATCCGATAAGGAACAGAACCAAAGAAAAGGACAGGCCCATGATAGTGACAATCAGAAACAAGAGCTATAAAAATTATTTTTCCACTGATGGAACTTTGAATATGCTTTGAATTTGAGAAAGGGATAGATGAAGATATGAGACAATGCAAAAAGGAGATATGATAGTGGATTCCTGAGGGACAGAGATAATATGACTATGGCTTGCAAGTACCTAGAGATGAAAGCTGAGGTAATTGACAACTCAATAATATAAAGAAAGCAACATGGGCTAACCTGAATTAGCAGTTTGTCTAAAAACATATATATGTAATCTGCCTGGAATATAGCATATGCGTGTAATCAAATAATACATTGAGGTTCCTCCCCCCTCAGCAAAAGGGGGGGGGCTGAGAAATGCTAATCTAAGGCATTAGCTCCTCCTCCTGATCAGTAATGGTTTCTTGTGGGCGAAATGGCAGGAGGGCAAGCAAAGCCATGGATATCCACCAGTAGCTTTCCTTAAGGGATTCCACATTAAAATTGCAAAGACAGGACTAGTCACCAGCTATATAGTCTCACCCTATGGAATTGGAGTAAAAGGAACATATTTTTTCAAAGGCCACAAGGACTATTTGAATGGTCAGCCTGAGCCTGTGCTCCGAGAGTTATGTTTATAGAAATGATATTGATAGGATTTTATTCCATTTATATTTTAATTTAATTAAAGTTAAATATAGTTAACCTGATTACACTCCAGTCATGCATTTAATAACTTCTCCTTCTTCAAATTAAAAATCACAATTTAGTAACAACTTTTGAAGGTCTCAGAGAACAGCTCTGAGATCTCCTAAAGCCCTACAGTTTCAGATTGTGCCCATCTATATTATGTCGAACCCCAGTGATTTCAGCATGTAATATTACACATTTGCTGTATTTATCAGAATATTGCTTGATTCATGAGATAACGCTCTTCTATGCTACCTCTGAAAAATATGTCAGAATTAACCATGCAGGCAGTCACACACATAAACATTCATAAATAAAACGTGTGTTTCTTATATATGGATGTTTCACTCAATAGACATTATGGGAAAAAATGTTTTGCAAATGCATCCTATTATTGTTTGGCATGTTTTACCTATTACAATATATCTGGAATAGTTTCAGTGGTCTTTTTATTGCTGTTATTTAATTTGATTCTATGCCTTCTAAAACGCATTAAGCTAATGAAACAAATACTATCAGGAAGTCCCATGTGTTTCCAGAATGAGATGATGCCATGACTGAGTGTTTGAGAAAATATATATTGTTTTAAAAGGCCAAGCTGCGGTGGTAAGCTGAAGAAAAGAAAATGGAAGGAATCAGAGAAAGAGAAATACAATGTTGCTTTAGGAATGCTGCCATCTCCTTGGCTCATTATGTAATGCAAGAATGATATTAACTGTCTTGTTTTCTATCTTTGTGTAACAAGAGAATGCTCCACTGTTAGGTTGGGACAATTATAAAATTCCATACATTTTGTGTCTTTAAGGGGATCAAACACCAAAAAATCTAAATTATTCCTAGATAGAGGAATAAATCAATCAGTAGTTCTAAGAAAAACACTGAATAATCATCTGATTACAGCTATAATTTTATTGTAGGACCTACCTGGGTTAATGTAACTAACACTCACAAGTAGTTGGAATAATAATTGAAGTTGAAGATTTTCTGTGCTGGTCCCTTTTGCCAATGACATTTTGGCAAGTAATTTGGGTTAACACTTAACATTTTAAGGCATCTCACAGCTACCCGTTCATCTCCCATTAAAGATCTGTAAGTTATGACCTTAACATTTTATTATTCTTTTCCTCTTGAGTTATTTTTTTTATTAGTTTATAAAATATAAAATACAAAAGTACAAATAGAATAGTAAGAAAATAGTGGAGGAAAAAGGGAAGGGAAAGGTGTGAGGCAAGGGGAAAACAGAAAGAAAAAGCTTTCCAACTCTCTTTGGTGCAGTAGAACAAGATAGTAACATCAAACTTCAACTTTTTACTTTTACATAATAACATAAAGTAGCCATTTCTATAACAACAAACCTATTAATCGGTAAAACCCAAAATCAAAGTTTCATCCCCCCCCATCTCAAGCACAAAGTCCAGAAGTGGTTTCCACATCTTGGTTTAATTTCAAGTAGTCTGGTTCACTTCTTATTTAGACAGGCATGCATCCTCTGCATTAGCAACCAGGAACAGACTTTGGAACTATTTCTACTTTGCCGTAGGTCAGTGGCTCCCATACTTTATGGGATTTTAGGTATTTTAAAAAAGTATGAATACTCCCATAAAATGTTTGCCATGGAGGACAGAAACTGTCATGAAATACCCTTTTATATAAAGACAAAATCTGGTATTTATTCTCAATTTTCCTACCAATATGGCTTATGTTCCTTAAAGCACATAAAAATATAAAACAAAAAACTACGATAACAAATATAACTTTGTAATTTTATTTTTTCATAGATATATTATTATTTAACTTAACTTCATTTTAATTTAGTTATATATTTTTTTTTAATAAAAAGTTTTTATTGGTTAAGAATATACAATATTATAGTTTACAATATGTTGAATTTTCAATATCTTTATATAAAGATATTTCAGTTATTATTTTCTTTTTTTAAATTTCTCACACAACAGACATTATTATCTTAAATCAAAACAAACAACCAAGTTATATAAAAATTATATAAACAAAAAAAAAGAGTGTTATACAAAATACGATAAAAGAAGAGAGAGGAAAAAAAATGTCCATTAAAAAAACCTTAAACAATAGATTCCCCTCCTTTCTTCATTTCCTAGTTCTGGCTCTTAAAACCATGGTCTGGCCTCCCTCCCCCTCCCGGGCCGCAACAGCCCCGTCCGCCTCCGCTCCTTGATCATCTAATACTTCCCCCTCTTCGGCTCCTGTATCTTCTCCACCTAGGAAGGATTTATGTTGGTCAAAAAAAGCCTTAGCTTCCGTTACATTATTAATTTTCTTCTTACTGTCCTCCCAAAAAATCATCAAACCCTCCGGAATCAACCACCTAAAACCTACTCCCTTGAGGTACAGCTTATTTGATAAAAAATAATATTTTCTTCTTAATTCTCGTACCTGTCTGGGAATTTGCTTCAGGATGGTGATCTCCTTGCCCCTGTACACCAGCACCCCCAGTCTTTGTTTTCTCAATATCTCATCTCTCAGTTCCCTTCTCACAAATTTAATATGAATCTCTCTTGGTAAATTATGTAAAATTGCAAATTGTGAGTTTACTCTGTACACCAAGTCCACATCCCTTCCAATAGACTCCAAATCTCTTTCTAAAAATTCACCCAACATTTTAACCATCACTTCTCTCAAATTTTCCTGGTCAAGTTGTTCCACGTTTTGGAACCTGAGAAAATAAGACATCTTATCCAATTGTAAGGTTAACATTGCATTTCCTCTCCCATCCTCCACCTTCTGGAGTGCCCGTACCTCCCCCTCCAGACCCCCCATCTTCTTCTTGTTTTGCTCTGCCAGCTGTTGAACATCATTTAAATCTTTTTTCATAAGTGTCATTTCAGATTTAATTTCAGATAATCCTTTTTGGACGTCATCTAATTTGTCCAACTTCTGGTCCAATATCGCCAGTCTTTCCAAAATTTTCCCCATGTCAGTTGCTGCTGATTTGTGGCCCTTAGCCATCTTAGATCAACAGAAGATGAGAAATCAAAGGGCAAACCTCCAGAGAAGAAAGAGGGAT
Source organism: Ptyas mucosa (assembly GCA_012654045.1). Lineage (NCBI taxonomy): Eukaryota > Metazoa > Chordata > Lepidosauria > Squamata > Colubridae > Ptyas > Ptyas mucosa. The sequence goes on along the minus strand of WNWU01013815.1, from coordinate 5,553,445 downwards.
TAGCAATCAAAGTAATTTTTCAACTGTCCACCAGTGGGCGCTCACAGGAGCAACGAGTCCGAAGTATAGAGTAGGTCAAACAGGAAGCCAGAGGAGAATGTTGTCTTTAATCATAAATAAAGAAGCAGGAAGTCAGACCGCCGCCATTGCCTGCCGGGGAGAGGGGCCACCAGACCTCTCTAAGAAACTCTGCCACAGCCATCCTCCAAGGAAAAGTCAGAAAGGTAAGGGGTTTCACCCCATCTCCTTCCCCCTAGTTCTCTGCCACGACACCTTTCCAGCTACAAGGGGGGGGGGAACTCCAACCCCCCCCCTCTCGCCTCCAGGATGCCTGCTCCACTCTCCAATCAGTCAGTACAGTCCGTTGTGCTTTCTTAGGTAGCACCGGTCCCCTTAGGCGCTGTGGCGCCTCCGCGGCCTCGAAAAAAAGCCGCCGATCGCCTCCCACCCCCTCTGGAGCCTCAGCCGCCCCAGCATCGGCCTCCCGGCCCCTGGAAGTGAGGCAGGGGACCCCTGGCGAGCCGCCCTCAAACGGCAAATGCCCCAATAATGGGGCGCTTGGCCCAAAGGGCCTCCAGATGGGGGGGATCAGACTCTGGGGCCAGAGCTAGCCCGATCAGAGTCTGTCGCCAGCGGAACCGGAAGCGGAAGTCAGTTATATATTTTTTAAAATTTACTTTATTTTACTTTCTATTTACTAAGACTGTATTACTATTATTCTTCTCATCCTTCCTATTATCTATCTTCTTCCACTTATAACTATAACCATGTTGCTCGTATTTTTACGATTTATATTGTTCTATTTGTTTCCTAGTATGATTTGATTGCTTATTAGTAACCTATGACTATCACTAAAAGTTATATCTTATGATTCTTGATGAATGTATTTTTTATTTTTTTTCCCTTTTATGTACACCGAGAGCATATGTACCAAAGAAAAATTCCTTGTGCGTCCAATCACACTTGGCCAATAAAGAATTCCTATTCTATTCTATTCTATTCTATTCTATTCTATTCTATTCTATTCTATTCTATTCTATTCTATTCTATTCTATTCTATTCTATTCTATTCTATTCTATTCTATTCTAAATAGACCTCTGGATCTTGTGGCAGCCGAAGGCATTCTACAAATAAATATTATACTGGAGGCTGGCATTTTATTAGTTGTGTTAGATTCCCATTTAATTATATTTAAATAAAACATGAGCTATCAGAATGATATAGCCCCCTTCTCTTAAATTGGCATAGCAGAAAGATGGAGATGTCACATCATGTCATGGTCACTATTTTACATGACTTCTACCCTTGTCCTTTTGCTGGTATAGTTGCATAGTTTCTACAGTATGTTTACACAGTTACATTGACCATGGTAAAACAACTGGATCTGGTTTTCCAGAAAAGGGTTAAGACATGTATCTGACAACTAGAGGTCTTAGAATGTGATGCAACCCTGGGGTTGGCTGATGGCTTGAGACCACTCCTGTTACCTTGTTAAATTTGATAGTCTTCTGAATTTTGTTAACTTTGATTTTTACTTGTAACTTGGAATTTTAACTTGTTCTTAATTCTATTTTTAATCTGTGCTTCTTTCCAAGGGTTCACATTGTTTTATTTATACTTTACTGTATTGGTTGGAAACATGCAGAAGAGGTTTTCATCTTGCAATGGATAGACAATGGCTAGAATGATGATGCAATTGTTTTATTATGCTGTTGTAAACTGCCTGGTTTACAACAATATGCTGAAAGTGAGGTGAGTGGGGTAGAAATGTAACAATAAATAAAGTAAATAAACAAAGTAAATAAAGACCTATGAGTTCAATTCCCAGGAGATGCTTTGAATCCCATAAAATAACTTATGGTTATCTATGTTTCATGAAACCCAAATAGGATGAACTTGATCATACAGTGCCCATCTCCTGTAACTTAATATAAATACCCTATAAAATATATATTTCAGTGAAGTTGTTTCTCATGGTCATTATTCTGCAGACTAAGGTGCTCAGTGTTTAGAAATTTTATCTTGCTCCATTTTCGAGCTCATATTATTCTTTTAACAAAGAAGGATATGCACATATTTATTTATTTATTTATTTATTTATTTATTTATTTATTTATTTATTTATTAAATTTGTATACCACCCTTTTCCTGCTGGACTCAGGGTGGTGCACAGCCAAGTAAAAACATACAATACAAAATTTAAAAAAATTATAAAAGAATTATATATTATGGCCAAAAATTTTAAGATCTACCAATTAAAACCCGTTTTATAATTAAAATCTAATATCTCAGAAAAGGGGGAGGGGTTACACCAGCCCTGCTTGCTGAAACAGAAGAGTTTTTAGGGCAAGGCAAAAAACCCGGAGATCTGATATCCTCCGAATCTCCGGGGGCAAATCGTTCCATTTAGAGAACCACAATAAGGATTGTCTTATGACAGTAGTATGAGTAAGCATTAAAGTGGCAAAATGTGTAACAGGGAAAAAGAATGATCTTGAAGAACAGGAAGAAAACCTGTTATGAAGACAACTGTTAGATAAAAGAAATCTATTGTCTGAAAATTGTATGACCACCAAGTGATATTACCAGGGACCCAGGACCATATGAACTCTGCCAAACCTGGGGGACAAGTTATTTCAATAGTAAGCAGAAATATCTGATATATTTGGGAACTACAATGCAAACTTCAGTTTATTACCTAATCTGCTATTCATATAGATTTAGCCCAAATACCATATAAGGAACTTGAAATTAGGAACTGTTGGCACAGTGAAACCACAGTCTGTTTTATGGGTTTATTTTGGGAAGGTAAAAAGCCCAGGGGTCATCTGACACCTCATTTTCTTTTCAACAAAACAGTCTTATTCTCAGGACAATTTTGGCTTTGTTTTTATATTGGAGGCTAAGAAGCTTTCCACACATTTTCCATATTTTTAAAAAGTATTTGGACCTAATCTTTTGGTTGTTGTTTTATAATTCATAGAAGATGCAGAAAACAAAACCATTATTGAGCATATTGTAGCAAGAAAGATTTGAGAGGTGCAGCAGGTAATTTTATCATTTTCCTTTGAATAAATACTTCTGGTCTTGAATAAATAATCCCGTCGTTGTTAACCACAAAAACACAACCAGGTGCTATTTAAGATTTTTTTTTCTCTTTCAAAGAGCAACCCTTTGTCCAATATTGTATGTGGTAGAAGAATCTTTTATTGCTAATGACAGTTATTTGGAAGACTGTAGAAGGCAGAAAGCCGAAGAGAAATTGAGTGAAAAAGATCTTTTTGATTATGTCTGCTTGGTATGTATGCAGCTCCTGCGATTCCCTGGGTTTTTATTTATACGAATGTTCAAACTATTTCACCAACATTTTGAATGTATTTTATTTCTTTGTTAAGATTGGTAAAATATTTCCAAGGCTTTAAATGTTGTTCCATGACTTTCATGGCCAGTAGCTATGCAAAGCAAATGCAGATATTTAGGTAAAAGTTATTTATAAAGCCAACACTGAAGTTTCCCCCTTTCTCCTGTTCTCATTATTATGGATTCCTTTCTTAGGCTGGACAGGAATGTGTCTGAGATTGACATAAATAAACAAAGTATTTGAAAGAGACAAGGATGGCAGAGCTCTTTGCTGAGCCCAGCATTAGAAAATTACCTGAGGAAGAATAAGGTGAGCCACCAATGATGCTATAGAACCACTGACTAAATTAATTATGGGATGATACCTGCCAACAAAAAGCTAGTTCTGCTAGGGCCTTAATTTATCTTATAGACATATAGATATACTTACAAATAAATATGTAAAGAAATATTTTTGTTCAGATGTTATCTTATTAATAGTTAGGGTTTAGGATGTTTGCCTACAATTCAGAGGCATAGAATAGTTGCAAATAAAATGGTATACTTTGTTTGTGGTTGCATCTTAAAAGAGGCATTCCCTTGCATGAGAATAAAAATAATCAAAGTTCTAAGAGCCTTGAGACTAAAGTGCTGTTAAGTAGCACCAGCTGCCTGCAATTACTGCAAGTTCAAATCTCACCAGGCTCAAGGTTGACTCAGCCTTCCATCCTTTCGAGGTAGAGAAAATGAGGACCCGGATGGTGGGGGAAATAAGCTGACTTTGTATAAAAAAGAACACCGCTTGTGAGGGCCGAAAGCCCTAATACTAAGCAGGTATATACAAAAGTATGAAGGCTATTGCTTAATGCATTGTATGCTGCCCCGAGTCTCCAGAGAAGGGTGTCATATAAATTGAACAAACAAACAAACAAACAAACAAACAAACAAATAGCAATGATAATAACCATTGGCAAATTCACCAATCCATCAATCCATCAATTAGAAAAGTTCTTTGTTCAGAACAGCTTAGATCCTGCAATGATACAGATCTGCCTATACCAAGTCCTTGGAAAGGACTTGATAGACAAAAATACCAAACCCAGTTTAAACATATGGATGACTGTGCAACAAAATAATAACGATAAAAAGACAATGCATTACATGACCAGTAGATTTTTTTAAAAAATAGCAGGGAAAGCAGAAATGACATGACCTGGCAATGGCTAAGAGCAAGAAAGTTGAAGAAAGAGGTTAATTCTGGCAATAAGCCTTAAGAACAAATGCATACAAGGTCAGAATTGACAAGAGAGCAAGTGCTACCTATGCAAAGAAGCTGAAGAATCAGCGAACTATATGGGTAACTGTTGCAGGAAGATTGCACAGACTGGCTACAAACAATGATATGACAAAGTATCAACAATGGCGCATTGGATGATCTGCAAGAAATACCATTTACCTGCAAACAAGAATTGGTGGGGCCATAAAACAGAGAAAATAATAGAAAATGAATAAGTTGAAGTGCAATGGAGTTTAGAATTCAAAGAGACAGGCACTTGTCACATAATACCTCCGACTTAACAATTGTTGATAAGAAAGACAAAAATGTTTGGATGGTGGATGTGGAAATAGCTGGAGACAGCAGAATAAATGAGAAAGAACTGGAGAAGATCACAAAATATGGGTCTATGACAACTCACCATGGCCAACTCTCCATGGTCGACTCATCACAGCCAATTTGCTACGATCAACTCACCATGGCTAAGCTTCTGCGGGACAACTTTCCATGGACAACTCACTGTGGAAAAACTCATTGTGGGACAAGCGTTACTCTAATATAGAAGAAATAGTAGAATAGAAACATTAAAGAAAGAATGCCAAAGGAGGGACAAAATGAAATGTGAAAATTAAAAAATTAAAATGTTTTAATTATCTTAAATAATTGAATTGTTGAATTGTCTTGCAGCGAGTTGTCCCATAGCAACTTGGCCATGGCGAGTCGTCCTGCAGCGAGTTGGCTGTGATGAGTTGGCTGTGGCAATTGGCCATGGTGAGTTGACTATGGTGAGTTGACCATGGCGTCCTGGCTGCAGGCAGTTGTCCCATTCTGAAAATTCAGAAACTAAAATGCCATCTGCCACATAATAGCTCAGACTTAACAATTGTCAATAAGAAAGGGGAAAAAAATGTTGGGACATGGCAGTACCTGGAGATAGTGGAAAAGAAGGAACTGGAGAAGATAGCAAAATATAAAAGCCCACAAATAGAAATAGAACAACTGTGGCAAAAGAATACAAAGATAGTATGACAATAGAAATAGGGGCCTTGAGTGCTATTGCAAAAAAACTGCAGAACCATTTAAACACTATCGGCATTGACAGAATCATCATCAGTCAATTGGAAAAAAGCAGCTTTACTCTAAACAGATTACATCCTGTGGCAGTACTGTTAACACTGTCAAGCATCCACATCTGCCTATCCACATTGGCCACACTTGTTCTATTGCTATTTGCCAGTTTGATAGAAAGATAAAAATGCCAAATCCAATCTAAACATCTGACTGACCATGTGATGAACCATAATAATAACAACTTAGGGATAATGTTTTAAAAACTAATTAATGAACTAAATAATGGATTTAGGCTGCAATCCTATGGCGTTTTATTTAGGGGAAACCTGCTTTGTATTTTGGCGGTATTATTTCTAATGTATAAATAACTCTAACATAGAAATGTGAGTGCATGGGACTGCATGACTCTAATGCAGTGATGGCTAACCTTTTTGCCATCGCATGCCAGAGAGGGGTGGGTGGGGGAGGTTCACATGTGCGCGTGCCCACACCCATAATTCTATGCGCCCCCCCTGCGTATGTGTGCACAACCCCCCCCCCACTCCAGGCACGCAATGGCCTGGTAAGCCCATTTTTCTTTCTTACCTGGCTCCAGATCCTCTCTATGCATCTGGGAAGGCGAAAACAGCCTTTCCCACTCCCTCAGAGGCCCTCTGGAGGCCTGAAAGGGCCCATTTCCCAACTCCCGGTGGGATAGGAAGTGATGTTTTTTGCTGTCCCCAGCCTCCAGAGACTCCTAGAGAGGCTCCGGAGGCTGGGGTCAGCAAAAAAGTCACTTCCTGTCCCACCGGGAGTTGGGAAATGGGCCCTTTCAGGCCTCCGGGGGGCCTCTGAGGGAGTGGGAAAGGCTGTTTTCGCCCTCCTCAGATGCATAGAGAGGATCTGGAGGCAGGTAAGAAAGAAAAACGTGCCTTCCCCACCTTCTCCCCAGGCCCTCCGGAGGCAGGAAACAGCCTGTTTCCCTACTTCTGGTGGGCCCAGAAGGCCCAAAAATCAGCTGGCCGGCGTGTGCATGCACACCAGAGCTAAGATGGTGTGCCCACTGATATGGCTAGGTGTGCCACCTGTGGCACATGTGCCATAGATTTGCCATCACGGCACTAATGCATGAAATATTTTACTATTTATAGACTGCTTGGAAAGCTCTCTGATGGAGAAGGGAAATATAATTTAAACATAAATAAATAAAAGGGAAAAAAGCTCACTCACATGCTTTCAGCAATAAGAATATTCCTTCCCCCTTTCTTTGGGCTGGGATAACAATTCTTCACCATTATTATTTCATTCTCCTATGCGTGTTGATTCATTCCCAGAAGGCATGTCAATAAATAGAATTGAAAGATTACTCTAATGGAAGGCGAAACGTGATGATTGTTTCTTATCAGACCTCAAAAATCTATGATTATCTGTAGGTATTCATTACTCTTACAGCATTGCTACTATGGGCAAATGTTTCTGCTTAAGCAGAATAATTGGATTGACACAGGTACAGCCTTTGGATAACAAAAGGTAGTTGGTAGAGAGGGTTTGAACTTAAAAAGAAAAAAAAAGGAGAGAGGAGCCACTTTGTTAAATTTCTCTACTTGTGCAGTAGTTTAAAATTATTAGGCATGTCAGGAAGAGCCTTTTATGTATTTATCCAAATAGTTTTGCTTCTGTTCCATTGTACCTTGCTCTAAAAATAGTGAGATATGTAAAGTGACAGACTTAATCTCTACCTTTCCAGCATGCCAACACATCTGCCTATGTCACTTAAATCTCTTCTATGGTAAATTATTTGATTGCACCCCCTCCACACAACAATATTCCCTGAAGGGTTTTGTGTGTGTGTGTGTGTGTGTGTGTGAGTGAGTGAGTGTGTGTGTGCTGTTTTAAAGAATGCAAGAGTATAATACATTCAATGAACAGATAAGATGATTCAGTAGTTGTGTGAGGTGGGGTGGGGGAATTAACCATGCAGTTGAACCTGCTTTAAAATCCTGCTTTTTTATCTCAGTATTCCCCATTACAAAGTAAGATTGAAGATGGAAGGAAAATGGATAAAATATTCTAGTAACTGAGGGCCAGTATCCTGGGAAGACTTGAGCCACAGCTGCACCAAGCCATAAAATTCCTGCGTAGCCTTGCATAAACTACTTTCCCCCCCCAACCTATATTCTCAGGTGTCTGCAGGGTGTAAAAATACCAATATGGCAACCCCAGAATCAACATTATTTCAATTACCTGAATCGCAATTAATCAGTGGAACCACTTGCATTCAGAAGTTGTAGGTGATTCATCAGTGGAAGTCTTATGAAAAGACTGGACAGCCACCTGTCTGAAATGGTATAGGGCCGTGATGGCGAACCTATGGCATGGGTGCCACAGATGGCACATGGAGCCATATTGGTGGGCACGCGAGCTCAGCTCTGGCATGCATGTGTGCGCCTGCCAGTTAATTTTCAGGCCTTCTGGGCCCACCAGAAGTCAGGAAACACGCTGTTTCCAGCCTCCGGAGGGCCTCTGGGGGGATGGGGAAGGCCGTTTTTGCCCTCCCCAGGCTCCTAGGAAGGCTCTGGAGCCCAGGGCGAGCGAAAAATGGGCCTACTGGGCCCACCGTGCCATCGCATGCCAAAAGCAGGGGGGACATGGGCACAGGTGCGTGTGACCCCCCCCCCCACGCTCCCCATGCTTTTGCCACACAATGGCAAAAAGGTTAGTCATCACTGGTATAGGGTTTCCTGCTTGAATAGGAGGCTAGATTAGAAGACTTCCAAGGTCCCTTTCAGCTCTATTCTGATTGATTGATTCTTTGATTGATTGATTGATTGATTGATTAAAAGGGGTATGGCTTCAGTTGCCCAGTTGCAGTCTCCATCTTTAATTTTTTTGACCTTCCCTGCTGTCTTTGCTGTAAGATTAATAGCACCTTCCTTTCTTTTCACTACAAATGAAATTAAATTCATTTGAATTTAAGAAAATTAAGAAAACTATCCTTTGTAGGGATGCCATAATGCTTATTGAGATTACAGTTGGATATACAATGTGGCCAGATATTCAAAGGAAAATAATGTCCTCTTTTAGGCATGCTTAAACTCTCAGGTTGAATTCAGGTAGTCCCCCTTCATATCCATAGTTCTAACTGTGAACATTATGGTGCCAGCAGATAGTTTTATGCACTAGTCCTGAAGCAGATGCTATGGATATGATTGAAGCCCACTCTGACTTAGTTGTCTGAGAGGAATTTGACTTTATAAGGCCGTGATGGCGAACCTATGGCACCTGTGCCAGAGATGTATATAGCGCCCTCTCTATGGGCACACGAGCTGTCATCCCAGTTCAGCTCCACCATGCATGTGCGTGCACCTCCTGCCAGCCAACTGGTCTTTTGGTCTCTGCCATGCATGCGTGAGGAACATGAGGGGTGGGGTACATGTGCATACATGGGGAGCAGGGTGTGTGGGGTGCCATAGGCATGGGGGCACATGCAGGAGGGCTGTGCATGCATGCATGGGGTTGGGGCATGTGCATTTGGGGGTTGCACACATGTGCAGGGAGCCGCGTGCACATTGCATTTTGGGGGTTTGGCCATGTGCGTGGTTTGGGCCCTCGGTTAGCCATCACTGTTATAAGGTCTGAAAAAATGGATACAATCCTTGGGACCTCTATGTTTCCCTCCTGTATGTCCAATGGAGTTGTCCAAGCTTCCTGGGAAGTGACTTGTACTTAGGTTCTGGAATTACTATTTTTCCTTCTCCTTAAGAGAAGGGGTACTTTGGCAAGTGCATTAAAGAGGCAGTGATTTTTCTGCTCCTCAGGAAGACATTATTGAACCAAATAACCAACCATGCTGAACAATCTTTATCTGGCCTTTTATTTTTCAGTTTTAAAGGGAGGTGAGAAAGTAGATGTGCAGCAAGAACAACTGGAGGAAACAAATTATCTGAACCATTTTCAGTTGAAGTTGAGGTCTAGCATGGGACACAAATAGCAATGCTCATGCTTGTGAATGACCTCTAGCAGGAGTGGGAGGTGAGGGGCATATCCTTGATCTTCTTGACCTTTAAATAGTCTTTGATATCATCATTTACGGTATACTTATGGATAAGCTTCAGGGGTTGGGAGACAGCAGTATTGTGTTGTGCTGATTCTCTTTATTCCTTCAGGGCTGGTTTCTGACAGAGATCAAGACGACAGAGAGATCAAATCCCCATCTTTGGATTAGAAGATCCTGAAGTAATATGGGCTCTTGCACTTATTAACTGTTGTTAGACGCACAGAATCTTCATGTTGAGGTGGGTGACTATATGTGTGTGTGTGTGTGTGTGTGTGTGTGTGTGTGTGTGTGTGTGTATATATATATATATATATATATATATATATATATATATATATGTAGGTCTTTGGTTATTCGGGTTTTCTCCCGCGTAAGATTGGAAGTGTCTTGACAACGTTTCGACGAAGTCTCATTCGTCATCTTCAGGCTGGTGTTCTCGGCTTCGTGCTCCCAGGAGCAATGTGTGATCGCAGCTGTTTCTTCATTTTAACTGCCAGTAGGGGTAGGAGCTGATTGGGTGGGAGCATGGCTGTGTTCTGATTGGGTGGAGGTGTGCTTTGATTGGTTGGGGGCCTGGCTGTGCTCTGATTGGATGGGGGATTGGCTGTGCTCGGGTTAGTCTGAGTTGCAGGGGGATTTGAGCTGGTGAGCTGCATTGCTGTTGTTTGGCTTCGCGTTCGTGGTCGTGCCACATCTTCATGGTGGGTGGCTACACCCCAAAATACAGTTCACCATGGAAACAGAAACTAACAACCAACTTCCCTTCCTGGATGTCTTAGTCTATAAGAAATCCAATGGCTCCCTAGGACACACCATCTACCAGAAGAAAACTCACACAAACCACTATCTGCACACACTCTCACACCACCACCCAGCACAGATCAACTCCGTAGCCAAGACACTCATCTCCAGAACAAAACGCTTAGCTGATGAACAACACCTAAAAACCGAACTACACAGTCTCACTAACGTACTAACATCCAACGGATTCTAAAGAAATAAGATTACCAACTTAATCCAACCCCCCCCCCCACTAAAATCCAGGACAGAGAACAAGAAAACGGCAAAGCCCTCCTCCCATACATAAAAGGCACCACAGACAGAATTAGCAAGATCCTCCACAAACACAACATCAAGACAGCATTCTGCACAAACCAAAAAATTTCCACCATCCTAAGAAACCCCAAAGACAAAATTTAGTTAGAAAACCAAGGAGTATATGAAATCCCATGCACCACTTGCCCCACCACATACATCGGACAAACCAACAGAAGAATAAGTGCATGCATTGAAGAACATAAGAACTCAGTCAGAAAAGAGGAACCAACTTCTTCCCTGGTCCAACACCTTAAAGCCACAGGACATGAAATTGACTTTAAAAAGACCAGAACCATCGCCAAAACACTTTAACAACAGAACACTTTAACAACAGAATAATCAGAGAAGCCATCGAGATAGAAAAACACCCACACAGCATGAATAAACGAGATGATACTTCCCGCCTACCAGCCATTTGGAAACCTGCCCTCATTGACAAACGAGTCCCTAACACAAAGAATGACACCAGACCCACACTCACAAAAACCACACAGGATATCACCACCACACTTCCACGCAAAAAGCAAACCCAGACCCACACCAATGATGAGGCATGACCACAGACCAGAAGCCAGACCACAGCTGCATCATTGGCTACTTTAAACCCCTCCAATCCATACATGAAGCAAACTGACACCCACCATGAAGATGTGGCATGACCACAAACGCGAAGCCAAACAACAGCAATGCAGCTCACCAGCTCAAATCCCCCTGCAACTCAGACTAACCCGAGCACAGCCAAGCCCCCACCCAAACAGAACACACCCCCAGCCAATCAGAGCACAGCCAACCCCCCAGCCAATCAGAGCACAGCCAGGCCCCCAACCAATCAAAGCACACCTCCACCCAATCAGAACACAGCCATGCTCCCACCCAATCAGCTCCCACCCCCACTGGCAGTTAAAATGAAGAAACAGCTGCGATCACACATTGCTCCTGGGAGCACGAAGCCGAGAACACCAGCCTGAAGATGACGAATGAGACTTCGTCGAAACGTTGCCAAGACATTTCCAATCTTACGTGGGAGAAAACCCGAATAACCAAAGACCTACATACAAATACCCGCGAAAACCTCAGAGAATATATATATATATATTTGTTTTTCTTTCTTGAAAATATATATATATATATACATATATATATATATATATATATATATATATATATATATATATATATATTCAAACAAATAGACTTCTAGGGAAGAAATAGCAAACTGAAGACAACTCTGCTAAAAGTGGATCTGATGATTGCACAAAAATGAAGAGTTGTTGATCAGACTGACTCTTCAAAATCCCTCTCTGTAGGAGGAGAGGATTTGGCATCACCTGTAAATACTACTGTTAGTTGCTCCTCATGAGGAGACAACAAAATAACATTCTGTGGTAAATTTAGAACTCAGAGAGACAAGGAAATGCCATCTTCAACCAGAGCGTGGTCAGCATCTTTCTAAAGAACACTGGGTTTGCAGACGTAGTTCTCTAATTCACTTTTGGAAATTGCTTGTTTATTGCTTTTCAGATACTAGGAACCACCCGAAAAACAAGCTGTTTGCAGCACTGAGAGTATCTTTAGTCCTTAGTGAAAAAGTTTAAATACAAATTTAAGAAATATTTTTTTTTTTAATAAACAGCAAAAGGTGTTTAGAGAGTTGAACTAAGTGTGCAGATGAATTTGAAAGAATGTTGCACATAGAAAAATGCTGTTGTTTTGAATCCTTAAAAAAATGTTACTTTGAAGGTTGGGCACTAGAAGGGTGCCCAAGGAACTATAGATAACATTTAAAGGAAAAATAATTTTAAATTTGAGTTACTAATACGGTATGGGGAAAATACTTCAACATTGGAAAATATTTGTGAACAATGGGCCCAAAAGTCAGTCCGTCCATCCATCCATCCATCCATCCATCCATCCATCCATCTATCTATCCCTCCAGAATGTTTAAAAAATTATATGAAAGAGGATCACATTTTGCTGGGCAAGACTGAGACCGATTTGAATATAGATTTAAAAATGACGAAATTCAATGTAGAGAAAAGTAAGGTTTTACATTTAGGCAAGAAAAAGCAAAAGTACAAATACAGATTAGGTAAAACCTCACTCAATATCAATAACTATGAGAGGGATCTTAGGATCCTAGTGGACAATCACCTAAATATGATCCAGCAGTGTGCAGCAGCAGCCAAAAACCCTCAACATAATCCTAGGTGCATGAATAGAGGGATAGAATCAAGATCCTGTGAAGTATTAGTACCCCTTTATAAAGCCTTAGTGAGACAACAGTTAGAATAGTGAATCCAGTTGGGTCACCATATTATAAAAAAGATGCTAGGACTCTGGAAAGAGTGCAGAAAAGAGCAACAAAGATAATTAGAGGGCTGGAAGCTAAAACATAGGAAAAATGGTTGCAAGAATTGGGTTTGTCTAGTGTATTGTAAAGAAGGACTAGGGCTGAACATGATAGCAATGTTCCAATATTTGAGGAGCTGCCGCAAAGAAGAGAGGGTTAGCTTATTTCCCAAAGTACCAGAAGGCAAGACAGGCAACAATGGATGGAAACTAATCAAAGAGAGAAGCAACCACAACTAAGGAAAAAATTCCTAACAGTGAGGATATAAAATTGGTTATTTTGAATCAAGGTTAAAATAAATATTTTATCTCTGGTAACCCTAAATGGACTTTTGCAGTCCAGACTGAAACAATAAGATTTTAAGGATATATTTATAGATAAGATAAGGGGTATGGAAAGAAGAGATAATTTGTTCTATTTTAAGAAAAGGGGATAAGTTACAAAAATTGCTTACACGTGTTTTGATGAAGGATGAAATTATTTCTTAAGATACATTTCTTTCCTTTTTCGTTATTATATGCTTCTTTTATTTTATTTTCTATTGTTCTTTCCTTTTTGTACTTTATTTTTTCTTTTGTTCCTTTTAGTTTTTTTTCAGTTTGCATTAACTTTTCACTTGTCAACTTTAATAAAATTTACCATAAAATTTTATTAGAAACAAATAAACATTTAATGAAAGTTCAGTCAGAGAAGATCTGTTGCGATATTCAGCACTCAGTGCTTCAGGCAAAGGATCTTACTTTTACTGAATTTCACATTTTACTACTTAGAAAGGACGGCAGTAGAATAGGGAACTTTCTTTTTAATCTGTCAAACATGGTTATCTTATAGGAGAGTAGGAATCTATATTTTAGATGTTTGTCCTTTCTTCCCATCCTTTCCATTTGCCATTAATTGTCATAAAATCTCATCCTTTGAGAGAGACAGTTCTCTTTTCCATTCCCTGTTTCAAAATAATAAACCTAATTTCTGAAATTGTTCTGTAGGCCATCTGGGTAACAACTGCAACATAAAAAACACCACACAATCTAATGTGAAGTATAAAAATAAAGTAAGCATTCAACAAGTTCCATATTGTAACCCACAAGGCATCCTTTCAAACATCAGATATCCCAAATATATATTTTCCCTTGCAGATTACAAAACCTACTTTCAAGAACCATATAATTTTTCTTTCCCTTAAATTTTTTCCCCTCTTTGTTAATCTGACAACATCCTTATTATTCTCAAAAAGAGTTGGAGTGAATGGGGTGGATTATGTTTAATAGTGATATCGAGTTTTGAAGAAATGCTTTTCTCAGTATTGTAGTTTTCTTGTTTGCAGAAGTTCATGACCGCAATAACCACATTCATTTGGCTTAGAATGGTTTTGCTCTCAATGAAGCAATTCAAAATGACGTTCCACCCTTTAGCATTCTCATCGGTGGTTTTCAGGCGCCATATTTGAAAATACATTTCTGTCAGTGCATATAAACAATAATGTATTTTTCCCTAATTGTCTGGAATGCCAATAATGTTTCCTTAAAACTGACTTTTGGTGGCATTTTCTCATTGAAAAGGGTTTTTTTCCGCCAAGATCAATTTTTAAAACAGAAAGAATGTAGATCAGTTGCAGAGCACTGATGTTACATGCAGAATGTTCCAGCTTATTAGCTCAGCTTCTATTCCAGGAAAAAAAAAATACTGCAAAGACTCTTTTGCAGAATTTTCCTTAGAGCTGCAACATAAATAAATTCTTATTGGCAAAAATTCCATCCTGAGTTACTTCTTGGCTCCTAGGATTTTCCTGCTCTGTCCTGTCACTAAGGCACTTTTGTTGACAATCCATCCTCCCTAATCACTCTCAGGAGTGGCTTTGCCACTTCCTCTTCCATGTTATTTTCCATCCTGTATTTTCATGACCATGAAAATATTGCAAGAGAAGGGTAGGGTGGGACAGGATTCCAACTTTCAGCTATTGTTTCCTTTCTCATGGGCCTAGCGGTAGGACTTCTGGCCATCTGTACGAAAGACAAAATGCAAAACTATTTCTGGCATGAAACTATGGTAGAGATTGAGTGTGGGCAATAGGTGCGGAAGTAGACCAGTGGTGGGATTCAAAATTTTTTACTACGGTTTTATAGAACTGGTTTTTATTATGTCAGGGTCAGTGGGCGGAGCCTCCCACCGGTTTTACTACCGGTTCTATAGAACTGGAGCGAACCGGGGGCAACCCACCACTGGTAACCACCTTTTCATCAAAATTTTTGTAACTCTTATACTTTGGGATTGACTTTATTTTATAGTTATTGGTTACAGTTCCATCAAAATTAATGTAACTTTTGTATTTGTTGAATTGTCCCACAGTGAGTTGGCCGTAGCGAGTTGTCCCATGGCAAGTTGTCTACAGTGAGTTGGCCATGGTGAGTTGTCCCATTCTACTCCTAACCCCCTTGAAATGTTGGATCATTGGCATAAGTTCAGTGATTGACCTTCCTTGTTTTTAGCTTGGGACAAAGGTGACTTGATTTTATTTTTTTCTTTTTGAAAACTGATGAAATTGTCAAAAGTTCTACCAGAGGCCATTTTGTCCAAATAGCAGGAAGAATTGTAAAGCTGTGATATATTTTTCTTCCTCACCTGCACCCCACCCTAGTCTACAAAGGAACATATTGGGCAGATAGGTTGAGAAGGAATCAAAAGTATTGTCAATGGAAACCAAAGGGCTTGACGAAATCACATGTCTCCAAATACCTACCCATGAAAAATGGGTGATTGTTCTGGTACAGTGGAAAGGGTAAAAAGGAGGAGAATTCACCAGTCAGGAACTGTAGTAGCAACTGCCTCAGCAGCACAGCTGATCAGAATCAGTGGTGAAACCAAAAAAGAAGTTATCTGGACAATTTCTGAAGGTGGCTTCCTTTCTAGAATATTTCAGCAACAAGTAATTTAAGCTGCTATATGGAAGTTTAACAGGCTTTACTTCAAGATACAATTAAACTGCATTCCATTCTTTGCAGTCCCATCTAGCTTTATCATGGAACCTGGATAGGTAAAATGGAGGACAGCAAGGGTAGTCCTTATATATCCCCTAACCTAATGCTAGGAGATTGGATTACAAATTCAATCTTTCTGCCATCTAGCACACAATTGCATGAATAGTAAACTTTTGACATGTTTTGCCCCTTTGGATTGATTTGGGAATCTGATCTGACCTGATGGTGGCACAGGTTGATCCACATAAATAGAAAAGATCTTAGTTCTATAATCATATTTTAAAGTGGAAACCTTGGCTTGGTTTTAACCTATAAAGTAAGACTACTTTATAGGTTAAAGGAACAGTAATATCCTTGTGGCTGTGATAGATTGCTTAAATCTTCTGATAACTACCAGAATACCATATTTCTAAATATAAAGAAAACTCTCAAAGACAGCATCCCTCAGTCTATATTTTTATTACTAGTTCTTCTGAAACTAATGCAGTGCTTGAGAAATTTATTTTGAAAAACTTTCTGTACAGTTATCAATTTAATAATGCATCTAGCTAAAGAGTTGGGAGAAAGCTATTCATAATAATATAGTAGCTACTCCTGCAGGTTATGAGATAAGTCTGAAGTGTTCTGTCTACAGAAGATAAGCAGCAGTCATATTTTTTAAAAAAAACAAATAAAAGCATTTAAATATCAGATGAACAGTAAACTGAACATATAAAGATGTGATTTGAGTGAGAATGTTGTAGTATCACTCAGTATTTGTGGACTTTCAAACAGAAAAAAAAACCTCTGTGTAGATTTAAACCTAATGCAGAGTTATGTTTCAAATTATATTTGTACATTTTAGGTCATTTTAGAAGTCAGATGATAAGCTAAATTGTGAGAACTGTACGGATAAGCATTTGGACTTAAGTTTTTCATTTTGGCTTTTTAAAGTAAACAAATTGATCTAATGTAATGGAATCATTGGATTGCTTACTTATTTATTGAACTTTCTCATTTTTCATATAGTGCATTTTGGTAGTTGATATTTACTGTAAGAAAGAACAAAAATAGAACAGCCAGGTAAAGGAAGTTTTGAGCAATCACTGTAAATTCAGCCAATATATACCTGAGTTATATTAGGAAGCATTCTTTTCATACTCTGACTTCTAGGACACATAAATTAATGCAAAATGGGCCTGGATTCCTCCATTAATTACAAAAAATAAAAAAAGACACCAAAGATCCAACCAGTTTTTCCTGTCTTTTGCAATTTCATTGGTCATGTCCCTGAGATCTCACACAATCTCTCTGAAATGTTGTAATATTTTGGTATTCTCATCAGAAATGTGTGGGCGGGAACTTACGTGGGAAATCAAAAACAGATTATGACATCCAGTTTCAATCTTATGGCAACAGTGAAGACATATTCAGGAACCCACAGCATTGATCTTAGGAGTTTCACAGGGGTTAGATTGGTACAGGAATCCAGTTGTACAACATATAGTAATTCTCTAAGCAATTTACACAACATCTTCTTAAGAGAGCTTGCATTGTATCGAAAGCTCCAGTTGATGTTAACCATTCTATTGCTTATTTGTTAATAGTATGTGCTACATTTCCACAGAAATGGCCTTTGTTACTGATTCTATTGCCATGTTGTTATCTGAAGGTCTCTTTATCCCACGTTCTATATGCATAAAGACTGATAGGTTGATAAAAATGCCAAATCCAGTCAAAATATCTGTGCAACAAACAACAACAACAACAATAATAATAAATAGTAAAGCAGACTGTGGAAGAAGAAAAATGCATCTTGAATGATTACATCCAGAAAAGTGAAGAACCAATGATTAAGGAAGTAAATAAAGGAGGCCTTTTAAAGACAACTAAAACAAAAGCAGAATATAAGAAAGAAGTAATTGAGCAGCGAGCTGAAAATTGGAAAAGCAAAGCTCTGCGTGGCCAATACTTGAAAAGCATTGAAGACAAAGCTGACCAGAAACTAACTTGGAACTGGTTAAGATCAGGAATATTGAAAAAAGAAACAGAAAGCTTTATTTTGGCAGCTGAAGAACAAGCCCTAGCCACAAACTGCATGAAGGCAAAGATTCAACATGTTACCACCAACAGCAAATGCCGCCTTTGTAATGAGAAAGATGAGACAGTCAACCACCTGATCAGTGGGTGCAGCAAAATTTCACAAACTGACTACCTACAACGCCATGACCGCGTTGCTAAGATCATTCACTGGAAATTGTGCCAGAAATTTGGATTTGAGTACAGCAAAAAACACTGGGAACATCAGGTTGAGAAAGTTTTAGAGAATGAGAAACTCAAGATCTTGTGGGACTTCAGGATTCAGACTGACAGGCATTTGGTCCACAACACACCTGACATAACAATAGTTGAAAAGAAAAAAGTATGGTTTATTGACATTGCAATACCTGGTGATGCACGGATTGAAGATAAGCAGCAAGAAAAAAAATCACAAAGTACCGGGACTTGAAAATTGTAGTTGAGCGACTGTGGAAAAAGAAATTGTGTGTTGTCCCGATTGTAATTGGAGCCCTTGGAGTAACACCCAAAGGGCTACCCTGCTAATTAGAAATTCTAAATTTACCGGACTTGAACATTTTGACTTTACAAAAAACCACCTTAACTTTACAAAAAACCACCTTAACAGTTCCTAGGTCCTTGGTTAGGACTCGAGCTGCTGAGCTATTAACCAGCCTCAAAGGCTGTGAATCTCATTAAAGATTAACCAATAATAATAACAATAATAATATATGTGGAGGTTCCAGGGGTTATCAGCAAACTGGATACCATACCAAAAACTCTTAAATGTCACTTAGAATAGGGGTCCCCAATCTCTTGGGAATTTGGCTGCACAAGTAGCTGGTTGGAGTGTGTGTGCTCAATTCAACTTGTGAGAGCGGCGGGCAATTGTGTGCATGCACGTGTCTGCCGCTTGCACAGTTGAGCTCCCTGTGTGTGTGTGTGTGTGTGTGTGTGTGTGTGTACTGGGCTGCCACTAATGTGGTCCAGTTTCCCTGTCCTCTACCACCCAGCTGGGCTGCCAAGCCACAAAGGCTGGGGACAGCTGACTTAGAAAATGTCAATGTGTTAATTAAAAAAGGCCACCATGCATTGAACTGCCCTCACACTACACCTATACATTATGACATCCTACGTTTTTGGAACAAACTCAATGTGTATGAAGTTCTACGCTAGCTAGAGAAATGGCAGATGTGATTTCACATTTTTTTCTGTACATTATACAAAATACTACTTGTGCAGTTTTGTCTTAGCAGGAAGTTTGACCCTAACCATAGCAATTTAAATAGAGTTTGCTATTTGCAAAAACATTCCCTGAGAATTTACAATGGCACATAGGTGGATGATCTTGCCTCTTGTTTCCAAAAAGAAGGGCATTACCTCAGCATCCCTTCTGCCACTTCATTTCCCAGATCTCCTTAGAAAAAATAAGAAGCTTCCCAGGATCAGCATGTATGGAATAAACTATTCAGGTATAAACTTCCCTAGTATTCTAGTAGCCTTTACAGAGCCTACCAGCAGCAATAAACCTCCACTAAAGCCATGGGAACTTTACTGCTAGTCCTAACACACAGTTCAGGTAATGAACTGAGTCCAGAATGACTGTGACTTTGTAGATGGTTTATGTTGTTTTCCTGACAACATTCAAAAAGTGGTTTGCCACTGTTTTTTTTTCTTTCTTTCAACTGCCCAATTTAATTTACAACTCTGAAAGTCAAGGTCAGCTTAGTGGTACCCCATGTTACAATATACTCCCATACAAAATAAATTCATGACTTATTCATTCCCTGACATATTAGTAATCCAAAGCATTTAGCCCCAGAACAACAATTCCCACTAGGATTTGGGTGCTGAGTTAAAACTACACCAACAAACCAGACAGATCTATTTGAGGAGGTGAAAACCTACTTGCCGAAGCAAGCCTTATAAAAGTTTCTACCCCATGCAAGGCTCCTAATACTTTTTTGTTCCTATGCGAGCTGTAAAAAGTGCATCTTAAAAGAGACAACCAACTACACAAAGCCTGAGTTAACAACTCCCAATTTTCATTATTTACAGTTGAAACCATGGCTTCCATTTTAATTTGTCTGCTTCCCTACAGTCTTTTGTCTGCAGGGGTGGGGGGGGAAGCATTTTCATGTGCATCTCTTTTTCAAATATCAGACTCAGCATGCTCCCTTTAGTTTTACTTTAGTGCTAAATTGGGACTCAAAAGCTCCTGTGAATTCTTGCACTGTGCTAAGGACAAGCTGCTGTTGTTTCCTTTGTTCCAGTGTAGATTTTTAAGCTACAAAAACGGCTATGAATCTTCCTTCTTCCAGGAATAGCCTCGTCACTGGAATTTCAATTTGAGGGTGCCTACCTAGCATCTTAAGGATCTATGGAAAAACCTGGAGCACTGAAAGCTAACAAAAGTATACCCTGGAAGTGATTTTTATACCACCTCCTCCAGCCCTTCGTATTACTATCTTAGCATTTGAATGGGGGCACTTAATCATCCTTGTGATTCTGATGACTAGCAAATGTTGGCAAGTGTGCTCGCTGCATTCATTCCTCCTGTATGGAAGATAAAAGAAAATGAACTGCAGACTACATTGTCACCAGGCTCAAAGTTCAAAGACGTGAAACTTTGAAAGTGCAACTGAGACTGTCCTTGGTAGGCCCCAATTAGGCTTAACAATCCATTTTTCATTTGAGAGCGTGGCTTCCTCTCCATTACCTGCCGTTGAACAATGACCTTGAAAGAAGTTAATTGCCTAGGCATCATAGCTGAGTCTGCAAACAACCTGCAACTGAACAGCTGACACCTTCACTGTAATTGGGCCTGCCTACAGATGGATTAAAAGATCCTGCTAAGCTCATGGATGTGTTAACACCATTGGCTTGGTATCCCACAAGCATGCATATTATTTTATATCAAAGCACATGATTACTTGGTAAAATCACAGCAAAAAGACCTGCCTTTTAGAGGGTACATCTCAACGTGTATGTACAAATATACACAAATCAGTGGATTTTCAGTAGAAACTATAGAACAGCTATAGAAGCTATACTGAAACTATTTTCAGTGAAACTATACAACAGCTATAGAAATTAGGTAAAGAGAGAGGAATTTGAGACGTTAATACTGCTACCTTATACTGAAAGCTTTGTAGGATTGTGGATCAAAAATAAATGAAATCATTCGAATGAAGCACTTTAAACAGTTTATGTCTTGGTTTGTACAATGCTATATGGAAGCTACTGATCCAACATCCTGAATTATTCTGGCAATAATGTTATAAGAATGCTATAAGAATAAGGCAATCTGATTCTCTGATTCTGATGTTATGCTAACATCAAACTATATATTACACCATATGCATGTGTATTTTGTTTTTCTAAAGAGGAACCATTTTGATCTGAATCCCTTATGATTTCTCTTTCAAAACAAACAAACAAAGCGAATGAAAACTGTATATTCAATTTACAGTGTCATTTTAGTCTAAATTATATGCTTAGAAATATATGCTGTTTTGAAATGAGTAGGTATCTTGGCTTTTAGAATTAGAAAAAAAGAAAAGAAGAACAAAAACTGTAAGGTGAGATTTTTTTTTTAAAAAAATTTTTTTTCATTCAGCAGGGGTGAAATTCAGCAGGTTCTGACAGGCTCTGGAGAACCGGTAGCAGAAATTTTGAGTAGTTTGGAGTGGGGTGGGAATGGAGAATTTGCAATATCCTTCCCCGAGGAGTGGGGTGGGAATGGGGATTTTGCAGTATCCTTCCCCTGGAGTGGTGTGGGAATGGAGATTTTGCAGTATCCTTCCCCTGCCACACCCATCAAGCCACGCCCACCACACCATGCCCACCAAGCCATGCCCACAGAACCAGTAGTAAAAAAAAATTGAATTCCACCACTATCATTCAGGCAATGCCTCTTGCATTAGGCAACACTGGGAGACCCATAACATAACCATCAAGTTCCTTTGATTGAATAAATTAGTCGCCATCATTTGCAGTCTCTTCTGAACATGCTTGGCCACAATTCATGAAATATTTGCCCTCTCCTTTTCTTTGATTGTGGGGACTTTGTGGGAATTCTCTCCTACTACATACTGTGTATATTGTGAAACTTACATTTGCTTCCAAAATTCCACAACTGTCTTTTTTTTTTAATTTTCATTTTTAGTTTAACGAAAGTAGTCTCAATCAATTCACCAATTTTAAAATCCCTTTGTACTGATGTATGCCTATATTTCAAAATAAAAATGTTATGTTTGTTGCTCTATAAACTGAGATATATTTCTATTAACATTTAGTATTAAGAAATCCAGAAGTTTCTTAGCACTTAAATATTTAAACATTATCATGCTAATTAACAATAATTAATTAAACTTAATAAATAATAATTAATTTGAAAATAACTACAGATCCCTCACATCCGTGACATAATCTGTTTCAACTCCTTTCCTTGGGATGCCACAGGCTATAGGCCACTACTGTGTCTAGTTGTTTTGGCATGTAAATGCCCTATATTTTTTTTCCCTCAGGCCATCACTCTACTGAACACCTAATCCTCACAGTATTGACATGTCTAAATATATTCACCCATGCGGTATGGCTGTAGTTAATATTATCCTTCTCATCTTCTTATCCTTTCTTACTGGTATCATTATTATGATTATTATTACCCCATTGCTTTGCATGTACACTGAGAGCTTCTGCACAAGAGACAAATTCCTTGTGTGTCTAATCACACTTGGCCAAATAAAGTACTCGATTCTAACTAAGCCTCCATACTATTTTGAGGAGAAAAGGTTTTCTGTTTAATAAAATATGTCATCTTTATTCAACTCTAGATTTTTCCAAATGTGTATTAACTAACCAGTTTTGACTGTTTCAAAACTATTCTATCAATAGCAGTACCTGCCAATGTCCTATATTTTAATCTCATAATTTCTCTGTAATTGAGATCCCTAATCAACATGACCAGGAATTAATTCTTGCAAAAAATATTGTGTTTGGTCAATTATGCATTTGGAATCTGACCACTCAGAGGGAAGAGAGAAGTGGGTAATTACAGTGACTATCCCAAACTTGCTTTTTGAAGTATTGAAGTAGTACAGAAATGGGCACCAAAAACAACTGTTTAAAAGTGGGTTTTGTTTAAAAACGTACAGCACCAAAGAGAAATATAAATGATGGCAACTTGAAGGCATCTTTCAGAAACTTCACAAATGAATGTTGGGCTTAGAGAAGAAACATTAATTACATTTCAAAGGAAAACATAAAGAAAGGGCTAATGGGAAAGTTCAGGCATAATAGACATTGAACCTTAGGGAAAAATTGTTACGCAAAGAGTTGGACAAAGTTTTGAGCATATCCAAAATGAAGTCAAAACTCTAACACTGTCTGATTATGTTCCAAATCTCAACATCTGGATGCCTTGTATTTTCCTTCCTAAAAATCTGGAAGTTTCACAGTCCTTAAAATGAATTTAAACTATAAAGCCATCTGATTGATTGGGTTCTAAATCTAGACTTAGGGGAGCATTGTAATTTTCTTCTTAAAATCCTGGAAGAATCCCAGTCTTCAACCTGAAATCTCTTTTCTGTTTCCTTCCATGCTGCCCCAATATTCTTTCCTTGGGAAGCCTCTCACAACCTTCTTACTGACTATTTAACAATTGGGGGGTAGGGATTTAGCCAGGGATTTAGCCAGAGATGGGTTTTTAACTGATTTGGTGTGATTTATGAGAATCCATTTTTATTGTTTTTTTCTAAGAACTCCATCTGCTGGAGAAGGAACACATCCTACATTGCTGACGGTCAAGTGTCCAGGTATTTCTGTGCAGTCATTATTCAATGTAGAGAAAACAGCAGGTCTTAGCATAGCCTGGGATACCTGCATAGTTCCCACTATTATTGTAACTGGTCCCATGTTGGTTGCTGCTTCTTCTTCTTTCCTTTCAGAATCTTCTCCAGCATTTGCAACTGAGAGATCGATACATGGCATATTCTTTACTCTGTCTTTCTCCCACAGCCCTCTTCTACTCTAGGTGATGACACAGGTGTCTTTTGGCTTCCAACAATATAGTCACATAGTTGTAGAAAACACCGAGGTTATTGCTGTTGCTGCTGCTGCTGCTGCTGATGCCACTTCTGCTGCTGTGACCATTGCTGTTGTATCTATCATGACTACCATACTTCTTTCTTTCTCTCACTCAGCTCAATGACATATAGGTGTATTGAGCAGGACATGAAAAGAAACTGTTAAGTACTTTGGGTAACCAATGTTCTTCTCAGGCTCATTTTATACAGCTAGACAATATTAAATTACAGCCAATTAAGGCTGTATTTTAATCCAGCGAGAACCTCTAAAGTTTTGACTGGCCTGTTACAGACCTATATTTATAGGCCTGATTCTGAATTGATAAAAAGACCATATCCAGCAGTAAAATTATATCATAAGGAATGAAAAGGCTATTGTTCCTTTTGTCACAGGGTGACAAAAATAAAAATAATATGTAATTGGTCCATTTTTAAGGACCAAATTATATAAGACCAGCAGCCATGGTGGTACAGTGCAGACTAATTCTACTGACTGCCGACTGCAAGCAGTTCAGCAGTTCGATTCTCATTGGGTCAAGGTTGACTCAGCCTTCCATCCTTCCAAGATGGGTGAAAATGAGGACCCGGATTGGTGGGTTGAACTCTATAATCCCCTTACAGAGTACTGTAAAAGCACTGTGAAGCAGTATATAAGTTTAAGTGGTATTGCTATTGTACTTAGGGAAGGAAAAGATAGAATGAGGCAGATACTTGTTTTTGTTGAGTAATTTCAGGAAGAAAGCTTGAGTAAATTATGTAACAATTAGCCATCCTCATTCAAATTAGGATTCATGTGTATGTATTTATATTTGTTTGTTAAGGACTTTTATGAGAGAAAAAACATCAGAAAACAACTTCTGGTACCCCAAAATAACCTTCCCCGTACCTTACTATTCACACTTGCTGGGTCCAGCCTTCACTTGGGGGAAGAGCCAGCTCTTCAAGGTCTTTTGAAAGGCTAGAAGGGTGAGGGCCAGCTGGATCTCAGGGAGGTGATTATTTCCCAAGGCAAGGAGATATTAGTAATAGAAAGATATATTGCAAGTCTGGATCATAGGTATTGTATGTTATTTGGCTTATAATTCACCTGTATGTGGAAGAAGATATCTAGTATTGATTCTTCCAAATGCATGCAACACTGGGAAAAAAAGCAGGGGTGAAATCCAGCAGGTTCTGACAGGTTCTGGAGAACCGGTAGTGGAAATTTTGAGTAGTTCAGAGAACCGGCAAATGCCATGTCTGGCTGGCCCCAGAGTGGGGTGGGAATGGAGATTTTTCAGTATCCTTCCCCTGCCATGCCCACCAAGCCACGCCCACCACGCCACCCCACGCCCACCGTGCCACGCCCACAGAACCGGTAGTAAAAACATTTGGATTTCACCACTGGAAAAAAGAGATTTTAAATGTGACTGTATAGTGCTTTGGACTTGTTTTTCAAGATGACTTTTGGTGAATTCAAGCCTATAGTTCTCAAAGCAGATATATATTTTCTTCCCATAATGTAATTGCTCTCCATACAATTCCAAGAACTGTAAAGCACCCTTTGGAGATCAAATCTAAAATGCTGAACAACCTTAATTTACAAGAATAGTATAGGAGTCACATAATAAAATGTGTAATATTATTTCCTACCTTCACAATAGAATTACATAGCAATAGAATTTTTCTTCACCTGTTACCTAATCCAAAATCAATTTATTACATTTGTCTCAAAAGTATTATTGGCATTGAAACATTGCTTTGTAAGTTTACTGCTGAGAACAAAACTCTCTGCCTTGCTATTACGTTTTATTCCTTATTTAGCAACCTGCAAAACATATCTTTTAAACTAAGAAAAAATGTAAATAATACTTAATATGTATAGTACTAGTACATAATAGAATGACTACATTCTATTATGTACTAGTTCATACAATAAATAATAGTACAGAACTATTATAAGTTGTTATGATTTAGATTTCTGAATCAAGATTCAGATTCAGACAACACGTTGGGGAAAAGTATCTAAATAAAACTAAATTGAATCAGATTGTTTTCTGAATAAGTGAACTAGATCTCAAACTGAATTATGTGACTGGTATATGTGACCAGCAACAGCAATACAATCAAAAACACTATTATTTTTATGTGTGTCAGCCATCTTCACTTTTTGGATGGCTTCACCCCCATGGCCCTCAGGACATACCTGAAGAGCTTGGAATGATAAAATCAAATATGTAGACACAGAAGAACCACATTTATATTCAGCAGAGTGTTACAGGAGCACAATATATTCAGCTCTTAATAACTAAATAAGATGCATGCTTTCCCTCCCACGTACACCCCTACACAAAGCACAAAAGAAGTTATTTCAAAATAACTGTCACTGTAATTGGAAAATCACATCATTGGATTTTTTAAAAAACAAATAAACTCTTATATTCCAAAAACATGACACTGTCCTTTAAAGAAGATATTTGCACATTATTATTACAAACATTTCGTCTGCAGGCAATGGCTCAGCATTATTTTCCTTCTGCATCTTTTAAAATTAATTATCCCATTTAAAATTAATTTATCCCATCTGAGTTTCAGGATTACAGATTTTTGTCTAATAGGGAAGTACTTTTGATTTCAGAGTGACCTGTCTGAATTATTCCAACCTGTCTGCATCCATGTGCTAAATGAACCCAAGATTTTATCAGACTTCAGTTCAGCAGCCATCTGACAATTGATTGGTATGCACCGGCTTAATACTTTCTCTCCTGTTTAGTTTTCAAAATGTGCATCATTTATTGATTTCGCTGTAGACAGCACCATTCCCAGGTCAGCACCACAATCTTTAAAGGGAAATAGCACAGTATGTTTTCATCAAGAACCTGTTGGTGAGACCATGGCAAAGCAGGATGTATTCTCTTAAATATGTCAACACATGGTCGGAGACAAATAGTAATGCCTTCTAACAGGTTGCAGCTATGGAGTCTTAGAACAGCTTTTCTCAACCTGATGCTTCTTAGATGGAATCAGAAATCCCAGAATTCCAATCAGGTTGTGAAGATTGTTTTAGCTCACTCAAGCTCCAGAATTTGAAAAACTGAACCATGAGGTTTTAAGACTGATAATAGTAGCTTGACTTTAAGTTTTTGATAATTATATCGAATAAGACCCATTCCCCCCCCCGCCCCCCAGAAAGAAATAATATGTTTTTGGACAGTTTATTTATATTCAAAGACCACACCAGCAAAACAGAAACACATAAAGCAAGATAAAAATTTAATAACAGGAAAAGCAGAACAATTAATAAAATGAATAATGAACCTTATTTGAAGTTGGATAAATTAACCAGGAAACATTTTGAGTATTCCCCAGAACTTCAGCAATTAGCAAACACACAAAATCTGGCAATCCTTCTTAGATGTGTCTGGAGACCAATTGCTAGCAACAAAAAAGGTTTATCTCTTTAGGCTTACCTACTTGATGTGAAGCTCTTGATACTTCACTTCACCAGAAAGCAAGATTCTTTCAGGATTTCTTTTAACAAGATTTCTTGGAAAAGGTTGGAAAAAAACCTACAGAAATCGCAGCAACTGGATTGTTCCCATATTAGAATCCAATTTATCTCTGAGGTTACTAAGCAAAATTTTGACAATAATTACTCATAGCTTCGGCATGAAGAGACTGTTCTCTTAACTAATAAGTGAGGATTTTCCAGAAGGTCCTCAATTTATGACCGATCACTTAGTCATTATTCAAAATATGATGGATTTTCTAGAGCTACTTATGACACAGTTTTAAAGTTGCAAAACTCTTCCACCCTTATCCCGTGATGGCATTTTGGGCACTTAGTAACTGGCCCCCATTTACGGCCACTTGCATTGTCCCACAGTCAAGTGACTGCAATTTTCAGCATTTTTTGCCAGAAGGCAGTATTTACTTCCAGTTTCTGGCAAAAAAAAACCCCTTCCCATTGGCTAAAATGGGTTTGCTTAATGACCATGGCATTGCTTAACAAACACCACAGAGAGGTTGCAAAATCTGGCATGGTCATGTTGTGATCTGTTTGGCAACCACTACCAGTTAGGACTCTTAATTCTGGGCTCCATTACAGTCATAAATTGAGAATTACGTTTAGATGAATCTCTTTCAGGCTCCGAATGTATCCTTCATTACAAATGATAGATTACAAAAGTGACATTAACTCAGAATTCCAAGCTTGATAGAGAGGACAACATAACAACACAAGATGCTTTTCCTAATATCTAGACTATAAAGTTGGTTTATTCAATCAGGGATAAATGGAGTGAGTTGTTATTTTGGTTGATTTTTTTTGGGATTTATTGATATCTTACTGAAATTGCCTAAAATGGGTATGATGTAAAAGTTTTTTCTCATATAGTTAGTTCATATAATTCTACTCTTACAGTACCTAAACTGGCTTGAAAATATAGTACCTAAACTGTGAAAATATTTACAGACCCCTCGCATCCTGGACATAAACTATTTTAATTCCTACCCTCAAAACGACGCTATAGAGCACTGCACACCAACAACTAAACACAAGAACAGTTTTTTCCCGAATGCCATCAGTCTGCTAAACAAATAATTCCCTCAACACTGTCAGACTAGTTACTAAGTCTGCATTACTATTAATCTTCTCATCGTTCCTATCACCCATCTCCTCCCACTTATGATTGTATGACTGTAACCTTGTTGCTGGTATCCTTAAGATTTATATTGACTGTTTCCTAATATGATTTGATTGCTTATTTGTTCCCTATGACTATCATTAAGTGTTGTACCTTATGATTCTTGATGAATGTATCTTTTCTTTTATGTACACCGAGAGCATATGCACCAAATTCACACTTGGCCAAATAAAAATGACTTGGAAAATGAAATGGGATTTTGTTATAGTTGTCATAGTTAGGTGGTCTTAGAGCTTTGTACAGATATTTTTCTGGCAATTGGATTGAAGATGTTACTTACTTGCTTTGCCTATTCTTAAGAAATGGGTTAGGAATGAAGAGTTTTATATTTCTGAGCTAAGAGGACTGGAAGCAATTAGGGAATTCTTTATACTTGTCATAAAGAGGGTAGCAACTCTTTTTGGGGATCTTTTAATACATTTTTTTGAAATTATTTTCTCTCTCTTATTTTTTATTATCTTTTATTGTTTTATTCAAATTGCTACTAAAATTATTTTTTTAAAAAAGGTTTGGTGAGAAACACATCTGCACAATTACAACGAATGTGCCAAATGCAGCTCTTGAGACAT
This sequence comes from Ptyas mucosa, assembly GCA_012654045.1. Lineage (NCBI taxonomy): Eukaryota > Metazoa > Chordata > Lepidosauria > Squamata > Colubridae > Ptyas > Ptyas mucosa. Next base: position 5,523,919 of record WNWU01013815.1, on the reverse strand, counting down.
CTAGACTTAATTAATGCAACTCTTCTTGTGACATCTGGACTTAATTACAGATATCCACAGCCTGATTACAGTCCATCTTGACTACTTGAATGTGCTGTACCTGAACCTACTGTTGAAAGATATCCAGAAACTGATTCAAAATGTGGCATCCTGGTTCCCTTCTGGTGCAAGATATAGGGATTATATTGTCTCTTTTTAAAGACTCATGGTAGTTATCAATTGCCTTTTGAGCACAACTGTAGATTTTACTTTTAACTTGAAATCTTTACTGGGTTGAGACTTGATAATTTGCACAAGAATTTTTTCATATATTTCCCAGACTGTTGAGTGCCACAGGAAGATATGTTTGGTGCATACTCTCTACATATTTATAAGGGTATCAAAAAGATACATAGGGGAAGATAGGATATTCAGGAAACAACAACAAAAACAATAAATTGCATTTTTTAAAGAAAGGTTCTGCCAGGTTTCGAAGCAGAACCTTTCTATTTGCAAAGCAAGTATTTTTCTATTATAGCACAATGGCAAGAAAAGTTAATTTTATATGGCATTAAACACCACGGTAAATACTGGTTCAGTTCAAATGATATTCCCTCTTCTGCAAAGAAGCAAATCAGCCAGGACAGAAAATCACACACTGAGGTTGTCTTGACAGTGGGTGGGGAATTAATAAAGGGAGACATTATCCATTACTGACCTCCAGAAATATTTGCAGGGCAGGGTAGATAAATTCAAAGTCTTTTAGCACAATGAAGCAGTTTTGCTGAATGCTTACTGAATTCTTGGAGAAACTATATTATAACCTCAGAGCCTGGGGAAATTATTTAATTAGGATGTGACTGAGCAATCTCTAAGATTTCCATTTTTTTTTTTACTGATTTCCATTTGAATATTTCTTCCTGCTTTCTTCTTTCCTGACTTAACTTCCATTACACTTAGTTTTACTTTCAGTTAGCAACAGAAGCTGAATCCGAAGACATTACTTTTGCCTTTATTTTGGGAAGATTCTGATGCCATGTAATAGAAAAGAATAGAACAGAACAGAACAGAATTCTTTATTGGCCAAGTGTGATTGGACACACAAGGAATTTGTCTTTGTTGCATATACTCTCAGTGTACATAAAAAGAAAAAGAAATACATTAATCAAGAATTATAAGATACAACACTTAGTGATAGCCATAGGTTACTAATAAGCAATCAAATCATACTAGGAAACACATAAAACAATATAAATTGTAATGATACAAGCAACATGGTTATAGTCATAAGTGGGAGGAGATAGGTACTAGGAAGGATGAGAAATAATATAGTCTTAGTAAATAGTTTGACAGTGTTGTGGGAATTAGTTGTGTAGCAGTGATTTGGGAAAAAACTATCCTTATGTCTAGTTGTTCTGGTGTGCAGTGCCCTATAGCATCATTTTGAGGGTAAAAGTTGAAACAGTTTATGTCCAGGATGTGAGGGGTCTGTAGATATTTTCATAGCCCTCTTTTTGACTTGTGCAGTATACAGGTCCTCAATGGAAGGCAGGCTGATAGCAATTGTTTTTTCTGCAGTTCTAATTATCCATTGGAAGTCTGTGTTTGGCTTGTTTGGTTGCAGAGCCAAACCAGGATTCTGGTTTCTGATTCTGATTCTGATGCCACCATTATGTAATGTCATGCTTGTTTAAAATAAAAAAAAGTAGTATATTTTGAAAATGAAAACATGCTTAGAAACATCTATTCCAAGAAGAAGAATTTTGATTGAATTTTATGTCACTTTTTTTTGCAGTGACATAAATAAATTTAACAAATTTAGTGCCAACGCTATCATTTGCAGAATTATGTGATACAAGCTCTTTAGTTATGTTATACTAAAGAAAAATGAAAATTAATCACTGCTGTAACTCTGTGGTGCAATTCTTCAGATTCCTAAATTGTATAAACCTTTAAGAATTAAACAGAATTATTTAGAAGTCTTACCAACTTCAGTGCTATTTACTTTTAAATAAATTTGTTAAGGATTGGAGCCAGTGGTGGTATTCAGCCGGTTCTTTCCAGATCGCGCAATCTGGTAGCGGCGACCGTGGGAGGCTCTGCCCACCCGCCCGGATGTAATGCACGGCTACTGCGTATACGCAGAAAGCCGTGTGCATTGCGCAGGGGTGGCGCATGTGAGCAAATTGAGAGCACACGTGCACTCACATTTGCAAACCGGTAGGGAAGGTAAGTGAATCCCACCTCTGATTGAAGTGCAGTGTATATGTATATACAAGTGTGTGTGTGTGTGTGAGAGAGAGAGAGAGAGGGGGGGGGGGGGGGGGAGAGAGGGAGGGAGAGAATGAGACTCCAACATGTATTCCTATAATGTAATATTTTTATCCAAAAAGAATTCAAAGACAAAAGAAGGGCCATACAGCAAATTTTGGTGCATCTATCTATGCTTCACTACATTTTTTCTGGTTGGCAGCAAGCAATGGAGTAGTTCCTTGGCCATACTAATTGCAGATGGAAGCCAACCATAAACGTGCCAACACATACTCCCGTCTTGTCACTGTTAGTTTTCTCATTGTAAGCACAACAAAGAACACAATCCAAGTGCAGCTTGATAAATACCTATGCCAGGCATAAATATTGTCTTTCAGCAAAGATTCCAAAGTTCCACCTCCATGGCCAAAAGGTTGTAATCACTGAGGGGTGGTGTACCATGGCACAAAGTTGTTTTTATTATTTTAAGAAAAGCGGTTGAAACCATGGATTCTCATGGTTGCAGCCACCAACCCATGGATAATGAGTACAGGAGAATATTTAAGAATGTTTGTTGAGTAATAGCCTTATTTGTGCCTCCAGATGTAATTAGTATACTCACTTCTGCATAATTTTATGTAATTAGGTTCAGTAGTTTCTTCTCTACACTTAAGTCTACATTTACAGAAAATGATGGAGTCCATTCAGCTCTGCAGGATAAAGTTCTTTGGAACCAGAAATGAATATCGCAAGGAAAACACACCTTGATAGAGTTGTGAACGTTAGCTTACCTAATTGTTGCATTAATGTTTCTGGAGTTAAGCAAGATTTCTCTAGACAAGTGAGATGGCTGAGGATCACTAGCTGGATTTTCCACATGCTTTCCACTTTTATTGGGATCTTCTCAGTTTGATCTGGAGTTTCTCTTTGTCATTAGTTCCTGCTTTTTTAATCCCATGATTTTTTCTATTTTCACTTTTTCTAGGTGGGTTTGCTAAATAATAATAGAAACCAACTGGTGATAATAACATCAGCTCTTGAGATCAAATCTTGGACTTTTACTTTTAAATGAAGACATTTTCTTACTAACAGTCAACAAATCTTAAGATGAGTTGTTGTTACGCATTGTTGTTCTTGCGGAGAACCGGTAGGGGAAATTTTGAGCAGTTCAGAGAACCAGCAAATACCACCTCTGGCTTGCCCACAGATTGGGGTGGGAATGGAGATTTTGCAATATCCTTCCCTTGCCACACCCACAAAGCCATGACCCACAAAGCCACACCATGCCCACCAAGTCACACCCACAGAACTGGTAGTAAAAAAATTTGAATTTCACCACTGTGTTGTACCCTTTGGGCTAATACAATTTAGAAAATGAAAAATGTGGAAAAAATATTCTACTTTCCTGCTTTTCGAAATTTGGAGTCTTGCTCCAAATAGCCCGTTTTGTTGCCTCTCTTCTTGGCATTAATATTTAAATTGTGAAGTGATTTTCTTTTTTTAACTTTGAAAAATAGATGATGGCTTTTCTTCGTTGTGAAACTGTTGGAAGAGGCATTCCTAATGCATTAATGAGCCAATTCTCACACACTATTTCTCTTTATACTGTATTGCAATTGGCTTTTTTCCTCCCTGGGGGAAAAAAACATAAGTAACAATTGATAAAAGTGTTTTTTCCACAGATTTGATTGTTAGTGTTAAGGATATTCTTAGCTCATAACCGATGTTATGGGTTATTGAGCAGAGTACCCCTTGAGTATGCACATGAAAGCAGCTGAGAGTGAATAACCACAGTTAATATACTGACACACTGAGTTGTGGTAGTCTTTTACTTTTTAGAAAAAAGTAAAGCAAAGTCTGATAACAATCTAAGTCATACACAGATAAGGCGATAGTTAAAGTCTCAATTCAGGGATATTCCAAGTGCAAAGTCTTCTTACCAGTTGTTGTCATTACACAATAAAACAGTTCTTCTTGAGTTTCAAACAGGAACAAGTTCAGTATTAAAACATTCAATAAATAGTAGAAAGCAACAAGTAGCAATGATCAAACAGTGATCATACAGAGAGAACAGGTAGAGAGTAACAACAAATAAGCAGATAAAATGGTGTAGTGTTCAGCAAGCCATGATTCAAGCTTCTCCTTAAGTACATTGGCTACAGAGCTTAGCCAATCAGGATCCAGGATGATGCAATACAGTCTTAAAGCAATATAATACTTTTTGACAAACATGTATTGATAGTTTATATATTGCCTGACCAACTAGTTAGACAATAGCCATTTCCTAACAGTTAGCATACTTGATTGCTTACCATACAGTGTGGCAGTGGTTTGCTTCCATAATTTCATGGGCAATAGATTTATGTAGACTAATTCTCATGCAGCTAAAACCAATCATGTACACAATGGTTGTCCAAATGGTCACATGAAAAATGGCTTAGTGTTTCAGTCAAAAAATCAGTATTCTCTGGCTATAGTTTTATATAGAGATTGATGAAGTCTCCTTCTGGAAAGCCATGAAGACCTGGTTCTTCCCCCAGAACCAGGGGGAAGAAGGGCATTGGGCCACGATGGACATGAGCCCAACATATGTTGAATGGGAATGCTACAGCAGCTTGGTGGTGTGAGATGGTTTTTAAGTGTGTTTTATTTTCCTATGTTGTGATAGTTAACTGTCCAAAGAGTTATATTGTACAAGAATAGTAGCCATATACATATTTTAAACAAAGAACTTTAAGACCTATTTGAAAAGTTCTGTGGAAGTTCACGGAATTTAATTCCAGTGAAAGAAGATCCATAATTATGGATTGTGAACTATCTGCCTATTTTTATTCTGTTATTTCTTTTCATTTCAAATTTAATTTGAAAATAAAAGTGTGTAAAGACTCCCTCAAGTCAAGTTCAACCCCTAATGATTGTATGAATCCATCCAAGCAATTTGCTTGACAAGAGCCTCCTTCTGGGATTTTGTTTTCAATTTCCCTATTTAATCTATATCCCATCCCTGAGGGGTGGATTCTACTTATCTTTCCTACCGGTTCACAATGGGACCATGCGTGTGCAGTTGCTTTCCTCACATGCGCGCTTCTGCACATATGCAGATCACCCATGATGATGTCGGGGCAGGTGGGCGGAGCCTCCTGCCGGTTTTACTACCGGTTCTAAAGAACTGGACAGAACTGGGAGCAGCTCACCACTGAATAGGAATCTGCCAGAAATTCCAGGGATATAGATATAGATATATTGGGATGGCTGAGGTTTCCCAGGGGCAGGGACTTCCTGGGATTCTCAAGCTTTGTGCTGTGTTTCCGGCATAGATGGGGCTTCCTGGCATGCTGTGACTTTGCACTGTGCTACTGGGGTAGTTGGAGCTTCCAGGGGCACTGCAGTTTTGCGCTGTACTGCTGGAATGGTTGGGGTTTCCTGGAACACTGTGGTTTTGTGCTGTGATGTGTCTCAGAGGCTTTTTGCTGCCCCAGAGTGGGGCAAGCAAAGAAACGCCTGAACCAAGTGTGACAAGCAGTCTTAGAGTAATGCACACAAGAGATGGGTGAGAGATAGATAGGAGCTGAAGAGGAGGCCATTCTCAAGGCTCAGAATTGGGAGGAAAATTGCTTGGATAAAGTCTAATGATTATTGCAATTCAGTTAACAATGGGAACAGGCACTGCTGGGATTGCCATTGCTAAGCAATGTGGTCACATAGCATCCCTTAGCAATGGAAATTGTGGTCATAAGTTGAAGACTACCTGTAATCAGGGGTGAAATGCTCCTGGTTTGGACTGGATCGCCTGACCCGGTACTGATGGCGGCGGGTGGTTCGGAGAACCAGTAGCAAAAATCCCTGCCCCCCCCACCATGTCTAGCTGAGCCGCAGGATCATCAGAGGCTTTTTTTTTTTTTGCTTTTAAAAGCATTTTTTCTACAACCTCTTCCGACGAAAAAATGCTTTTAAAAGTTTTAAAAAAAAGCCACTGATGATTGTGCGGCTCAGCTGGGATCATCAGAGGCTTTTCAAAGCATTTTTTTTCTGCAACCTCTTGGCTGAAGAGGTGGTTAAAAAAATGCTTTGAAAAGTCTCTGACGATCCTAGCTGAGTTGCCTGATCGGCAGAGAGATATTTTTCAAAAAGCCTCTCTGACGATCCCAGCTGAGTTGCCTGATGGCAGAGAGGCTTTTCAAAGCATTAGAAAAAATACTTTGAAAAGTTTTTTTTTAAAAAAAGTTGGCCACGCCCACCTAGTCACATTACCCCCCTACCAAGCCATGCCCACAGAACCAGTAGTAACAAATTTTACATTTCACCCCTGCCTGTAATGCAGTATTTCTTGACATCATGCATGTACCTAGTGTGTAGGTAGGGTTCTACTTGATTTTTTTAAATCAAGAATAGAGTTGAAGAATGATTTGGAGTTTGGAAAAAAAACCTGTGGCAACTTTCCAGATCTTATACTTTTGCATTTCTCTGTCCCTTTTCTTCGGAGATCGCTTCTCTATCTCTTCTCTCTATGACACACAAAGGGCCTTGATCATCTCCTTTTGTTTCAAACTGCAACTGCTTTTCATTTTTTTTTTTTTGGTACTGCTCTTATTCTATTTTGCTTCTTTTAGGAATCCCTATTCCAATCTGAAGAAAGATTACCTGGATTTTAAATACCCTTCATTGCCAAAGTCCAAAATATAAGCTGCCCTTCAGAATCTATACTGACACCAATGCTTTTATCAAGACAACTCAAGCCTGACAAAATATTGTGAAAGCTTTTGAGTTTCCAATCAATCTCCATAAAGAAAAATGTTTTAAAAATAGGGTGAGAAAAAGGAAGGGGCATTGGGGTTTATATCCAAGTAATCTCTGCACAGCTTCCCATTGTAGCAAAGTTCTGAAAAGTCTGCAGCCACACAGAATAGGTCTGATCAACTGCAAAAGAGACCGATTTTCCAAAGGCTTGTGAAAAAGTGGAAAGCAAACAATTGTTGGATTTCTTGCCTTTAGATATAAAATCTAGCTATTAAGTCAACCCTGGGTTGTTGTTTTTTTGGTCTTATAAATACAAAAAAGTTTTCTTGGTGGTAGGGGGGAAAAAATCAACAAGGCAGCCTTTATATTCACAAAGCTGGAGATAATTTTCGATGGAGTAATAGGTAAACACAGTCAATAGAAGCCAACTCCTATTATTCTGTGTGACCTTGATTTAGTTTTGTCACTAGTCTTTGGGACAATTCAGTATTTGGAACAATAAATCAATAATCTTCATTTGGCTCATTCAGACCCAGCACTGAGAAACAGATAAAAAAGAAGCTATATCCCACCATTGTTAAAAGAAAAGGGGGGGAAAAATCTACCCTAGCAGACTCACTCTCATTTTCCTTTCTTTTTTCTTTGGTTGCTTGGCTGTGTTTCAAAGGCTTGTCATAGGATGCTGATGCCAATCTGTACCAGGATTTCATCCAGCAGTCTAAAACGGACTCCCGTGTAGGGTCTGCAGGCAATGAGGTTGGCAGCACAAGCCTGGCTTGGGCTCTGCCACTTAATTAACTGTTGATAGACCATCTGGGCTGCTTTGTCTTTCTGTGTTCTGTTTGCTTTGATTCACCTTGGGGGATGTATAATTCAGGCATCTTTGCCCATTTGTGAATAAGGGCTCTGTTGGTTTGCACAAGCACACCACGAACAATTTATAAAAGGCCATTTAATGAATGTGTTTGAGCAAGAAACGCTTGTGATTTCCCTAAAACAAGTCACAATTGAGGGAGGTTGAGGCCCAGTGTTTCTTTTATATATGGTTTTAGCAATTTATTTATTTATTTTATTGCAATTTATATGCCGCCCTTCTCCCGAAGGACTCAGGGCAGCTTACAAGATAAAAATTCAACAATATGAATTAAATATAAATTAAAATCCAATTAATATTAATTAAAATTATTACAATGTAAAAAACCCCTCAACGGGTCAGTCCATTTGATGAAAAAGCCACGTCTTCAGTTCGCGGTGGAAGGAGAGGAGGTCAGGGGCTGTCCTAAGCCTGGTGGGGAAACCGTTCCAGAGGGTCGGCGCTCCCACAGAAAACGCTCTCCCCCTGGGGGCCACCAGCCGACATTGTCTGATTGACGGCACCCTGAGGAGGCCCGCTCTGTGAGAGCGCACAGGATGATGGGAGATGGTCCTGCAAGTACCCTGGGCCTAAGCCATGATATACTGATATAGCCCCACGTATAACCCAAAATAAATGGAATACCCAAAATACAGCATCATTGCTAAAACCATATATAAAAGAAACACTGGGTAAGGAATGCATTAGACATAAGGGACGCGATGGCTCAGTGGCTAAAACGCTGAGCTCGTCAATTAGAAGGTCGACAGTTCTGCGATTCAAATTCCTAGTGCCGCGTGACGGAGTAAGCTCCCATTACTTGTCCCAGGTTCTGCCAACCTAGTAGTTTGAAAGCACGTAAAAATGCAAGTAGAAAAATAGGGACCACTTTGGTGGAAAGTGCTCCGTGCACCTTCAGTGTTTAGTCATGTCGGCCACATAACCATGGAGATGTCTTTGGACAGCGCTGGCTTTTTGGCTTAGAAACAGAGATGAGCACCGCCTCCTAGAATTGGGAACGACTAGCATGCATGTGCGGGGAACCTTTACCTTTTTATATCAGTGGTGGGCAAATGCAGTCTTTTGATTCTCTAAGCCTAAATGGCAGACAAGGCAAAATATTTCACAAATCACAGTCTCTGAATTGCATTTGTGGAGCCAGGAAGAGTTATTTGTTGAAAACATTGGATACTAACCAAATGATGCTCCTTCTCATTCATGGCCTGTACTAATTCAAGGAAGCCCTAAAGGTTAACTCAACACAGCTTCAGGAAGCTTGTCCATCATCATAAATAATCTCTTGAGGACATCCTCCAACAATCTTCAGAAGACCAGAGGCAAATCCTAGCAACTTAGTTCTAAAACTCTGTTATATTTCATCACATTATATTGCTTTATACATAAAATATTTTATGTTCTCACGGCAGTACATCTGACCAATATCAAAACATAGGATATGACAAGATATCTTTTTCAGAAAGCCAGATATTGAGCACTATTGCCAAATATATATAAAATAAAATAACAATTATACTCCACAATGGAAAAGAAATTTTATGTCATGATTTTTGTTTGAGGGCATTACCTGTTTTTCTTTTTCAGCATTAAGTTCACAAATAATATTTGGTATTGGTCTCATAAACTAACTGGCAGGTTTTCAGTTGCTTTATTTTAACAGAAAGTTAACTCACTGAAAAATAAAGATCTCAACTCAGCAGAAAATTCCAGTTGAATGAACAAATTCATTTCTCATGCATATTGAATTAGTTATGACAGAAGTTATATACTAAACACTTTCAAAGATATAAGTGAACAAAAGGTTAGGCAATGTAAATTACAATCAGAATTGAAAGTTTTCAAATTTCAAATAGTTTAGAAATATAACATATTCATAAAACCATAACGATATTCTAAAGCATAATTTTACCAAAGTTCCAATAAAGGTGAATAAATGGGAATATAGTACAAAGACCTATGAGGTATAACTGTCTTACAAGCATCAATATGTTTCAATAGCTATGTAGATTGTCACCAACAATTTGCACACTAATAACCATAAATGTTCACTAATCTTGCAAACTGCTATTCTGCTTTGGCATATCCCTAACTGATAAACAACAGAGATTTCAAGCCAGAGCATTGTGGCATTGATAAGACATGGAAAAGAATAGATGCACAACTGATGTTGTGACTATACTGCAAAGAATTGTCATGTTTTTAGATTGGAGTCAGTAAAGTTGTGAATTGTCTTGTTTACATGAATGTTGCCGCTTGAAGATTCCTAGGACAAAGATATTCTGGTTCCTGATTTGATAAGAGCTACTCATACCGATGGTTTTAACTTGATTACCTGGATATGAATTTCCCAGGCCAAATTACCAACCAGATAGAGATTCTTTACTTCACTGATACTCTAGATTGAAAGTAAGCCATTTTGCTTGTATCTTTTCTCTTCTCAGTTTTTATTTAGATCAAGCCACGGTACATATATTTTTTATATTATTTATAAAAGGATTTGCAAATTGTCTTGTAGCATGGAAAAGACGTCAACTGTTTTTTTAAAAAAAATAAGATGTAAAAACCATTAGCAGATTAAGTCACGAACAACCTCTTCCCAATGAAAACAGCAAAACATATGTAATCCTAGATGAGAGACTTTCATAAAATCTTTGTTTACATCAAGACAAACTATGCATGATCTTAGTATGCATTAGGTTGAACTTGTCAGTGAAGCAAGGAGAGTGCAAGTATGTGATTTATACAAATCCAACCATCATTTTTGTAATGAGCCAGAACCCATGAAACTACCGCTGCTATGACTGTCCTTTTTGTGTCTTTTGATCTCTTTATATTTATTTATTTTCTAAAAAAATAGCAAATATGCAGAATCAGTATACGTTATATACTTAGGAACCACTAACTTGAAATAGACAAAATACAGGAACAGTACCTCTTTTTTACATCTCAGTTCCACGCTGGATTGTTTTGCATTTGGAAAAGGAGACATTGCATTGGTAGAAATAGCTGTTAAAATGTGTAAGACCTAGTTATTTAGTACACTAAGAAAAATAAAAAGAGAGAAAAGGGGAATCAAAAAGGTAGCTAAGAAGTTTTGCCTTTGTAATCAAGCAATCTTGTAGACTTAGAAGACATGACTTACTAAGAACAAATCATCCATCATATGGAGGGATTTGTCAGTGTATCGTAACTTGCCAATGTTTGTCAGTATACTATATATTTATGCAACTCTAGGTGATCAGCAAACTCTAAAACTTTATTGAATCCATGGTAGGTCAGAGGGCATGATTATTGAGCTGCCATTAGCTTGTTGGATCACCAGACACCTTCAGGATTTAAATTAACAGCCAGTTACTGCTCTTATCTCCCCCCCCCCAAAATGAGTTGGCTGCATGAAACACCAACCTTATATCTGTCGTGTTTTGGGTCCAATGAGATCATTTGCCAAACTGTTGTTTAAGCTGTGTTTATATAGAAGTTCAAATGTTCCTGGCAAACCATTAAACCAGGAAATGGTATATTTACGGGCATCAAACGTTCCAGTACTTGAAGTGGGCATAAATATTATATGAATGGAGAAGGCTGTAATCAAATATTTAAAGTGGACTTAGGCGATTGTATTGCTCAACCTAGCAGGGAGTGAAATATATCGTTCCTTAAGTGCCTTGCTCTTTGACCAAGGATGGCCATTTAGAATGCCTTCTTGCATTTCCTTTATAATACAGTATGGACATTGTTTTGGCTGTTATTATTACTTCTCCTTGTCATATTTTTGAGAAACCATAGACCACAATGAAAAGTTTGAGTTGCATGTCCTTCCCACTGCAGGTTTTTCAGAAACAGAAATATTATCATAAAAAGGAGATCTAATGTTGCACAGCTTACTTCTCTTCCTTTTGGAAATATGTTAATAACTTCTATGCATTTAGATGTACACTGTATAACAGAATAACAGAGTTGGAAGGAACCTTAAAGTCTTCTAGTCCAACCCTCTGCTCAAGCAGAAGACCCAATAACATTTCAGACATATGGCTGTTCAGTGTCTTCTTAAAAATTTCTTTTGTCTGTATATTTGTGTAATGTATATAAATACATACATAACTGCAGCTGAAATGTTCAAATGGTATATTTACAATCTGAAAGTTATTCTATTTGGAATTTTACCCAGAAGTTATTCTCATATTCTCAAGTCAACCTGCCACCCATCATAGTACTGAACTAGATGAAAAGCTGTAACAATCTGAGCTCAAGAAAGTATAAAATAGCTTTTAATGTTCAATGTTATTGCAACTTAATATGGTGATACTTTCCTCTGCTTGGAAGTTGAATGATAAATGGATAGAAATAGAGGGAAGTCTTTGATGTGGTATATGCAATATATTTGGTTCAGTAAAATTATATCTGATCAGAAGCACAGCTATTCTGGAAATGGCCCCATTTATTGACCTAGCTTCTAAAAAAGAGTGATCGGTTTGTTTTCTTCTCTCCCATCTTTTCTTGATGGAACTCAAATCAATGTTCCTGGATCTCTTATCTACTTCCCCCCCCCTTTATCTTCAGAATTAATTTAGAGGTAATTTAGCTCAACCAACTAAAGCATCAAAGCTGAGATTTGATCAGATCACTTACTCTGGATCTCCTCAATCTTCAATACAAATTTTGTGCTATGATTCCTCATGAATGTCCTTATATAGCGTTATGGCAGATCTGTAACCTTCATTGGGTTGGATGTATCATGTCTGGCTCAGCAATTGCAAAGTGGTTTCAGAATGTTAGAGACGTGTGTTGGGGTCTCAAACAGAGCAACTGGCTGCCAGGAGATCTCAAGAATTCAGGGATGTGAGAAAAGTGGCAGTAAGATGAGTTCTGTTGGAGCCCATGTAAGGACAGGAGAAGCAGCCAGCAGTGAACTCTAACCACAATTTCACCAAAGCTGCACTTTACTTCACCAGAGACTTTATGTAGAACTGCTAATGTCAGCTGGAACTTCAGAAAAAAACTGATTTCAATTCAGCTCACTAGTGATGTTTGTCTGGAACTGGAAAGCATGGTGGCTTTGTGAAGGAGCAGCAAGGCAGTGGAGGTTCCCTTTTCACCATCCACTCTGAAAATTGCATTGGAGACATCATGGAAGCCAATTGAACTGGGCTGACATTTCAGGATGGCTTTGATTCTGGCATTCCTGTAGTGAGGGGCCTCAGTGAGATGGAAGTGATGTCAGGGGAAGAGGATGGACAGCAGTGTTGGAGAGGTGATTGGGATGGAGAGGTTTTGTGGTAATGAGACAGGCAACCTTGGTGTTTAGTACCAATGTCACATTCCAGACCCTGGGCTCAGCTCCAGAACATGGTCACTGCATCTTGGAGGCCTTGGATTCCAGCTACTGCTACAATGCTATAATTAATCATTTATCATGAATGAAAGGACCCGGCTTGTGTGAAATATTAAAATCTGACTAAATGCAAAATGTGGGATCATCTGTTGGAGATGTGCACCCTTACGTTTTGTGTGTGGCACCAGCCATGACTCTGGGGCAAGGGTGAGAGTGTGGCTGTTGTTATCCAGGTGCCTATGGTGGTCTTGGGGTGGCTACCCAGATCTAATTGGATATGAATTTTTCTTTGGGGAATTGGACTGTAAAATGAGTTTAGTTTGTTATTGCTTAAATTCTTTCCTGCAGTGTGGCAGTAGGCCATTCTTGACTCCTGGGCTCTCCAGCTGAATTGGTGGTGAGTTGAGCAAGATGGGCTTGGAGGGATTTAAATTTGCCTTTTTTTGGCCCTGGTAGTTCATAGCTTACTATGAAAACCCTTAACCTTGTCCCATATAATAGGGATTTAACTCATGATTGGGGCCACACATTAGATCTTTGTTTTGTCTTCAGATAGTAGTAACATGATGTGGGAGTGCCTTGCTATTTCTCTTTTCTGTTCTTTATTTGATCTTTTTTGTAGGCCAATTTGGTCTTTCTGGTATTCAGTAAACTGTCATGGTGTTGAGTGCATCTTCTTCCCTTCCCTTCAATGCCCCCTTTATTTATTCTTCAATTGTCTTGTGCACTTTCAACATTGTTATGTGGCAGCTGTCTGTTGATTTGAATTCTAAAATCCCAGAGTACTGTTATCTTCTTCATTTTCTATGACTTTCTCTATTTTTTGATCCTAACAATTCTTGCTTGCAGATAAGTGGTGTTTGTTGCAGATATTCCAAGGCACCATTGTTGCTACTTGTCATGCTGTTGTTTGTAGTCAGTCTGTGTGATCTTTTGGCATCAGTTAACAAGATTTCTTCAGCTTCTTTCCAGAGGCAGCACTTGTAGTCTGTTGATGTCTTCTCAATTCTGGCTTTGTATACATTTGTTGTTAAAGGCTTGGTCTTGTGCAGCCAGAATTAACCCCTTTGTCTATTTCTTCAACTTTCCTGCTCTTAGCCATTGCCAGGTCTTGTTATTATTATTTTGCCTGCTATTATTTTTAATGTACTGGCCATATAATACTTTGTCTTCTCATGTCTCTTTCTGTTCTTCATTTGCTTATTATAATCTTTTTAGATATTTTTAGTATTTTTAGATATTTGGTTATCTTTAACTATGAATATACATTTAAATTTAAAACATGAGCCTCATTCAATATCGCATAAAGACATGGTTTAACTCTTTTAAACAAATAAACAGTGGAAGGAACTCTAATATCCACAAAGAGGTTTAAGTGTGCTTAACTAGATTGCTGGACCATGGCCAACATTTTAAAGATAATATTTAGATATTATTTTGAGAAACATTGCCTCTGAATTTCTCGAACTCCCCCTTTTTAGATTACGGAATGTTGATTTGCTGGTTAATCTGGAAGCTTTCAGTTCTAAAGTGGTAGGAATAGAAGGAACTCTCAACCAGCTTCATTAAAAAGTTTTATAGAGCTGTTCAGGGAAACAGCAGGAAACAAAGCGTATGAAACAGCTTTTCTAAAATAAATATTAAAGATTCATCTCCATAGATTTGCAGCAGAAAACAAAGGAAAAAAAAGAAAAAAACCCTCCTAACCTTCAATATAATTTACTAAACTACAGCACAGCTGGAAACAGCTTTTTAAAAGTCTTCTAGTCAACAGAAATGCTTTAAGGCAAGGATGGAGATAAATTGTCTTTAAAATGATTAGAATACACAGTATGAAATAAAACACACAAACATACAAGAGGGCATCATAAAACAACCCTTGTTAAACCCACAGATTTAAAAAGGAAATTAATAGAGAGCATATTGAATCATTTTTAAAAGGAGAGAATCACATCCTTTTAATATTTATATATTTTGTACCACCATAATGTTTATAGGTTTCCTTAATTTTCAACTGGACAATACTTATTAGACTAGAATTATTCAGCTTGATGTTGAAGATCTTCAAGGTTAACTATGATTCCCTTCTGCATACATTGAATTATCTATTGAAGGGACTCAGGGCTACCCAGAAATCTTTACTGTTAAGAGAAAACCAACTTTCTCAGTCTAAGCCCAACATTTAATCTACTGTATCACTGTTTTTCAAAACTGACAACTCTTAAGATATCTAGACTTCAACTCCAGCTTCAACTGGCTGGAGAACTGTAGAAGTTGAAGTCCACACATCTTAAAGTTGCCAAATTTGAAAAGACCCACAATACATTGGATTATGTTGTTTACTTATAGAACGGCATCACGAGGAAATTTTGGAGTTGTCACCCTTCAGCCATTTCCAAATAAACATGCAAAGTTGATCTTAAAAAAGTGAAGTAAAACATTGCATTACAACTCATATTAAAATGACACAAATGACTATATACAGCTATTTTGCAAACTTTACAGGCTGTGGAACCTGTTCTAAGAAAATAAAGCTCATAATCCCAAATCAAAACACAAAACTGGGTTATCTTCAGGGTTTAGTTAAAATAGCCAAAATGGCAATCGCAACAGTTTGATTGAAGGTATACCCATCAGAGTACATCATGTGTGATGTGTGTAAAAAAGAAAAAGAAAAAAAAAGGCAGAGCTTAAATTGTTTCTCCAGCATTGTCTTCAGCATGACTTTTCTTGAGCAAAATTCTAATAATGGAAATGTGGTCTCGTTTGAATTATTTTCTTTTAAAATACCAATGGTCTGTCATGAAGCCAATCAAATTTTTGAAGAAATCCAAGCTTCCATAGAGTTTAGTTTGAAACCCCATCGTCCTCGACTTACAATCACAATTGAGCTCAGAATTTATGTTCTAAGTGAAAAATTTGTTAAGTGAATTTGGCCTCATTTTACGACTTTTCTTGCCCCATTTGTTGAATGAATCACTGCAGTAGTTAAATTAGCAACACGGTTGTTAAGTGAATCTGGCTTCCCCATTGACTTTGCCTGCCAGAAGGTCACAAAAGGTGATGAAAGACCCTGGGACACTGCAACTGTCATAAATATGAACCAGTTGAAAAGCATCCAAATGTAAATCACAGGACCATGGAGAGGCTGCATCGATCATATGTGTGAAAAATGGTCATAAATCACTTTTTAGTGCCATGTAATGGTCACTCAATGAACTATTGTAAGTTGAGAACTACCTGTAATGTCCTTTCTTTTCTTTTTGAGGTCTGCCAAATTCCTTGCTTATATCTCCTAGTTTTCAAGGTACCACAAATAATAATAAAAATTTAAAAGAACCCTAAAAGTGCTGAGAAACAGCGTAAAATTTCCAACACTGCAAAATGAATCTGGAATGAGGAGCAGCAAGCAATTATAATAAATATTAAAAGCATTAAAAGCAATTATAGATCAAAGGCCTGAGAAAATAAAAGGTCTTTCTTTGGTCTAAGATGGCTGTCGTATGAGCAGCAGACAAGCTCCTTTGGGAAGGTTTTCCATATTTGGGATGTCTCTTGGTATTGATCAGCCATGCCCCACAACGTATTGTGCTCTTAATTATAAGAGAAAGTCTCTTGAAATCTGTTGGGTCTCCTTGTCTCCTTAACTTTTAAATTCTTCCTTCCACCTTGACATCCTGTTATATCTTACAGAGCTTGACTTGCCATGAGGTACTTCAAAATAAAGCTGTTCTCGTAAAGAATTTTATCTTGTAATACAGTCTGCACTCGGTAACCCTGATTATTTGCTGGGAAGTGCTATACCATTTTCTTAAAATGATAGTTGAAAAAGAATACACACACACACAAACACATACACATATACACACACAGGACATCGCAAGTTTCTGGTGAATTATACAAGAAAGAGTCTCATAGAAGCTAGAGAAACCAAAGAACCATTTTGACAGGATTGGTCTGGGAATCAGTGGATTAAAAAATGTTGTAAGATAAGGCTGAAGTAATATTGTTTCCCATCCAAAGATCATTTTTATTAGAATGGGCTAAATCAGCAGGATCAGGAAATAAAATAGCCCCTTGTGTGCCGAGCAATTCTGAAGATATTGCAAATATGATTACTTTGGGGGAAGCCTCAGGAGGAAATGCCTGCTCTTACTTCATGGTAGCTTAATGAAGACCTACTACTGGGAGAAGTTGCAGAAGACCAGGAAGGGCCCAGGTCTGTAGAGCTGGCCAACAGGGAGAGTTTCACTTGATTACCCTGTTCAGACAGAGAGTCTCGGAAATGAACTCCAATTTTGCAAAAGTTACAACTGGGAGTATTATCATATGATTATAGTAGGAACATCTAATTTATTTTCTCTGCTTTTTGCTATCCAATTTCCTTCCAGTCCCAGGAATATTAACAAAGTTAGAAGGACATCAGGGGACGTTTTCTGCCCAGATATGTCTGCTGAGAAATCATCAATCCATTTTTTATATAGTCACATGGCCTTGCTAAAGACACTGAGACATGTCTTGGGGGTCTAGCTATAGTTTTGGCTATGGTCTTGCCAAATGGAATATATGTAGTCCTCGACTTACAACAGTTCATTTAGTGACTGTTCAAAGTTACAAAGTTACAGAGAAAAAAGTGACTTATGACCTTTTTCACACTGATGCAGGGGTGGGTTCTAAATTTTTTTACTACCATTCTGTGGGCGTGGCTTATTTTGTGGGTGTGGCTTGATGGTCATGTGACAAATATTTAGGATTTAGCAGAGGTACTGGTCTACCAGGCTTTTAACTCCTTGCAGAACTGTACCGATCTCCCCATTTATTTTTTGCAGGCACTGGTCTACCCATTTATTTTTGCAGGCACTGATCTACTCATGTATTTTTGCAGGTACTGGTCTACTCGTTTGTTTTCTTTTAACACTGATCAGCTGTAGGGCGGCCCTTTGAAGCCCCGGCAAGAGTTTAAACAGTTCCTGGGACTCAGGAGGCAGTAATGGATTGCGGATGGGGCCAAATAAAAGGTAAGAGGGAGGTGGGGGGGCGGGGGGTGGGGGGTGGGGGGGCAGAACCAGTTTGGTGACATCATATCATCACCACTACCGGCTTGGGAGAACCGGGCCGAACCAGGAGGAACCCACCACTGCACAGATGACTTGCTGCATCCCCATAGTCATGTGATTTACATTCAGATGCTTGACAACTGACTCACATTTATGACGGTTGCAGTGTCCCAGAACCATGTGATCCCCTTTTGCGACCTTCTGATAAGCAAAGTCGATGGGGAAAACCAGATTCACTTAACAATGGTGCTACTAAGTTAACCACTGCAATAATTCATTTGACAAATGAGGCAAGAAAAGTTGTAAAATGGGGCAAAAATCACTTAACAAATTTCTCACTTAGCAACATAAATTTTGGGTTCAAAATTTAACCTGTAAGTTGACCAGATAGAATACATCCATTATTCCTCTGCATTTTCACATCAAAGGGGGTTTCTCTAATTAAATATATTATGCTCGGTTTCTGAAACTTTTCAAAGGTGCTCAATTTGTGTGCACAATCAAGGGCTTAATGATTACCGTGTTTCCCTGAAAATAATGTTTCCCTGTCTTATATTTTTTTTGAACCCTGAAATAAGCACTTGGCCTTATTGCCCTGCACTTTAAAGCCCGATTGGGCTTATTATCAGGGAATGTCTTATTTTGGAGGAAATAGGGTAGTTATTAGGATACTCTATAGAAAAAAAGGCTGTGTTCTCAGGCTGTATGTAACTCTGTTCCCTTTTCATGATTCTTGCTTTAGTGATAGCAATAGCACTTAGACTTATATACAGCTTTACAGTGCTTTACAGCCCTCTCTAAGTGGTTTACAGAGTCAGCGTATTGCCCCCAACAATATGGGTCCTCGTTTTACCCACCTCAGAAGGATAGAAGGCTGAGTCAACCTTGAGCCTGGTGGGATTTGAACTGCCAAATTGCAGGCAGTCAGCAGAAGTAGCCTGCAGTACGGCACTCTAACCACTGCGCCACCGTAGCTCATAGATGCAATAAAACACCCATTGATATGAATATGACTCTAGGAGATATAGAGCAATACTTATCTCAAAGTTAACCTTGGAGAGGAGACAGTGCAAATAGTATTTCAATTAGGATTAGGAATAAGTTGTAGCAGTTGGGGCAGAGAAAATGTTTGTATCACCAGAAACACATATGTGGATATTGTTTATTTTATTTTATTGGTTCAATTTATATGCCGCCCTTCTCCGGAGACTCAGGGTGGCTTTCAATGATGGTTAAGCAATAGCCTTCATACTTTTGTATATATCTGCTTAGTAGGGTTTTCAGCCCCCCCCCAAGCAGTGTTCTTTTTTATACAAAGTCAGCTTATTACCCCCACAATCCGGATCCTTATTTTACCTGCCTCGAAAGGATAGAAGGCTGAGTCAACCTTGAGCCTGGTGAGATTCGAACTTGCAGAAATTGAAGGCAGCTGGTGTTACTTAACAGCACTTTAATCTGCTGCGCCATCAAGGCTCTTCCATGTAATAACCAAGACACTAAGTACACATAGAGTAGCATCTACACTCTTCCTACATTCTGTTGATTTGGTGCATGTTTATAACCTAGAGTGCCTAAGGGGGATGGGGAAACCCATGAGATCCAGCATGGTGTAGTGGTTATGGTGCTGAACTAGAATGGGGAGACCCAGGATTAGATCTCCTTTAGGAATGAAACCCAGCTGGGTGATCTTAACCTATCATTTCCTCTCAGGTCTAATATGTGCCAGGTTCTGTGATAACATGGTTGAAAAAAAAAACCCTATGGTTTTCTCATATATCATTAAACTTTGTTATAAGAAATAGGTAA
Organism: Ptyas mucosa; assembly: GCA_012654045.1. Taxonomy (NCBI): domain Eukaryota; kingdom Metazoa; phylum Chordata; class Lepidosauria; order Squamata; family Colubridae; genus Ptyas; species Ptyas mucosa. Next base: position 5,503,887 of record WNWU01013815.1, on the reverse strand, counting down.
GCATAGTATTGGGCAAGGAGATCCCTCAGCCACTTCCATATGACCTGCCTCCATAGAATTCTGAGGATCCGGTGGCAGGATAAGGTGCCAGACACAGAAATCCTCTCCATATCAGGCCTGCTATCAGTTCACACCCTGCTGATGAAAGCCCAGACATGCTGGGCAGGCCATGTTGCAAGGATGCCAGACCACCACATCCCCAAACAGTTCCTCTATGGTGTGTTGTCTCCAGGAAAGCGATCACACAGGGACAAAGGAAGTGATACAAAGGCACGTTGAAAGGCTCCTTCAAGTCCCTGGATATCGATACCATCTGGGAAACCCTGGCACAAGATCGATAGACATGGTGCACACTGATCCACGAAGGCTGCCAGACATCTGACGACAGCAGAACAACCATAACACAAGAGAAGTGAGCTCTCCGCAAAGCCAGAGCTACAAATGCTGCAACAATGGTGGCCACACATGTCTGCCTGGCATGCGGCAGATTATTTCAAGTCCATATAGGCCTTACCAGCCACCTGCGGACACATCATGGAGAGCCCACAACCTGTTAGATGTCAAGGTCCTCTTTGAACACGATGGGCGGACGTTATTGGACAAACAGATCCCTCAGCCATGAAGGATCAAAACTAAGAAAACCAACAGCAACAGCAATGTCCAAAAATATATATATAATGTATTGGATGTATGACATGAATAACTCATCTGTCTTTCAATTGATGTAGTATACAGTTGGAAGAATGAATAAACAGTTATAGTTCATTATTGACAATGGTGACTTAGATAAGTGATACTAAGAAATACATTGTCAGTTAGGATATGAGAAGCCCCCAAAAGTTTTTAGAAGACAAAAAATCTGCTGGAATCTTTCTTTTCTCCTATCTTTTCTTCCCCAAAATAGTAAATTGTTACAAAAAATGTAACTGTTTGGATATTGCTATGTAACTCTCTGCTTCATAAATATGAATAAAATCATATTGTTAGAAATATAGTTTCTATTACAGTTCAGAGGAAAAAATATTTGATACTAAACATGTTACAGTATTCATTTTATTCTTCATGTTTAATGTTATGCTTTTATGATGTTTTGTCATGGTGAGATTTCAGCAAAACATTTTTTTTATGTAGGTTCTGGTCTACCTCGAAGATATGTTTTAAGTACAAATTTGTGCAGATCTCTGACATTGCTTACCACGTAAGACACAGATAACCTTAATTCTACCATAATAGATATACTACTCAAATATTATCTTCAAGCAATAAATGTAAAACTTGATTTAAACTACATCAGTTAGTGGTGGGTTTATTATTTTTTATCTTCCATACATTATGCACTAAATATTTGATTTTAAATGGTATAACATGGTTAGATCAGGGAGAAAGGCATTTGGGAAACAGTATACCTAGAGTCTAGTTGAATGGAAAATGGTATGGAATATATTTTATTTTAAGCAAGTCAGTGAAATAATCATTTTCTGGTGTTTTTTTTTACTGCATGTAATACTTAACCAAGGCTACAAGATATAGATACATAATAGCTGTCAAAGAGACGACACTATTAGCTAGCACCAATGAAATATAGAAAAACTTCAATCTACCTAATGGCCAATGATATTTTTGTAGATCTGATCAGATTACAGATAGTGCTCAATTTACAACTATTCATTTAGCAATGTTACATAGTTGCAACAGCTCTGAAAAACCTTATGATCAGTTCTTGTACTTGTAACAGTTGCAGCATTCCCATGTTCATATGATCAAAATTCAGTTGCTTGCCACTGGCATATATTTACTATGGTTGCAGTGTCCTGGGGTCATATGATTACCATTTGCAACCTTTCCAGCTGGCTCCCAACAAGCAAAGTCACTGAGCAAAGCTGGATCCTCATAATGACTACATGAATCATTTCAGAACTGCATTAATTCACTTAACAACCATGGCAAAAAAAAATTATAAAATCAGGAACAACTCACTTAACAGTCACCTGGCTTAACAATGGAAATTCTCTTCCCAATTGTGGTCATAAATCAAGGATTACCTGTATTACGTTTGCAAAATAATTCTAAAAGAAATTTATATGTTCATGCTAGAAGGAGCTGTTACAGCTGAACTTTCACATGTGGTGCAGTGATGGGTTGCTCCCGGTTTGGTCCGATTCTATAGAACTGGTAGTAAAACCGGCAGGAGGCTCCACCCACCTGCCACGACATCATCATGGGTGATCTGCGCATGCACAGAAGCACAGTTCCATTGCGAACCAGTAGTAAAGGTAAGTAGAACCATCCCTGATCTGGTGCCTGAAACAAAACGGTCCTTCCTTTGGCTTCTCTAGTTGGAGGGAATGCAACAGGGCGCCTTCTCAGAAGGATGAAATGAGAATCTAGGAATACCTGAATTTCAAGCTAGTTGGTGGAATCAGATTGTATGCTTCTTCTTTTTATAAACTAAACTGAAGAGTGTATCTTCTTCCATTTGTGCCTAGATTATACATCTCACAGCCCACAAATACTTCAGATTGTAGGAATTTATGAAATGATCTTAGTCAGACAGTCACGTCATCTTCTGTCTTCCCATTCTGGCATCACCTGATGTCTTTTCTCTACAGTCGAAAATTAATGATCCTGTTAATCATAAAGTTAGGTTATGCTATTAACTTTGCCCAAAGAAGGCCAAAGGGATTGTTAGTCTCCATTAAAGCTGTCTTTTAAATAATTATTTTGATGAATGTAATAGCACTGCTTCATAAATTTGTATATATTTTGAGTAAGTGAAACTAATGAGGTGAAAGAGAAAGTACATCAAGTTCAACAACTTCAATGTTTTTCCTCCCAATACAAGAAGAAGAAAAAAAACTTTTCATCCCAGTTGTAAATCTGGAAGTTATAGTGTTGCTGGTTATGGTTTTATTTTTTATTTTTTATTGTTTCTTAACAAAAAGTATATGGTATCTGGGGATGCATTCCCAAATAAATGTATTACTTCCTTTTTAAAATAAGTTTATTTAAAAAAAATTAAAAAGGAAGATAAACACAGATACAAACTAATATAAAGTAAGAAAAAGAAAGAAATCAAAGCTCAACATATAAGAAAAATACACAAAAAAAGATACAAAATAATGGCTTCCAATCTTTACAGCAGTTATAAGTAGAATTATAAATTTACCTCTTGTTCTATGGCTACAACATAATTCTTTTTCTATAATCTATTCTGTCATCATCAAAACCACATTTTTTTCTATTGTATAGAAAAAAAATTCATAAGGGGTTTCCAGTCAGCCATACACATAAATATTTTCTTTTTTCTCATCAATGAGGTCAATTTAGCCAACTCAGCAGTTCCATAATCTTTACCAATTATTTCTCCCTTGTGGCTAATGCCAAATCTTTCCACATCTGTGCATACAATAATGTCACTATCCTATACAAAACCAAGTTCTATGAGTTTTCCCCAACTTGCTGTCCTTCAATCCCCCAAACTAAGCTCAATTGTATATTAATCTTTTAAATCCTCTGAATCAGTGTATATATTTGAATCCTGAATTTTCTAGCTTTTTTTACATGTCCACCAGCCATAATGAAATGTCCCTTCTTGTTCATATTTCAAATTTGAAATGCTTTTTATCTTCTAGACAATTTCTTTGGTGACGTATATCAATAGTATATCATTTTATAAACATTCTCTTATTTATTTGTTTGTTTGTTTGTTTGTTTGTTTGATTTATATGCCACCCTTCTCCGGAGACCCAGGGCAGCTTACAATGCATTAAGCAATAGCCTTCACACTTTTGTATATACCTGCTTAGTAGGGCTTTGGCCCCACCCTCCAAGCGGTGTTCTTTTTTATACAAAGTCAGTTTATTGCTCCCACAATCTGGGTCCTCATTTTACCTACCTCGGAAGGATGGAAGGCTGAGTCAACCTTGAGCCTGGTGAGATTTGAACTTGCAGTAATTTCTGGCAGCTGGCAGCTAAGTGCTACTTTAATAGCATATTAGAAGATAGTATAAACTTCAATACTTTCAACCATGTATTTTCATCTGTATTTTATAAGCAAAATTTTTGCCCACCTTATCATACCTTCTTTCACTTGTTCTATTTGAAATTTCAATAAAATTTATATATTTTAGCATTTACATGTTCACCATTTGTACCCAATTCTATTTCAACCTCCGTTTTACAGTGTTGAAAACCATAAACTTTTTTGACAATCACATCTCTCTTCCCCAGTTCTTTTGATTAGAGATACAAGACAAGATGAGAATATTGTGTAAATAGTTTTTAAAAGAAATTTATAAGTTAAGGGCTTTTGCAGACAACTTGGTGTTCGTTTTGGAAGATGCTTTGAATGGAATTGAAACATTAATGGGCACATTAAAATAATTTGGTGCATTGACAGGTTTCAAGATTAATAAACAAAAGACGAAGATGCTAACAAAATATGAAAATAGAACAGAATTGATGAATAAAATAAGATCGAGAAGAAGGTAAAATATTCACTATGACAAATAATGAATAATTGTATATTATTTCAAAATAATAATGTTAAAACATGGAATGAAGTTTAAAAAGATAATGTTAAGATGGAAACTACAACTATCCATGCTGAGGAGAATTTCTGTGATAAAAATTAATGTCCTGCCTGGAATAATATTTTTGTTTCTGACAGTATCTGTTTTGATAACTGATGCTCCAATTTAAATAGTGGCAGAAGGGTGAATCTAAATTTGTGTGAAGGGGGAAAAAACACAAGGTAAATATAAAGTATTACAAGATGTAAAGAAAAGATGCTGCTGAGGAAGGAGGAGGAGAATGCTAAGATATAGAAGGCTCTTGGTGTTAAAAGGACATGACCTGAGACTTAGTGGATATTTGTGAAAGAACAAAATCAAGGTTTAATGTTTAAAAATCACTTTGTTAGATGTGCCACATTGAGAACATGGAACAGATACAAACCCAAGTTGTGCCCGAAAACACCTTTGTGGCTCTTACCACAAGAAGGATTTTATAGATGAAATAATAATAGTCAAATATAAATTGTTAACAACTGTGAGATACTAGAATTCTGTCAGGTGGAATACAAAATAAAACCAAGAGATACAATTATTTCTTTATAACAGCCATGTGTTTATTGATTTAGAGATGTGGCTATATGTATCTTTTTGAGTGAAGTTTCAGATCTATGGATGGTGGCCACCTTAGTCATATTTAGTATACATTTGTTGAAATTGGTAGAATCTAGTTTCAATGATTCAACACCGGCTCTAAATATAACTAATTCTATATCCAAATAAGAGGGATTTGGTGGCTCAGTGGCTAAGACGCTGAGCTTGTCGATCGAAAGGTCAGCAGTTCAGCGGTTCAAATCCCTAGTGCCGCATAACAGGGTGAGCTCCCGTTACTTGTCCCAGCTTCTGCCAACCTAGCAGTTCGAAAGCACATAAAAAATGCAAGTAGAAAAATAGGGACCACCTTTGATGGGAAGGTAACAGTATTCCGTACGCCTTTGGTATTTAGTCATGCCAGCCACATGACCACGGAGACGTCTTCAGAGAGCGCTGGCTCTTTGGCTTTGAAATGGAGATGTGCACTGCTCCCTAGAATCGGGAATGACTAGCACATGTGCGTGAGGGGAACCTTTACCTTTTATATCCAAACCATATATTTCTGGAGAATTGTGACAAAGAAATGAAAGTTAAACAACTACAAAGAAGGGAAGGATTTTATTCTTACGATGAAGAAAAGTCCATTCTGAGACAGATAATGGGATTTCCTAAACTAAGTAACCATTGAGCTGAAGTGCTCTGAGGGAAGAAATTTTTAAAACATTTCTTTGAGGTTACAGGCTGGGCAACAGAAGGAAATTTGCCATGTCCTTGGATCCAAAGCCATTCAGGGATTTAAAGGAGAGAGAAGCACCTTAGAAGGAAACAAGCAGCCAACAAAGAAATCTTAGAACTGACTCAAGTGTCTATGGAGAGTCTCAGCCATTCAGTTCATGTTTTTTGCAAAGCTGCTTTCTTAAGAGGCAACTGGACAAGAAGCTTCTTCAGCTCAACTGACATAAATGTGATCTAAATGGGAAAGTACATCATGATTTGATTGACAGGTCCTCATGAGAACATCCCTTCCCCCAAATGAAGTTAAAGCATTTTTAAAGCAGAGACATTTGGTTAGAGGTGACACAATCAGATAAGTTTATACAATCTAATTATCTGTAGAAAGGGGCGGAGAGTTGTTTGAATTATACATTATCATTCAGAAATCTCATAAGCCAGTTTTACTGTATTTGGGGACCTCTGCTCAGAAATTCTATGATGTCATTAGTTCTCCCTAATTATATACCTAGTTCTATGATATGAATCAGGGGTGGGTTACCTTTACTATCGGTTTGCATTGTGCCTGCGCGCATGTGCAGATCACTTCTGATGATGTCCGGGTCAGTGGGAGGAGCCTCCCTCAGGTTTTACTATGGATTCTTGCGAACCGGTCCAAACCAGGGGCAACCCACCAGGGGTAGGTTCTAATTTTTTTTACTACCGGTTCTGTGGGCGTGGCTTATTTTGTGGGCATGGCTTGATGGTCATGTGACAATTCTTTAGGATTTAGCAGAGGTACTAGTCTACCAGGCTTTTAACTGCTTGCAGAGCTGTACCGGTCTACCCATTTATTTTTGCAGGCACGGGTCTATTCATTTGTTTTTGGAGGTACCAGTCTACCACCAAACTGCCTTTTACCACTGATCAGATGTAGGACGGCCCTTTGAAGCCCCGCAGCAAGAGTTTAAACAGTTTTTCCTTATAGCCCATCAGCTGGGAGTCAGGAGGCAGCAATAGATTGGGGGTAGGGCCAAATAAAAGGTAAGAATAATGCAGGGGTGTGGGAGGGGCGGTGGCAGGCAGAACCAGTTCGGTGATATATTGTCATCGCTACCAGCTCGGCAGAACCGGGCTGACCCGGGAGGAACCCACCACTGCAACCCACCACTGATATGAATTCCTGGGAAAGCAGAGGCCAATCATTGTCTAATATTTTTAAGTTTAAGCTTAAGTTTATTTAACTTGTATACCACCCTTCTCCCAAAGGACTCGGGGCGGTGAACAGCCATAAATAAAACATATAAATACAACATTTAAAACCCACTAAAATCCAATTAAATAAATTTGGCCATAGAAATATTAAAACCCCAATAATTTAAAACAAATTAAAATTTATAATATTATTAAAAAGGGGGGAATCAGGCCAGGCCTGCCTGGAGAAATAAAAAGGTCTTAAGAGCGCGGCGAAAGGTGCGTAGGTCCGGGATCATCCAAATCTCTGGGGGGAGCTCATTCCAGATAGTAGGTGCCCCCACAGAGAAGGCTCTCCCCCTGGGGGCCGCCAGTCGACATTGTTTGGCCGACGGCACCCGGAGGAGGCCCTCTCTATGACAGCGTACCGGCCGGTGGGAGGCCACTGGTGGCAGTAGGCGGTCTCGTAAATAACCAGGTCCTAAGCCATTTTGGGTGAAATCCAGAAAAATTGCTGCACTAAAAAGCTTAGTGAAGTTCTAAAGAATAATAAAAAGTTAGAAGATGTAAAAAGGGTCATTCGTTTCCACTAAGGAAAAGTTCATACAAGTAGTCTGATGCAATAGACATGATCCAGGATAACTAAAGGTCAGAATGATTCTAGTAACAGCAAAATTAACAGTAATAGTAACAGAGTTGGAAGGGACCGTGTAGGTCATTTAGTCCAACTCCCTGCTCACGCAGGAGACCTGTACTAGGGATTTGAACTGCCAAAATGCTGACCTTTCTGATCGACAAGCTCAGTGTCTTAGCCACTGAGCCACAAAATTATGACTTTAAGAACAAAAGAGCCTTGGTGGCGCAGCAGACTAAAGTGCTGTTAAGTAGCACCAGCTGCCTGCAATTACTGCAAGTTCGAATCTCACAAGGCTCAAGGTTGACTCAGCCTTCCATTCTTTCGAGGTAGGTAAAATGAAGACCCAGACTGGGGGGCAATAAGCTGACTTTGTATAAAAAAGAACACCGCTTAGGGGGGGCCAAAAGCCTTACTAAGCAGGTATATACAAAAGTATGAAGGCCATTGCTTAATGCATTGTAAGCCACCCTGAGTCTCCGGAGAAGGGCGGCATATAAATCGAACCAATAAATAAATAAACAAATAAATAAATAAGTAAGTAAGTAAGTAAGTAAGTAAATACATACATACATACATACATACATACATACATACATACATACATAAATATTATTTAGATATGGCCAAAATAACATGAAGAGAAATATTACAGTATATAAATTGCTCAATAAAGACAACAGAAAGGTACAATGAAACAAAGATCAGGAAGAACAGTTCAACCATTATTTTAGCTATGTTATATACAATGAGAAGATATATGTTCCATCAGACAACTGTGAACAGACACAAAAGATACTGGATTTAAGGCTGAGAGTGATAGAAATATGTTAAGCAGGATATATAGAGAAGAACTTCTCTCCATATATATATAAAAAAATTCGTTGCTGATCCAACAGATCCCTTTCCCTTCATGAGTTTCCTTGTCATCTTTACTACATATGCTCATGATGAGCATTAATAAATAATGGGTAGCAGATAGAACTGGCAGTCAATTGGTGGCCGGTATAGTTCAACCACGGAAAAATAAATTCACCTCAGTAATTTGGTCTGATATATGGAGGTTTTATCCATATTTAATCATTCTGTAAGTAGTTATATTGAAACCAGAGGGACTTTGAAATATCTTTATGATTAAACTAACTGTCTGCTTTTGCTAATCAGTCTAAGGCAGTTCCTTATTTCTAACATTAGCCACTTGTAAGCAGGGTATATTTTCTTTGCTTAGAATTTGAAAGTATTCTGACATTCTGGACAAAGATTCATAGGTATGTGAAATATTTGCCATCAGTACTGGCAGGTTGATTGAACGGAATCTATTCTACTGGTTATCTTTTTGTTGGATAAAGAAATACTCCCTTTTAAAATATTATTTTTGTACTAAAGTCTTCACTCCTCAGCTTTTTGATTCCTAACTCCTAGCAATTTCAAGTTAATCACTGTTCTCTGTAAAAGTGAATTCTGGGAGGCAAAGAGTTGATAATACTGGAGCCAAAAGGCATGTCCAGCAAACAAGAGAAAGACATCAACATGCTTGAATGAGTCCAAAGCTATGCAGTTTAAAATAAGCAGCCTCTACAAAAAAAAAACCTTGAGTGGAGGAGGTATTCTGCTGTTAGGCCTACTTGAGCCTCTTACAGATTACAATGTTCTGGAGGAGGACATGGATGGTTAGTTGAAACCTTATCCCTTTTATTAGGCAGCGAGGTGTATACAACATATTAATACAAGTCCCTTTTGTAAATGTATAATCCATTGCCGTATTTTCTGATAGGCTGACTTCTCAAATTAAATTTGTGGCTTAATGGCGAGCCAAGTAGAACATTAAATATACGACTTTTCCTATTTAGATGTGTTATTCTGTTAACTATCCCTCCTGAATCCACAATAATGTAATTCCTAAAAGCATTTTTGGGGAGTTGTGTCCCAACTCTTGTCTCATTGTAGTAAAAATCTGCATAGAACAGACATGATTGCACATACAATTATTTTAATTTTTTTTTTACCAGCACTATGTTTATAAATAAACCAACATATATTGACAAACACACTGGGTATTTAGATGCAATCATATAGACAGAATGAAAACGGAGTTTGAAATCCAACAATCCAAATCCAGAAAGAAAGAAAGCCAAAGGAAAGGGCATTCATTTTTTTAAGCACTGCCCTTCTTTTTAAGGGGCCTTGGCCATTTTGGTGATAGATGGACAATATTAAAAGTTCATCTGAAGGAAGCAGACCTCTAAATACTAATTCCAAGCTAAGCTTCGGATGCTTTAAATGTCAGATCTATGCACAAATTATTTTAAACCCAGTGCTGCAAGTGCGTTGCCCTAAATATGAGCCTGCTTTGCTGTAACTGTGTCCTGCTGAACAATAAGCCTAAAGAATAAATAGGCCCTGCAGGGAGAGATTAGCTACATGACCATAAAATTGGTGGGAGGAAACCGGGGATGCTAAGCAAACAAGGGAAAGCAAATGGAAATGTCCAAGGTAACTAGAACTCTGTGGTGAGATATTAAAATATTATAGCTCTCTTAGAAAAGGGAACATAGTGAACTCATTAATGGTAGTGGACGAATCATACACGATTAATACGTTGGAAACACAAGGATCAATTCTTTTTAATGTTACAGATCCATTATTTTCCTTAAGGGAAAATAAAATACACAATGACTTAAGCAACGAACATGAAATATAGGCCATTTTATTTATGGATCCCTGTCAAAGCTCACTTGTAGACATTTAAGATTTATGACATCTCATGATTTATGTCATAGAGGAATAAATTCCATATTTCACCATAAAGCCATATCCTTCACCAGATGATGCTGAAATTCAGATGAAGGTCTGAAGTACATAAACCACTGCTAAGCATTTCAGAATAGTCAGGAAGGGGCTCTGTTTGGTCTCCAGAGTTCAAAGGGCATAATAAAGCACACAGATGTTAAGCCAATTGGTTTGTCCTTGTCTGTGTCTCAGAATGGTAGCCAACGTTCCTATAAACTTCCTCCTAGTTAGATGGTTGAGAGAGATAAGTATAATAACATTGCTAGGGCACTAATTCTATAATTTATAGTTGTATAATTTTTGTCATATATAATTATTCATAGTTTTCATGTCACTCTGTTTTACATACAGTGTGTTTTACAGTCTGTATTGAAATAATTCTAAAGGCAGGCAGATTTGGAAACCTATTATCTCCCTAATAAAAATGCACTTTCCATCAACCTTCTCCAATCTGGATAACAGTAGGAACTGCTGGAAGCTGAAATTTAGGAATATTTGACCAGCCACCATTTTCCTATCACTCCTATAAGGCATGCTGCCAATCTAAATTCATTTAGAGTGCTTTTGTTACAATCAATATTAGACATTTCCAAAAATTCTCTTTCTTGCAATTCTTATCAGTTAGAGTGATGAACTTTTGCATTCTCAAGTCTAGGAAGGGCTAGAACAGAATTTGACAATCTGGAATTCCACATGCATTTGGGTACCAAAATTCTCAACCACAGAACCTAATTTTCCTGTTTCAACAAGCTGAAAATTTCCAGGTGAGAGAAGTGTCATTCCAGTCTCATTCGCAAGTAACATTTCTACTCAAAGCTGTTTAGGTTTAATCTGGCTTTATCACTTTATCAAGAACAAATCTTATCTGATAATGCTTTACATTTATTAATGACATCTTTTAATTATGGAAGGAGGGGATTTTTGAGAGCATGTTTGACAGTACTAAATAAAACTAATTCAAAGTGGCAGAGAGAAGGAGAGAGGATCATACATAATACAACTGATTTGAAATTGCAAACAGAATCCAAAAATGTTGTAATGAGTTTGATGGAATACGGCATACCATCTTAAGAACCTGTGAGAAAGAATGACTTGGAAAACTGCAGCTGATTAAATAAGGATTACCATACATAAAGATCAACAATTTCTTGAATTGGAGCTGGCCAGTGAAAAGCAGCACTTATTTAAAAGCCAAAGTAAGCTTCAGAAATCAGTAGATCTGAATAAACTGTGGGAAAGGAGATCTATTCCTGGAAAGGGACTAGCCTGTCAGCTAGCTATTGTGCACAAATGTACAATAAAAATAGTGTGTAGCAGAAATGTGGAGTCATGAAAAAGGGCTCCTTCCTAGCATCTAAGATACATCCTTTGATTAAAAGTTGTGGGGCTGTGACCCACAGAAACAGTGACACCTTGGAAAGGGCCCCAAAGCAAGATATGCTAAAAATATTCACTTGCCAATCAGGTCTTAAAGCAAATGGCATGTAATTAATTTGTAGGTCTAATCTCCTATTAAACGGGATTGTTACTTCTTATAAGGCCAAGGAAAATGTCAGCACCAAAGATGGGTGAGCTAATCAAAGTAGTGTGTGACATACAAATCAGTGTTTGGCACAAGCGCTCAGAAATTGCCATGTGGGCCAACTGGCTGGGAAAAATGTCTAGCAATTAGATTGGATAGTTACTGCTGATGCCACTTGCCAAATAAAATGGCAAATGTCAAAGATGGCTAAACAAAAGCTAAATAGAAAGTAGCAGAAAATGGGCTCCAAAAATCAACTACTTCTGGAATCACAGAAAATAAATTGCTTTATTTATTTAGTGAGAGGGGACTGTTGATTCTCATTTTTTTCTTGTGTAGCCAGTGCATTGGAATGAAGGAAATTCAGAAGCCAACAGTATAAAGATTGTGGACAGTTTGGAAAGAAAGAGATTGATCAAAAGCAGCTGGGGTTGATGGACTCTTTATAGAAACCTGCTTTGGTGGAGGAAGAGATTTCTGCCATTTCTCCACTAATGGCTTATGGAAACTCCATAACATCATTGAGCCATCAAGCCTGTTCTCATTATAGCTACTTTGGCAGAAAGGACCTATGTTGACTCTAGAATAAGAGTGTCAAACTCAAGGCCCATGGGACAGATCTGGCCTGTGGGGTGATTAGATCTGGCCTGTTGGGCCGCCCTGAAAACAGTGAAGCACCAGCACCAGCACCCGTGGTGCCTGTCAGTGAAAACGGAGCTCAGGAGGGCCGCATTTAGCTGGCAGAGTGTTGCAGGAGGCCATCACAGCCAGAAACAGAGCTCGGGAGGACTGCATTTCATTGGCAGAGTGTTGTAGGAGGCAGTGGTGGGTTGCCCCCGGTTTGCACCAGTTCTATAGAACCAGTAGTAAAACCGGTGGGAGGCTCTGGCCACCGACCCTGACATCATCAAAATGCTCCTGCGCATGCACAGAAGCTCCTGTGCATGCACAGAAGAGAGCACGCGTGCGGCCCCACTGCAAACTGGTAGTAAAGGTAAGTAGAACCCACCCCTGCTAGGAGGCCATCACAGCCAGAAACAGAGCTCAGGAAGGCCACATGCAGCCCTCCTGAGCTCAATTTTTGCTGGCAGAAGGTTATAGGAGGCCGTTGCGGCTGGCAGAGCACTCGGGCCACCACAGGTGCCCTTGACACGAGTGACGTTAAGGTGGCCACGCCCATCCTGGCCACACCCACCCCAGCCTGATGCAGCCCTCAGTGAAATTGAGTTTGACACCCCTGCTCTAGAAGATATTTTACATTGCTAACAAGGAAATGACTATATCAGAAATAGGAAATAGATGTTGATGATGTTTAATGGTGAAGGAATTGCAATAGAGATGTTGATTTTATTAATAAGCAATCATGGTCAATACAAAAAGCAAACCTGAATCTAACAAGCTTTAAATTTGTAATGAATGTGTGTGTGTGTGCACGCATGCGTGATATATCATAATTTCACAACTCATAGCTGTTTTATTTACATGTAGAATGGGAATTTCAGATTCATAGCTTAACCTATAATTAAAATCCTGAACAATAAATAGATGGTTTAACCATGTCAGAAAAAAGCAATTGAGGTGACAATCAGACGCCCAACACTTTTAGAAAAATCTTACTTGGGAAGCAAGAAATAAATCCAAAAGTATCTGTTTATCATGAGGGCATGAGTGGATAACTTTTGTTTTATTGTAACAAGTGCTTCAGAATAGAATAGAATAGAATAGAATAGAATAGAATAGAATAGAATAG
>WNWU01013815.1:5454339-5490171 GCA_012654045.1 Ptyas mucosa | reverse complement strand
AATAGAATAGAATAGAATAGAATAGAATAGAATAGAATAGAATAGAAATTTTTATTGTGTAATTATTTTATTGTGTGATTGGACAAACAAGGAATTTGTCTTGGTGCATATGCTCTCAGTGTACATAAAAAAAGATATGTTCATCAAGAATCGTAAGGTACAATACTTAATGATAGTCCTAGGGTACAAATAAGCAATCAGGAAACAATATCAATATAAATCGTAAGGATACAAGCAACAAAATTACTGTCTTACAGTGATAAATGGAAGGAGATCGGTGGTGGGAACCCATGAGAAGATTAATAGTAGTGCAGACTTAATAAATAGTTTGACAGTGTTGAGGGAATTATTTGTTTAGCAGAGTGATGGCATTCGGGAAAATGCAGATGAAGGGCGGGGTGCGGGAACAAACTTTAGATTAAAGTGTAAATAGGCCCATCTGCATGTTAGAAGGTTTTGACATAATTTCAAAACTTGAAGTAACAACATTGCAAATGCAAATTTCACATGTCATTTCTAAGTCAGTACTTTCCAACCTTGTGCCCTCCATATGTGCTAAAACTACCTTTTCGGAAATTCTTATTCATGCTGGCTGAGAATCTTGGGAGATGTAGTTGAATGTAGAGAACACCAAATTGGGCAAAAGTGAGTTTTGCTGATAAACTAAAATTTGGGAAGTGTATATAATGACAATAGGGCATGTGCAATGTTTTTACTTGTACATTTAGCATATCTGAATGTGATCTAGGTCTCATTTGTGGTGAAGAAGACAAAACAAATCCAACAAGTAATGTTAAATTTGATTCTCTGAAAGCCGTTCAAGGTGCAAGATAGTTTACTAAGGAATTAATGTATTTGACAAGACATTAAGTAACTCAATTCTCCAGTCATCTTCCAACACAATGCCTGATTATCTGCTTCATCACATATCTGTTCTTGCTCAAACCTGTTGAGTTATATGGATACTTTTGTTACTTAGTAGTGTGGGAAACACACCCATTTGCTGTGTTTTTTTACCTGAAGTCAAGCTTATATAAGATTTAGTTTCTGAGAAGGCTTTACATTTGGGGCACATGAAAGCACTTGTTTCTATCCATATTCCCAGCAGCAGTAGTTTTTATGTCGGTAGAAGTGGTAGCATAAGAAAGAACCACATTTTTACAAATTAATGTTACATGTGGTTATGCATGCTTGTCTCTCTGGAGCTGTAGAGTTGGATTTCAATTAAAATGTACTCAGGGAAAATAATTAGCCAAGGGATTTAAATTCCCTTGATTTCGTTGAATTTTTTTTTTTACTGACTTTATCTCCCTATTGAACTGGAAATTAGCGGTAAAAAAATGAACAGATTAAAATATTGTAGGATTTCTGAATTCAAATTGATAAAGTGTTGGCACATAACCCACCAGGTTTAACTGTGGTTGAAAAGAAGAGAGTGTAGATGAGGCAACATGAGGGATAGTGGAATAGAAGACAAAGAATTGGGGAAGATCACAAAATACGAAAACATGAAAATCGAAATTGAAAGTCTAAACCAGGACTGGTTATCCCCAAAACTATTGGCATACTGTGGTCAATTTTGGGTGGCACTTAGAAAATAAGTGTATTGACAACATTTCTATCTGTCAGTTACAAAAGGTCACACACTGCTTGGATCCATACATATACAGCACTGATACATCACCATATCCTGAGGAAAACTTAATGCATATGAAGAGATGAGTGTGTCTGTCTTCAAGTTATTTTTTGACTCTTGGCAAGCCTAGCATAATTTCTGCAGTTTTCTGGGTAAGGTTTTTCAAAAGTGGTTTGTCATTGCCTTCTTCCTAGGCTGAGAGAGAATGGCCCAAGGCCACCTAAGCTGGCTTGTGCCTAAGGTGGGGATAGAACTCACAGTATCCTGGTGTCGAACCTGGTGCCTTAACCACCACACCAAACTAACTCTTTTAAATAAAACATATTCCTGTTTTTTTTAATCACAGTGAAAAATTGTAGGATTTTTAGATTCTACAAGCAATTGTAGAATTACAATATTTACAAATATTGTAAATATTTGTATTACATGGGAAATGAGTGTTATCCAATATCAGTATCATAGGAAGAAAATAGTGGGTCTTATGTGCTTTTGTCTAGATGTCTGAATAAATAGTAATAAATAATATTATAAAATTATTATGTTGATGTTCTTAAATTAAATTTTAGTTTATTACAGTTATAGAACAATACAATTATAAAATAACCTAACATCTATGAGTGAGCTTCACAATTCAGCCTATATTAAACTTTAACGCAGACACTAAAATCACATAAAGGGTAATAACATGTAAAATTACAAAAAAAAAGTGATAATACTTAGAATTTAAATGAATGACAATTAAGTAGAATGAGTTGAATTGGGTTGAATTGATGTTATGTTTTAAGTGATGATACATGATGCAGACTACAAATAATTGTACAACAGTAGCACATGAGCTAAGATTTCATATGCCATCTTATATCTAGTATAGATATGTTTCTTTGTAGTAATGTTCTATGTCATTAAGGGTAATGAAGGAATTGCAATTACAAAAAGAAGCTTTAAAGAGCAGCTTTAATGCATGCTAACTTTCCCTTTGGGGAAAAGAAAAATTAAAATTGTTCAGTAGGTGGGTGGGTTTTGGAAGAAGTGACAACTGTGTCAAAATGCTGTATTTGAAAAATGAGACCTTAATTTCCTAACCTGCTGCCTTTTCAAATTGCAAATCACCAGAAACTTAACTCCTTGGAAGCAAATTCAGGTCTGTAGTTAACTGGATACCTCGTAACAAACTACGAGAAATGAACCTCGTTATCCATGTGCTTCAAGAGTCCAAATCCTGTTTCTTCCTGTTTCTTTTTGCAACTTTAAGATGTGTGGACTTTGACTCCTAAAACTGCCAGGCAACAGTCCTGCCAGCTCTACCAGGTAAACTAGACACAAAACATGAATAGATGAGCTAGTTCTACTTTATTGTAAAGTTTTATTAACAGCCCTCTACTTTATTAACAGAATCTTGCAAGTCTGAAGGTACACGCCTCCTGCCATCACTTTTAACCACCAGATCAACTAGGTCAGGTATCTCTTAATTTCTTCCTTTGACTATTAAACCACTGGGGATTCCCCCCCTTTTTTTCCCCCTGATAGTTTCCTAGGTATTATCTCTTCTCCTTGTCTCTCAGTGTTATTGTGACATACCAATACAAGTCTACACATCTTAAAGTTGCCACTTGTGAGGCCATTTGTTTGTTCCCATTTCCAATAGGCTAATATTCTAGCACTGTATTCTGAGTTTGGTTTAAAAGAAACTCTGGGCACAAATGATTCCAGATGGGTACATTGCCATTTAATCTGGACCTTCATCAACCTTGGCTGAATTTTAAAAAGTGAGCAGGGTTGAACCTGTTAAGTGCTCGGGGCTACGACAATGCCTACGGGCTTGCTGGCTGCTGGGCGATCCTGATTGGCTAAGACGCAAGCATCCAAAAGGAGCGGGAAAAACACAACCCTGTCATTGGTTACCCATCTGACAGCTCTCGTATTTAAGAAGCGGTCAGATGGCAATTGTTGCTGTTGCCCTCATGGGAGTTTAGCATTGTTAGTTGACTTGTTGTTAGCAATAAAGATTGTTTGTTAATTGCAACCTGCCTAGCCTCAGTTCCTACCTGCCAAGTTCTCCTGACAGAGCAGCACCTGGTTAGTGTTTGGATAAAAGTCCACTTTAAAATCTCAAAACTATAGGATTTGCATATTAATATTAAGCTACAGATAGTCCACAACTTACAACCAGTTGCTTAGCAATGTTTGAAATTACGATAGATCCTCCCCCAAAGGAACTTCTCACCAGGTTCAAAGTTACAAGTTGCCCTCCCCCATTGTCATATGATTGCATTTTTGGTGCTTGTTAACTAGCCTACATTTATGGCCGTTTGCAGTACAGCGCAGTCCCATGACCACATTTTATGCTGTTTTTGTGGGAACCAGCAATTGACTTCCACATTCTGGCAAATACTGCCTCATAGTGAACAATGAATTTGCTATATGACTGTGGCATTGACTTTATGGCCACATCATTCACTACATCCACATCTACATAAAGGTCATGTGGTAACCTGCTTTGCGACTATCACAGCTTATGACCGTAATTGCCAAACTTAATTATGGTTGTAAATGGAGAACTTGTTGTGGCCCACCAGCAGCCAGCGGAGCTGATGGCAGACTCAGACCGTGAGGAGATTGGGGAGGAACATGGGCCAGTCCTGGAGTCTGGGGAAGGCTCTGATGAGGGCTCTGCATCAGAGGCAGAGATGGGGCCAGCTGCCTTCAGAGTCAGACATCATTGCGGCAGAAGAACATCTGGAGCCTGTTCCCAGTGTGCACATGCGCAGAGCTGCCAGGAGAAGGGAACAGCTAAGGAACAAGGGTCGACTCAGGAGTAAAGTCACAGGTGGATGGTGAATGGCCCCTCCCATAGGGAATAAAGAGGAGTGAAAGGGGAGGGGAGTTTGTAGGAGACAATTAGTTCAATTCATTAGAGTGAAGATCTGTTTCTGACTTCTTGCCAAGTATTGTCTGGTACAGAGTGCTGTTTGGAAGATATCGGCCTAGCAGCTCTCCAAGCCTGATAAAAGTCTGTAGTTGTGAAATCTCCTGAAAGACTGTTGGCTGGGACTTTGCTGTAGAGGAATTCCCTTTAAGCTAAATAAAAGGGAGTTTATCGTGCTTTTGGGAAGCCTAAGTCAGAACAGAACTATCTGTAAACAAGTAGCCTTCAAGTAAAAGGCTCTTTTTTAAAGAAAAAAAAGGCAACTTTTATAAGGCTATTGTTGTAAGGGCATGGGTTCTTGGTAACAGAGCACAGGTTGGGAAAACTCTGAGAATTTCCATGTTTCCAAATAAAGGAAAAGAACGCCAGTTTTTATAGAACAACTGAAATGGAAAAATATTTGCCCAAACCACAGGCACTTGCACACAGACAGCAGAGCACAGAACTAGTCTAATGATCCCTCAGAAGTAAATACAAGAAAATCAAGGTCACCTGTGCCTCCCTTTGAAGACCCAATGGGGATTCTTAGATAAACATCTTCAGAACCAGGTCAATGCATGCAGAGCATTGTCAGGCACTCCTTCAAGGACCAAAGTCCCAGGCCAAGGAACAGTGAATTAACTACTTTTTTGAAAGACTTTTAAAATGTTCCTTTCATTATTTTAAAAGGGACAAACCGTATTTATAGATTGCAAAATGCCATCATCATTTCCGTCACTAAAATCCATTTTCAGGAAATGTAGTTTTATTTTATAGATGTGGTACTTTATTTAGCCTGGCCCTGTAGATCTGAACCACAGCAAAGGAAAGGGGAGAGATATGACTCATGACATAATTTCCAATTATTTATTAATAATGACACTACCAAAAACATTTTGTATGTATTATTCATTTAAAAAAAAAAAGCCGCAAGACTAAAGTATAGCATAATGGCTTTTCACTGTTTTGCAAATAATGGCAAATGTGTTTTAAAAAGCTTTGACCAAGCAAAAGGTTGCTTCTGTCCCTCTGGTATGCTGAACATACACAATTTGTGAAACCTTGTTTGGCCTTTTGATGTTGATTGGGGAAAGTCTCTCATCGTCTATTCCAAAGCGTTAAAAAGGAAAATCCATTAGTGTAGCATTGGTGTAAATATACTGATACCTTGCCAAATCCAGAGTTAGGGATGGATGGCAGTGTCCTCAGCATACTGAATATGGAATACGGGTTTGATTTTCTAGGTCAGACATTTTATTACAGGTAGCCCTTGAGTTAGAACCACAATGGAGCCTGCCCAACATGATTGTAACTTATGATGGTTATAAATGGGTCACCCACATGACCAATCTGATTTTAGGACCTTTGTTGCAACAGGTGTTAAACAAACACTGCTGTTGTTAAGTATACCAATGCTATGGTCTGTTTTTTTTTTCTGTAAACGAGAAGTAAATGCCAGTTCCTGGCAAAACTGTCATAAAACATGGCCACATGATCACACAATGCTGTAAATAGCCATAAATGCAGCCCAGTTGCTGAGCAGCCGGAGTGCTGTAAAATGACTGGGGGAGAATGGCCAACAAAAATTTAAATTTGGGTTGTATGCACTCCCTGGGAGGTCCATCATAATGTTAAGCGACCAGTCATAAGTCAAAGACTATATTATTCAACATACAGGTTGAATAGTAAACAAGTTTACTTCTTAGACTAGTGATTTAGAATCCATTTTCATTGGAGGGCATTTCTAATCAAGATTTCCCATTTCTCTTATGAATGCCTCCAAGAGGCTATAGATGTTGCCACTCTCAGCTGTAAAATGTGTATATGCCAACAAAGAAGCTATACATGTTATTTTCTAAAACATTCTAGAACCTGACTTGCTAGCTTGCTGATTAACATTTATTGAATAAATTTACTATGTAGATTTTTCTTTTCTCTGTCCAGTCTATGTCCACTTATCCTTTTTCACATGCAAGTCAGCACTTCATATTGCTATTGACAAGTGTTGATTATATGTAGGTGAAAGTGCACGACTTTAATTTTTTTGGGAAGGGAGAAATGAAATATATTAAATTTTAAACGTTTATGTTTTATACAATTTTGTAATTGTATAAAAATATTAAAATCCCCCATTCCAAACTCTTCAGAAAACCATCCAAAACACTGCCCTTAGTGTTATCTTTCCACATTTTTAAATAAGCTGCTCCAATGATTCAATATTTTTTTTTATTTTATGGATTAAACAACTTTTCCCTCTCCCTCCCTTCCATCCCCCAGACATAGATTCATATTCAAGCATATGAACACAGCAACATCCGTTCGTTCTTCATGTCCCTTCAAAAGATCGGTCATCCCAATAATCTCCAATGAGATCTTTCTAGTTATCCCAAATCTTTTCATTTAGGCAAATTTAAGATTTGTTACTCATGGATCTACTCCCCCATCCCATCCTTTGGAGATCTCTGATATTTTAAAATAAATTTCCAGTCAAATGTGATCCAATCATTAGATGCAGCACTTTAATTTTTCATTTCATTTATTTATTTGTCAAGTACGTATTAGATAATATATATAAGTATAAGCATGAATTGAATACATAAAATGAATACAAATAAAGGGAACATTAGGACAGGGATGGTAGGCACTCTGGTGCTCTTATGCATGCCCCTTACAGACCTCTTAGGAATGGGGCGAGGTCAATAGTAGACAGTCTTAGGAGGCTTCCGCTTCCGGTTCCGCTGGCGACAGACTTTGATCGGGCTAGCTCTGGCCCCAGAGTCTGATCCCCCCCATCTGGAGGCCCTTTGGGCCAAGCGCCCCATTATTGGGGCGTTTGCCGTTTGAGGGCGGCTCGCCAGGGGTCCCCTGCCTCACTTCCAGGGGCCGGGAGGCCGATGCTGGCGCGCCCGAGGCTCCAGAGGGGGTGGGAGGCGATCGGCGGCTTTTTTTCGAGGCCGCCGAGGCGCCACAGCGCCTAAGGGGACCGGTGCTACCTAAGAAGGCACAACGGACTGTACTGACTGATTGCAGAGTGGAGCAGGCATCCTGGAGGCGAGAGGGGGGGTTGGAGTTTCCCCCCCCCTTGTAGCTGGAAAGGTGCCGTGGCAGAGAACTAGGGGGAAGGAGATGGGGTGAAACCCCTTACCTTTCTGACTTTTCCTTGGAGGATGGCTGTGGCAGAGTTTCTTGGAGAGGTCTGGTGGCCCCTCCCCCCGGCAGACAATGGCGGCCGTCTGACTTCCTGCTTCTTTATTTATGATTGAAGACAACATTCTCCTCTGGCTTCCTGTTTGACCTACTCTATACTTCGGACTCGTTGCTCCTGTGAGCGCCCACTGGTGGACAGTTGAAAAATTACTTTGATTGCTAATCCCTCTTTCTTCTCTGGAGGTTTGCCCTTTGATTTCTCATCTTCTACTGATCTAAGATGGCTAAGGGCCACAAATCAGCAGCAACTGACATGGGGAAAATTTTGGAAAGACTGGCGATATTGGACCAAAAGTTGGACAAGTTAGATGACGTCCAAAAAGGATTATCTGAAATTAAATCTGAAATGACACTTATGAAAAAAGATTTAAATGATGTTCAACAGCTGGCAGAGCAAAACAAGAAGAAGATGGGGGGTCTGGAGGGGGAGGTACGGGCACTCCAGAAGGTGGAAGATGGGAGAGGAAATGCAATGTTAACCTTACAATTGGATAAGATGTCTTATTTTCTCAGGTTCAAAAACGTGGAACAACTTGACCAGGAAAATTTGAGAGAAGTGATGGTTAAAATGTTGGGTGAATTTTTAGAAAGAGATTTGGAGTCTATTGGAAGGGATGTGGACTTGGTGTACAGAGTAAACTCACAATTTGCAATTTTACATAATCTACCAAGAGAGATTCATATTAAATTTGTGAGAAGGGAACTGAGAGATGAGATATTGAGAAAACAAAGACTGGGGGCGCTGGTGTACAGGGGCAAGGAGATCACCATCCTGAAGCAGATTCCCAGACAGGTACGAGAATTAAGAAGAAAATATTATTTTTTATCAAATAAGCTGTACCTCAAGGGAGTAGGTTTTAGGTGACTGATTCCGGAGGGTTTGATGATTTTCTGGGAGGACAGTAAGAAGAAAATTAATAATGTAACGGAAGCTAAGGCTTTTTTTGACCAACATAAATCCTTCCTAGGTGGAGAAGATACAGGAGCCGAAGAGGGGGAAGTATTAGATGATCAAGGAGCGGAGGCGGACGGAGCTGTTGCGGCCCGGGAGGGGGAGGGAAGCCAGACCATGGTTTTAAGAGCCAGAACTAGGAAATGAAGAAAGGAGGGGAATCTATTGTTTAAGGTTTTTTTAATTGACATTTTTCTTTTCTCTCTCTTCTTTTATTGTATTTTGTATAACACTCTTTTTTTTTTGTTTATATAATTTTTATATAACCTGGTTGTTTGTTTTGATTTAAGATAATAATGTCTGTTGTGTGAGAAATTTAAAAAAAGAAAATAATAATTGAAATATCTTTTTATAAAGATATTGAAAATTCAACATATTGTAAACCATAATATTGTATATTCTTAACCAATAAAAACTTTTTATTATAAAAAAAAATAAAAAAAATAGTAGACAGTCTTAGGTTAAAATTTTGGGGGTTTTAGGATGAAACCACAGAGTCAGGTAGTGCATTCCAGGCATTGACCACTCTGTTGCTGAAGTCATATTTTCTCTAATTGAATTTGGAGCAGTTCACTTTAAGTTTGTATCTATTGTGTGCTCATGTATTGTTGTGGCTGAAGCTGAAGTAGTCATTGACAGGTAGGACATTGTAGCAGATAATTTTATGAGCTATGCTTAGATCATACCGAAGGTGGCATAGTTCTAAGTTTTCTAAGCCTATAATTTCAAGTCTGGTGGCATAAGGTATTTTGTTGCAAGCAGAGGAGTGGAGGACTCTTATTGTGAAATATTTCTGGACATGCTCAAGTGTATTAATGTCCGATATGCAGTGCAGGTTCCAGACAGATGAGCTGTATTCGAGAATTGGTTTAGCAAATGTTTTGTATGCTCTGATTAGTTGTGTAATATTACTGGAGAAGAAACTATGCAAGATTAGGTTTACAACTCTTAATGCCTTTTTGGCAATGTTGTTACAGTGGGATTTGGCACTTAGATCATTAGATATGAGTACTCCAAGGTCCTTGACAGAGTGAAGGTCACCTACAAGGTCGTGTCCACTCAGCTTGTATTTTGTGTTCTGATTCTTTTTGTCAATGTGTAAGACAGAGCATTTGTTGGTTGAGATTTGGAGTTGCCAATTGTTTGACCATTCCGACACAAAGTCAATGTCTTTTTGAAGGGTAGCAGCATTGTTTGTGGTGTTAAATAGTTTTACATCATACACTTCCACGCAAAAAGCAAACCCAGACCCACACCGATGATGAGGCACGACCACAGACCAGAAACCAGACCACAGCTGCATCATTGGCCACTTTAAACCCCTCCAATCCATACATGAAGCAAACTGACACCCACCATGAAGATGTGGCACGACCACGAACGCGAAGCCAAACAACAGCAATGCAGCTCACCAGCTCAAATCCCCCTGCAACTCAGACTAACCTGAGCACAGCCAAGCCCCCACCCAAACAGAGCACCCCCATCCAATCAGAGCACAGCCAACCCCCCATCCAATCAGAGCACAGCTAGGTCCCCAACCAATCAAAGCACACCTCCACCCAATCAGAACACAGCCCTGCTCCCACCCAATCAGCTCACACTCCCAATGGCAGTTAAAAGGAAGAAGCAGTTGCGATCACACATTGCTCCTGGAAGCACAAAGCCGAGAACACCAGCCTGAAGATGATGAATGAGACTTTGTCGAAACATTGCCAAGACACTTCCAATTTTACGCAGGAGAAAATATAAATATGAGATATATCTTTTGGTAGATCTGAACAAAACTGCATTGGACACAGGACCAATATATGAGCTATTTGCTATATTAGCCTTGGTCATTTGGCCTCAATTGAGAAATTTTGTAGGATAGAACATTTTAATCTTTTGCCCCTTGTGTGGTCTTAAACCAATCCTTGCTCATTACAATCACTTCCTCCCCCCACCCACCCCCAAACAAATAAACCTCTTTTTGGCAATGCAAATACAAACTCTGATATAAAAGAGAAACACATGGAATGAATGGGACTGAAGTCCAATCTTATAATTATATTCCCACTTAGAAACTTGCAAACTATGATAAGAGAAATCTTCTCAAAACTAATTGGCTTTCTTTCACCTTGTTTTTTCACCTTATCTCTCCATTATTTCATGCAACAATAAATTTATTAATAAATTGCAAAAATTATTTGCAGAAAGAGCACTATATAATGAAGCCATTAGTATGAAATGCTACTTAGGTCATCAAAGATCATTGATTGACTTAATAATCACAGATCTGTTTTTGGAAAGTGAACAATGAACCCGAGTTTACCTCTTGGTTTAGATTGTTCTGTAAATACTTTGCAAGCTGATATTGATATATATATATAAGTAATTATGATGAGATAGTAAGCTTGTTAGTTTAAGCAGACTTGGTGAATATTAAGGTTGTACTATATTTTCTAAATTATTTTTTTATTGAAATTAGTTCTCTTCCCATTTGCTTCTATGAGTACTTGAAGAGTATCAACTGATGATTTTCAGGGAATATCCCTCTACCTGTAGTACAAAGATAATAATATAAATGAAAGTGAGAAGCAATTTTTCCAATGACATAATCTCAGACAAATGCAAATATACTTAGGGCTGTGTTTAATAGAAGTTCCATTGTACAAAGCAAAAGTTTTTAGTTTATCCAAGCCTTCACCATTTTTTCATGTATTTAAGCTTATGAAGAAGATTATTTTGCACGCTCTACTTTGAGAATATTTTGTTTACTCTAATTCCTACATGTAATTTATCTTGTATCATAATTTATTCAATATTTCATTGAACATAATCTGTGTTTAATCTTGGACTAAATTACTGTAGGCCACTTTGGAGACCCAATTATGGATGATTCATAAGTATAAATAAAAGATGAATTGCTTCATTAGGAACCCAAGAGTGAGGAGTTCCCACATTACCTTGGCAATGATTATCCTTTAACTGACTGACCTTAGGAATTATTTATTTCATTTAGCATATTTATACAGCCAGCCATCTTATAAACATGTAACACTGGGCAATATGCAACACAACAGTTAATAGCTCCATCACAATCTAAAAACAATTTTAAAATAAGTAAAATAAACATATAAAGATGACATTTGTTTGCACCCAGTTTTTCCCTTACACCCAGTCTGTGTTTGTAATATTCAGTGGGCCCTCTTTGGAACCTCTATAAACTGGGAAGATTTCAGGACTGATACATTAGCAAATGATATAAAAAAGGTCCACTTGTTCAGATTTATTTCTCCTTAGACATTTCCCCTCTGCCAATGACTATGTCAAATGCAGCATTCTACTTTTTCTACTACAAATATAATTGCATTTACTCTCAGAAGCTGAAAAGTAATTGTGAGCAACCTTAAATCCACAAGGTTTTGACAGACAGGTCTTTGTCAGTTGTGCTGAATGTTAAATGTTAAATGTTGAGTAGGGTAAGTTCAGAGGACATTTAACCAAAGAATAGCCTGCAATGTTATTAATTTTTCACAGTGATGGAAATGCTTTTCAGATGGTAGCAATTAGTTTTGTTGTTATTCAGCTCCATTTATGTATTAAATTATTTGTCATTGTTACAATGGCAGATTTTCTTTATTAAGGTAATTTCATTAAGTCTTCCCAAAGTAGAATGATCGTAAAGTATTGTAAAAAGAGAAGCATCCTTTCAGGAAGGAAGGAAGGAAGGAAGGAAGGAAGGAAGGAAGGAAGGAAGGAAGGAAGGAAGGAAGGAAGGAAGGAATATAGGTATAGCTCATGGAAGAAGAAAATGAGACCAGGAGGAGCTCATATACAGTATTTTCTGTTGTGTAGTGGCAGCATTTTGGATGTGACAATAGCTCCATCCTTGTCCCACCAGATACTTAAGAATCACTCTGGAACTTTTCAGCTGGACAAGAAATGAGACTCTCAGGGTAATCATAAAAAATACATTTAATTCAGGATATTGTATGTTCAGTGCTGTTAGGATGCAAAGAGCAAACACTGAACATCTGCCACCCTCTGACAATTGCTTCTGGAGTCGCAGTGTAGGGTAACGGCAGACAGAAAAAGTTGGCCTTTCAAAGGTATTTTGCAAATGCTGATCTGCTCCAAATACTTTAAAACTTCAGTCAAATAGATTGTGAACCCTGAGAGCAGTTGATAATATTTTCTTTTCATTCTGTAACTTTGCAACATATATTTTACAGACTTTATGCATGTTGAATTATTATTTTTTCTTTAACAAAAAAAAAATGCCCACAGTCAAAAGGAGAAACTGTCCAAATATGTTGTGGGAAAGCAATTATAGGTTTTATCTCTTCTTATTCATAATCTTTCATTCCTGTTCAGAAAACTGCATAGCTGTATGTTCAGGTTTTTCACATCCATTGTTCTTCTGTACTTCAGTACTTAATTTTCTACTTTTATCCTCAATTTTTTTCAAATGCGTAACTATAATAGGTGCTATTGCAATTGGAAAAACACTGCACACGCAATCCAGAATGTAACTCCAGAAGGCAATCTCTCCTGGCGACTCTTCTGGCAAGGAGCCTAAAGTGCCATATTATTCTGCACTCATTAGAAACACACACACAGTTTTTTTAGAACTAAAAGAGAAGCAGTTTCCCATCCTTTGTTCTTTTATTGGAAGGGAAACCTTCCTAGTGCACCCCACCCTTTGACTTCCAAGGCAATAGGCTAAAAATGGCAAGAGTTGAAAGCCACAGATTGAATCAACAAGCCAGATTTGCTTTCTGTTGCAGATGGATTGCCTCCCCATAAATTGAACTGTGGCAAGACTCTCTGAAAAGGAGAAGCAAAAACAGGAAAAACAAAAACAAAACACCTTTCAGGCAGAGTTTGTAGCTCTTACTTTGGGCTTTGCTTCTTAGTAATTCTACCTGCCTGCAAGTTCTTTGAAAAATTCCACATATCTTTTACAATGACCGAATTATCAACCATTAGCTTGCAGTAAAGAAAAAATTATGAGTTTTTGACAGTATTCACAGAGGAACTGGTAAGAGGATGAAGAAAGGAAGGCGAGAAAGAGAAAAAAAAGAAACGAAGAAAGAAAAAACCCTTTTCCCTTCCCCATTTTTACCTTGCACTTATCGACATTTAGTATACTCTTCAACTCATTCATACTTTCAATCCTTTCCAGCCCCATTTGCTCAGCCTATTCTAAACTGATTACAATTATAACTAGTTTGAATCTCATTAACTACAAAAATAGTATGTGTTAGCCTAAAAATGCCTTTTTCTACAAGCTCACTGCTATAAATGAATCCCTTGCTATCCACTTGCAAATACTCAGGTAGGAAGATAAAACAATGCCACGTATTTAAAAATCTTAAGCCAATATTTATTTATTTTCTTTTTTTTTTACATTGTCCATGGCTATTTTTCAACCACTGTGCAGCTAAGGCAAAAATAATGCTAGCACTTTATTTCTGTTGATTAAAGCATAAATTTTCCATAATGGTTGGTTTAAAGGGGATTTTATAACCCAAGATGAAAGTTGAGTGGTAATGAAGAAAAATTGTAGGGATACCTCAGTCCAAAATTAATGTTTCCATTGTAATAAAATTGTTTCTAGATTAGAGGAGTTTTGATTGGTTTGAGGTGATACCTATTTTCAAAATAGTAACTCATTGCATGTATATTTCATTTGTTCAGATTGTAAATAATATATTACTTTGCCTAAATAGGGAAGGGGAAAAATCGACATTTGAATGATCACTCTGACAAAGTAACCACAGGAAGATTGCTAAAATCTATCTCAAAATAGTAGAGAAAAAGATATATTGTATCTTATATTTCAAGAGATAAGCATTCCCACTTATGAGCGAATCCTGTATTGCCTTCCTTATCCTAAATTTTAATACAGTCACTCAACCTGCAATTTTGAATCTAGATGGATGGCATAGGATTAAAATCAAAAACTAAACTCAAACCATCAGAAAGAAAAGGAAAATATAAGTGATACCAGTTCTCAATCAGTCTCTACCCATCTATTATTGGAGGACTTATCAAGAACTTTAGCCCAATCATGGGTGAAAAATCTAGGTTTTCAGTGCCTTATGGAAGCCCAATACAGATAGTCTTCACTTTTTGACTGCCTTGTTTAATGAGCATTCAAAGTTATGACAGTTTTGCATCTAGTCCTCACATTTATGACCATATCCTGTGGTCAGGTGATTGCTATTTAGGTGTTTTGCAATTGGTGCACATTTATGACCATTACACATCCTGTAGTCATGTGATTGCTATTTGAATGCTTCACGACTGGCTTCCCTCAAGCAGAATTAATGGAGAACATGGAACTAAAATTGCAGGTCTTTGGTCTTCGTTCTGCCTATTGTTTTTTGTGGTTGCCCAGAATTTCAACTGGAAAACTGTGTGACTGTAAATTGATGAAATAAACAATACAATTTAAGGCTACATCCACAGAAATACAAATTCTACATGATGAAAAGCAACCTCTTCCACTTTTTTTTCAATATTAGTGAGACCAGTTCTGCCCTCCTACCCCTTACTTCCCAAATATAAGCAAGTGTCGAACAAATTGGAGCAAGTTTTTAGAATGGCAGCATGGATGAAACGGGAATTAAAAGAAATATTGAAGAGTCTGGAAAAGACTAGCCTTAAGAATTGAAGACAGAGTGATATGATAGCACGTCTTCCAATAGTTGAAAATAGAAAGTTCTTTGCAAATAGATTTATTCTTTGTAAATAGAAGGTTGCTGGCCAAAATACAGAGGGACAAACCTGCTTGATATCACCCAAGAGAATAAAATACAAGCTCTTAAGTTTCAGAAAAGCCATTAAATATAACAGTAAGAGGATGTACAAGGACAGGGAAAACAATTAAATAATTTTTAATCTTCTTTCCTTGCTTCCTTTTCAAAGAAAATCTTATGTAAACATATTTTACTGTACATTAAACAGTCAGAATGAACCTGTCTTTTCTTAAAATAGAAAAGTTTATGTAATAACTGATCCTGCATAATCCATGATAGACAGACCAATACTTTATTTCATCATGCATTCATTAGCTCTAAAGGGTGAGGTAGGGTGAGTTTGGTCTGTTCAAGTTCAGGTTTGCAATTGATTCATATAAACTTTTTTTTCTTTTTTTTGCAGCCTGTGTGGGAAAGAAGTAGCTTATAAAATGTTTCTTAGCTCTTCAAAATTTAATTAGTGGGCAGCACTAAAATGGAATGGGTTTAA
This sequence comes from Ptyas mucosa, assembly GCA_012654045.1. Taxonomy (NCBI): domain Eukaryota; kingdom Metazoa; phylum Chordata; class Lepidosauria; order Squamata; family Colubridae; genus Ptyas; species Ptyas mucosa. Next base: position 5,474,235 of record WNWU01013815.1, on the reverse strand, counting down.
TTTAGTTGACAATAGCTGACTCTACATGAGTGTTTTTATATTTTAGTCTGTCGTAGACCTAAAAGGTACTAATTGAACTGACATGGAATTGGTCTTGTGGTTTTTCTCCTCTTTGGTCCAATATATTGTGTGAAATGTTCACATTACACTGGAAAACAGAATTCCATCAAGCTGATTCAGTAACTTCAACCAGAAAAGAATTCTTCAAACTGACCTGGGAGAAGGGAAGGCAGAAAACTTCTGCCAACAGTTTTGCCTACGGTACTCATCTCGAGTGCAAGTTCCATACATTTCTTATGCTGAGTACTAACCAAGCGTTTGTTTGTTATGCTTCAGAGACAAATAGAAGCACATCGGCATCAATTTTTAACATGAAAAATGACAATGTGGAAACAGTTACTGTACACCATGTTCCCTGCTTGTTCACCTGAAAGAGGCCCTCAATTGTTTGTTTTTAAATGAAAGGGAGGGGAAATCTTAAGCTGGGCATTCAGTGATGCGTTTAGTAATCAGATGGAGATGCACTGAATCTAAGCAACAGTGAAATAGTATATTTGGATCTCAGTCTTTTAGGTCCGGCATCAGTGGTGGGTTGCCCCTGCTTCAGACCTGTTCGCAAGAACTGGTAGTAAAACTGGCGGGAGGCCCCGCCCACCACCCCGGATGTCATCATCGGCAATCTGCACATGTGCAGAAGCAAGGTGCGCCCACAATCCTGTTTTAAACCGGTAGTAAAGGTAAGTAGAACCCATCCCTGACCAGCATGTTATCATTTCTTGTCGCCTCTCTGGTTTTCAGGAGATAGTTAGTGACAATTTTAGAAGGACTATAACAAGTTTTACAAAAGTCCTGCCTATATCAGCATCCCATGTCTTAGTGATCAACCAGAGGGGCATTGCAAGAATATAAGTATAGTGATACCAATATGGCTTTCTATATTGCTATGTAGGACTACCTGAGAACTACAATCAATATTGACTAATGATGTTGAAAGTAGGTTGCAATTTCTAGCTGACCTTAATTATTCTTGAAAGAAATAAAAGAGTTGGATCTGATTAGTATTTAGATGATTAAGAAATTCTAGGGATGTAGGTTGGAGTTTCTAGAAGAAAGCAATAATAAACCACTTCAGGACTATTGACAAAAAAACCCACACATTCATTCATGCACATATGTAGATCCAGGCATATCTGAGAAACACCAGGTGTTAAGCTGAACCAAAGAGAATCTTTGTCCCAAAGGTACTTTTTCAAGAGGCAACTGGACTTTCTGGTTTTTCTTTGAAGAAGTTTCACTTCTCATCCAAGAAGCTTCTTCAGCTCTGACTGGATGGTGGGGAATGGAAGGATTTATACTCCTTGAAGACAGCTGGTCATTTGCATTCTTTTGGTGAGTTGTTGAGGCCACCTGGAGCTTTACCTGTGTCATTTGGGTCAGTGCAAATGGGTGTGGAGCCTTCTTGGAACTGTTGAAGGGACTGTGACAGTTCCAAGAAGGCTGCATACCCATTTGCACTACTTAGGTGACCCTTAGGTGACCCTGATGACACAGATAAACCTCCAGATGGCCTCAATAACTTGCTAAAAGACTGCAAATGACCAGCTGTCTGCAAAGAGGATAAATCCTTCCATCTCCTAAAATGTTTAATTTGAACACGGTTGTACTTAGTTACATGTATCCAATGAAATAAAAAGGATTTCAAATACATTTAGTCTGCTATAAATATATTAGGCCTGGATCCAAGTCTGTGTCAAAAAGTCAATGAGCCACGTCTACAGTTAATAAATTTAAAGTAAACATTATTCATAAAGCTCAGACAACCAATCTAAGCAGTACTGTAAAAAAAAAAGATACATATTTATAAAATGCTCTGACTTAAAAACCAAGTTAAAGGAATCAATTTTAAACAGCACACACAGACAAAACCAATCATGCATCCCTTAATAATATTATTTAGGGTTGGAATTTTATTTTGATGTTGATATTTTTCTGGTATTAATTTCTGCTGTCAGAATGCACTTTAAAATGACTTGCTTCTATATCTAACTTGAATTAATGACTTTCATCATGGTACAAAGAGCATAAGTTCAAAGGTTATTTTAATGTAACTCAGAGATACTGACTTTTCAAAACTCATTAATGCATGCCCACGCACACTCTTGTCATGTACAAATGTTGTTGTGCTATGCAGCCCAATTGTATGCATGGGTCTTTGTACTTAAATTAATCTGATAAAGTTTATATTCCAAGTAAGAGCTGATATCATGGCATACTCTTTACTGGATTGCAACCCACAGAAACAATTAAAGAACTGCAACCATTGTGAACCATTAAGTTATTGCTTCTGTAGTCTCTCTGTATTCCATCCTAAAAGATAACAATATATTAGTACACGATCATAATACTATTTTTTTCCCAAACAAATGAGTATCAAATATGCCCTCAGCTATGACAGATGTTGAGTCTGAGTTTTAACTGGGTCATTTGATTTGTATTTGACTTGAGCAAAAATTGTGGGCAAACCTAGCCTCTCAAAGTTAAGGAGCACATTCCAACAAGAGAGCCACAAGCTAATTGACTTTGGCAGACTAAGAATGGCTGTGCTGCCTTATGCTAACTTCACTTGGCAAACTGACACTATCAGCAAAAGGGATCCATCCAGAGAAAATCAGGATAGTAGTGAGTATAGCATAGCTTGAAAGTCAGGAGGAGGGATTCCTTCACTTTTATAACCAACTTCTCACTAGAAAAATGTCAGATACGTAGCTGCAGCTCTGCAAGAAATGAGCATTGGTTCTCTCTCAAAGGTGACGATTGAAGATTGAATTGAATTTGACAGCAATATTTTCTCAGAGGTGCTTTGATATTTTTTTAATAGTAAAAATAATAACAATAATAACAATAACCTCTAAAGTTCATGTCAGGATTTAAAAAAATAAAGTGTCCAATAGTGTAAGTCCCCCATCATTTAAAATCTATCTTGCTTGGTCCCCAGCTCTCTTTACCTTTTAAATGCTTTAGGAAGAAGTGACTTTTCATATTTTGATCAGGTACAAAGTTTGAGGGACCTAGAATAGGAGAGCTACATTTCTTCTGATCTCTATATTTTTTCTCCTGTGTGCTATTAAGAAATTATGAGTACTAATTAATACCAATATTATTTTCTTAACAAAGAGTACAATGATATGAAAAGGGCTAGAAGAGGAGGATCTTTTCTGAGTGGAAAGGAATGAGAAGTGTATTTGGGAGGTTGGGAGGTTGCAATTGTAGATTTAGGAGCCTAAGAGATGGGGGAGTTGGCTCATTAATCCAAAACATGGAAGAATTTCAAGCCTTTCATATCTGCTCCTTGTTTAAAGCAAGGTTTCCTAGTTTCTGAAGTTTATTTATAATTTTAATTTATATGGCCACCCATCTGAAATTTTGGGTGGCTGACAATATTAAAAGAAAATAGGAAAATAAAGCAACTCAGAAAACCAGAAAACATCACAACATCACACACAGATTCATCAAACACAATTCAGCATAACCAATGAACACCCTTAGCCACAGCTATCCAGCACCATGTTAGGTGACTTTTCTCCCATTTTACAACCTTTCTTGCCAGATTTGCTAAGTGAATCACTGCAGTTGTTAAGTTAGTAACACACTTGTTAAGCAAAGTCAATGGGTAAAACAGATTCACTCATCAGAAGGTCACAAAAGCTGATCATATGACTTTGAGACACTGCAACCGTCATAAATATATGCCAGATGGCAAATGTCACAATTTTGATCACCTGACCATGGGGATGCTGCACCTGACCATGGGGATGCTGCAACGGTGAGAAACTATCATAAGACATTTTTTTCCAGTGCCATTATAACTTCAAATGATCAGTAAATGAATGTTTGTATGTCAAGGGTAACCTATTTGACTCTAATTTTCTTTCCAGCTTAAAACCAGGCACTCACAAATAGATATAAAGTAACCCAGTAAACTTTTAAAACTGCTGTATTAAATAGCAATAATGTAAATTACCTTGGGAATCTGGTTTCAACAGAAAGGTGAGGTTTTAGTTCACTATTTAATGTTGCACACTAACAGGAGCTAATATGGCTGCCACTGAAGATTTCCAAATTAGAAAAGATCACTCAAAGGCCATTTTTTGAGTTTCAGGGGTTTTACCTGTGGTTTAGCAAACTGAAGCAAAGAATCAATGAGGTGTATACATGCTATATCTAATCTTAGAAAATTTGCATGCTTTGCTTAACAGAATATATTTAGTACGGCTTTCCTTCTCTCTCCCTCATGTATTTTGTTTCTTCAGTTCATTCAATTTATATCTATTTTCTAGACTTTTCTTAAAATGGTCCCTTCACATGGCCTAACAATAACATCATTTGCTTTGTATGCCAATTTAACACCTTTTGCCATCTGAATAAGAAAAAAAAAATCCTCATTTTAAAATCTATTTAGCAGTGAAAATACACAGTATTTGCAGTAATAGTACTTGATGGCCTTTGAAGGACAATTTTTGTGGAGGAAAAAAAACCCTGCCACATTAGATGATTGTTACAAAGATAAGTTGTTGGTAAAGAATAGTCTTCTCTGAAACAAGCTGTACTCCAGAAAACTTCAACATATCTCCCAGCCTTTTTACTTGGTAACAATATAGAAGTGGCCTGTCATTCATTTCTTCTCAAGGTTTTTTCCCCCAACTTTGCAGTGTATTGGTCTTCCATATTGGTTTTCTATTCTATTGGTATATTCTACTGGTCTTCCAGGTCCAGTCTTGTAGGAACCTCCTGCTTTAATGTGGCTGATTGGAAAAGCTAAACAATGCTGGTTAATAGTGGGTAGAAAGTCATCAGGATTGCAGGCTATCCTAGAAAGTTGAAAAAAATCCTAGGGAAGTATTACCTGTAGAACTCTTGAGAGGATGGGGGAATCAAACAAATACACAAATTTATCCATAAAATCACCAGAGATCCAGCCTAAGTGGAAGGAGACTTTACAATTTACAGAATGCTCATCCGGTATTTTCATTTTATCATCTGTTCCATGGGAGACTGTGTGAGGTTCCCGTATATCCAAATCCACCTAAACCAAATTTAGTGTGGCAGCCAGCATTTATCACAGCCCACTGTTATTTGCTCTATCTTTATAGGTTTTCACTCAGCATAGTATACTTAGCAGCATTCTGCTTTTACTTATTTGGAAGGTTAGGCTGCAAAGATCAGAGGTTAGTGAAGATTTCAGCTCAATCTCTTTCCAGACTAAACTCTTTGCTTCTTTGAATTAAGCTGTTGGGTCAAACCATTTTTCTCAATTACCTATCTTAACTAGCTGTGGAAACGGGGCAAAAGGTTTTTGGATTTTTTTTTGTCACAATCCTGACTAAAAAGGTAGAGCTATATTTTGATAAATCTTTTTATGCCATCTTTTAGGCTTCTCAATATTATTACATTTCCTTTAACAAAGCGTCTTTACAAATATCATTTAATTGTCCAGCTGCACTGCTTTCATTTTAGGAAGAACTGACTACTTATTTTTACGACACTGTCTAACTTTCAATTTTGTGAGCAGTGGAAAGGGATCAAATGGTGCTCAGGCTGAGAAACATCATTGGCTTTCTCCCTACAACATGTAAATAACCTTTTTACTAAATAAATAACTTAATCAGGTAGGAATCTTTAGTATATTTTTACAGATTTGGTGCATAATCAGAGCACACATATCTTGAATTGTACATTTCCCTATATAGAGTGGAGAATTTCGGCCTGCTGAGCTATGTTTACAAGTAATTGTATTAGTAGTTCAGCTGCTGAGAGAATGTTGAGTTATACTTCTTTACACTTCCATAACATAGAAAGTTGTCCTCAGTTACTAACATCATTTCTGTCAAAATAATAAGTCCAATTTTATATTTGCAGTTACTATAGAGAAGTCATTACTAGCCTATCTTTTCTTCTCTCCCATTTTTTGTTACCAGCTGCTATTTTTTTCTTCTTCTATCCATGTATGTGTATGGTTCATAAACGTTACTATTTCTGCCTATCAATATTTTCAGAATCTGTGTTTTATTAAAGTAAAAAGAAAGGAAACACGTGTGGGAGTAAAAGGAAAGGAGACCGAAGGAGGAGCAGCTGTCCCTCCCTCTTCCCCTCCCTTTTTCCTAACTAGCAATATAATATTCCATAAAAAATAATGTGTGCAATTTGCGTGCCAAAAATGCCTTTATGGGCTTGAATCGCATTAATTCTTCTAAATCATTCTAAGGGAATTAAAGATGTGCAAATTGCTTCTACTGTAAGACGCAAGTTGAGCATCTGCAGCTCAAATCAATCTTTCAACTCAAAAATTCTTAAGATCAGAAAAGCTTTTGTCAAAACAGAAAGAACTCTCTTGACTATTGTCATCCTGAAGGCAGCTCTTTTACCGACTTTCTGGAGCTTCCTTCAGTATGCTTGTTATTGTTTTTAATAATACCCTGCCTTCTATTCATATTAATCATATCTCATCAGCCACCTGCCATTTATCGTTTATTAGTTGCTATAAATGAATACAATAATTACCCTGCTTTCAAGCAAATGGGATCAAATGCAAGCATTGGAGCCCAGCAGGTTCTTGGGAGATCTGAAATGTAATGGGACTTAAGTTCACAAAGCTGTGTGTTGGATCATGGCCAAGAAGTAAGAAATACTCAGCAGCATCTCCTTCTTCAAAGAGAGGCCTCCAAAACCTGTTCATTTCCAGCATCTGCCTTTCAATGCCCAGATATAAAGCTCTCTGTCAATTGTGCCAAGTTCAAGGGTTTCTTATGATACTAATGTTTAAGCCATGATTGATACTCCCTACATTAATCTATAGGTCAGGAACCAAGTAGCTTTCATCTCTATATTTTTATACTGAATTTTATAACATAAAGCCATTCTCAAGGCTTTTCCATATACTGTAGCAACTGGCTTTACCTTATGCCAGTTAACTGCAGAACCACAGATATAAACCCAATGATAATACATAATTGTAAGAGCCTTGGTGGTGCAGCGGACTAAAGTGCTGTTAAGTAGCACTTGACTGCCAGCTGCCTGCAATTACTGCCAGTTCAAATCTCACCAGGCTCAAGGTTGACTCCGCCTTCCATCCTTCCGAGGTAGGTAAAATGAGGACCCAGATTGTGGGGGCAATAAGCTGACTTTGTATATAGATAGATAGATAGATAGATAGATAGATAGATAGATAGATAGATAGATAGATAGATAGAACGAACACCACTTTGGGGGGGGGGGCAAAAGCCCTACTAAGCAGGTATATACAAAAGTATGACAGCTATTGATTAATGCATTGTAAGCAGCCCTGATTCTCCAGAGAAGGGCGGCATATAAATTGAACCAATAAATAAATAAATAAATAAATAAATAAACAAACAAACAAACAAACAAACAAACAAACAAACAAATAAATAAATATATTGCACTTAAACATAGAAATACTTTCAAATTGGTATCTAGCCTTTTTAACTTAGGAGTAGTCACCCCTGAAATACTCAAACATGTTCTCTCCAGATCTTTTAACAAGATCTGCTTTTACATCATTAACCATCAGGAATAATCATAAAGTGTCATTTTCTTCCCATATTGGAGCATCCAATAAGAAAAACATGAACCCACTTAATTGTTTATAAACAGAATGGTTTCACTAGTAGCATTAGAGGAACACAATATAGAGATAAACAATTGTATCACCCAGGTAGAAAAATAATCAACACTAAGCTGTTGAACTCTTCAGGACTATCTTCAACAAGACTCGCTCTATCTCAGGTGTCTGTCCTTTTGTGAGGTGACAAGAGGAAACTGGGAAATTTGGTGACACCAATTATTTTGGAACTGTCTGTCTCTAGAAATTAGATTAGCCCCGTTCATGATCATCTTCTGAAAACTGTGATTGTCCTTCAGAAACCTTTCAGACATTTGGTGTTTTTTAACATTTAAAATTATTTTTACAAACTTAAAAGTTAAACAAAAGATACAGAAAACAGTTGAAAACAATAAAAAATGAAGGAGGGGGGAAAGATACCAAAGGCAACTTCCACTATTCTTTAAAAATTATAGATATATTTGGTGTCATTTTTCCCTCCTTCAAAATTATATAAGTGTAATTTCCTTATACAGGCCATTTTAATCTGTAAATCCAGAAATTACCATTCATTTTTAATTATCATTCATTACCATTCATAAAAAAATCATTTTTATCAATTTTCAGCAAAAAGTTAATAAAGGACATCCAGTCTATTAAAAAAAAAAGGTTTCCCTCTAACCCAGGGGTATCAAACTCGTGGCCCACAGGTCGGATGCATCACGTACTGGCCCCACCCCTGCCTCCGCCCAGTTTAGCGAAGGGGCTGTTTGTTTATGATTCATTGTTATCTGCTAGGAGCCCAATTAATTAGGCAATTCAATAAAAATAATTCAGTGAGATGAATGTCCTTATGTACAATAGAGAGGACTTGCAGAGAAATTCCATCATATCAACATCTTCAAAGGAATAAAATTCACAAGAGAAGAAAGTGGCAACATTTTACCCTTCCTGGATATCGTCATTGGCAGAGGCAAATTAAAAACACAAGTCTATCATAAAACCACCCACACTAACCAAATGGTCCACTACCAAGATATTACCTAACCTCCCATAAGAGATGCTGATAAGAATGCTATTTAGATAAACACAGACACATTGCAGTAATCCTGAAGATCAGGAAAAGGAAACAGATTGATACAATGTCTTCCAACAAAATGGATACCAAAAGCCCCAGTAGCCCCAGAAGAAAGCATAGAGTATAAGGATTGTAACAACCACTATGTAGGGCAAACAGGCAAAGGATTAGCAGAGTGCATCTATTAACATCAACTAGCAGTCAGAAGACATGATGAAAACTCAGTCACACAACATATAGACAGACTTCACCATAGTTTCAATCTGGAAATTTTGAGCACCCTACATCAAGATAAATCCAAAAATGCTAGAGAATTCCTGGAAGCCTGGCACTCAGACAAATCAGCTATTAACAGGAACACAGAGATAAATAACATCTACATACCTTTCAAAAGAGATAATCAAAAAGATAAAATGCCACAGCACCTCCTTGCCAGCAATCAACACTCGAATAAGCAGAGATTAACACCAAGTTTAATACTAGAACCTAGAATAATACAGTTGGAAGGGACCTTGGAGGTCCCTAGTCCAACCCCTGCTTGAATATGAGACCCTATACCATTTCAGATAAATGGTTGTCTGGTGTCTTTTTTGAAAGCTTTCAGTGATGGACCACTGGAGTGATGGAGCACTAGAGCAGGGCTGTCAAACTTGTGGCCTGCGGGCTGGATATGTCATATGCTGGCCACACTCACGCCCAGTTTAGCGAAGGGAAAAAAATCATGACATGTCACATGATAATGCTGTGATGACGAGAGTTTGACACCCCTGCACTAGACTAACAAGGAATAAACAGTACCCCAATCAAAGAATTCAGACATTAGCACTGACAGAGCAAGCCACTTGTATATAAACAGAGAGCAAACCCCACTGTCTTCTAGCACTGACGATGTTACTAAATTGGGTAATGAAATGTCTTCAAGAAAACAACTAACTCAGAGAGCACCAAGGACCCCACAGTTCAACCTGAGTTACAGGTATTTTCTTCTATTGATAAATTGAGTCTTAATCATCCTCCTCCATTTACTCACAGAGACTGAGCAAATTCAAGGCAGGATGCATTCAGAGGCACAGTATATGATTTAACAAATTTGACTCTACCTAAATTTCCCCAAACACCCAAGAAGTCAAATAAGTGTGAACCATTTTTTCTCACTCTCTACCACATGGCTGTTTGATCTTTCCTTCTGAGTCAGATCTCCTCCTTCCTGGCATATATGCTCCAATCTGCTTCTCCTCTGGGCTCTTCAAGTGTTGATCTTCCCCAGTTGGTTCACCAGGTGATTTCCTAAGTATGAAAACCTGCCAATCGCCTTCTCTTCCTACTGCCAAAACTCAGCCAACTTGAACTATCATTCTTTTGCAGTCTCAAGCTACTTCTTCTTGATAGCTACAGAATGATGCAGGATGAATACCTTCATGTTTTCTCTTTTTTTCATCTCTTGCTTATTTCTTAAATAAGAATCAAGGATTCCCTCTTAGCTTTTGTTATTATTGTGGTTTTGTTTTTAATCTTTTCAAGCTGACCCCTTCTTTCCCTCCCTTCTTTCATAACCTTTTAGGAAGTACTTTTATTCTGCTTTGTTCACCCAGGTATCTTTCCTTTCTTAACATTCTTAACTCCCAAGTTTCACTTTTTACCTCAGTTCCTTGGGAAAAAGGATCCCTCCCACCCTGGCAGGAGGTCCTTAATTCCATTGTCCTTCACTGGCTCCAAATTGTCTAATCTTTTTGTTTGTAGCAACAGCTGATCTCCTGTTAATCTCCACTTAATCTCTACCTTTTACTTACTGTTTATGGAAATTCTCTCTCCCCCATCCCAAATGTAGTACGAATTAAATAAGCAATAATATATTAGGGGACTACTGGATTCCTATTTGTGTCTGACAAATGCCTTTTAATGCAATATATGAAGAGGATGAAATAGTCTTTATGTGTAAGGGAATCTTTCTGATGCAGAGTGGAACATTTTCTATTGTATCAAGTTAATTAAATACCAATAAACATATTTGGAGCACAACATACTTAGATTCAAAACAGCCTTACTTAACATTTAGTTGATGTTTTTTCTTTCTTAGTGTTGTATAGTTTTGACTTATTTAGGCTTAATTCTGAAGGGGAAAAAAACCATTATCCTACTAGCTTAACACAAAGCATTCTGACTACAGTAATATATTACTGTACCTTACCACTTCAGACAGTTTTTTTATATATATATATAACTCACTCATGAGGGATCTTCCCTGCTATTTTGTAGCCATAACTTGGATCCGCAGTGGCAGCCCTCAGTAAATTTTCCCCAGCATCCATCCACTGCCTGATGAAGGGAGACAAAAAGGCATGTGCTACCTCTAAGGCAGGGGTGTCAAACTGGCGGCCCGCAGGCCGGATGCATCACACGCAGACCATGCCCATCCTGGCTCCACAAAGGCAAAAAACACCATAATACATCACATGACATCATGTGACGTGATCGAGTTTGACACCCGTGCTCTAAGGAGTGCTGAGAGTTGAGGTTTACTTAACTTAAAGGTGCTGACGTTGAAATCATTCTGCTACATATTTCATTCTGCTTCCTCCCCAAATAACTATCTTCTATATTGTTATAAAATTAAATGACCACTCAGGTCTCTCTTGTGTTGCTTAACCCATCATTCATTTTTTCCCGGTAACGTAAAAGAGGAAGTTTCACTCTCAGCTTCCAAATAGCATTTGGGCATCTGAAAAAAATGGTGAAGCAAAGTCACTGTGCCAATTAACTGGAGCTCTGGTGGCTCAGCAGACTAAAGCAGTGTCATTAACTGCTATTAAGATCAGCTGCCTGCAATTACTGCAAGTTCAAACCCCACCAGGCTCAAGGTTGACTCAGCCTTCCATCCTTTCTAAGATGGGTAAAATGAGGACCCAGATTGTGGGGGCAATAAGCTGACTTTGTATAAAATATAGAAAAGTATGAAGGCTATTGCTTAATGCATTGTAAGCCACCCCGAGTCTCCGGAGAATTGGTGTAATGTGGGTGTATCTAGGTACACCCACAATAGCTCGTGCGGCTGCATTCTGGACCAACTTTAGTCTCCGAACACTTTTCAAGGGTAGCTCCATGTAGAGCACATTGCAATAATCCAACTGTGAGGTGACAAGGGGATGAGTGACTGTGAGGAGAGCCTCCTGATCCAAGTAGGGTTGCAAGTGGTGCACCAGGCGAACCTGTGCAAAGGTCCCCGTAGCCACAGCTGTCAGATGTTGTTCCAATCTTAGCTGTGAGTCTAGGAGGACACCCAGATTGTGAGCCCATTCTGAGGAGGACAATTTCTCCCCCCCTCAGGACCAAGAATGGACAATCGACATAGTTTTCTTCTATTTCTATGCACTGTTCATTTAAGAAGGCATTCTTATCTCTTCTAGCTATTCTCTGGAATTCTGCATTCAATTGGGTGTATCTTTCTCTTTCTCCTTTGCCTTTTACTTCCCTTCTTTCCTCAGCTATTTGCAAAGTTTCCTCAGACAGCCATTTTGCTTTCTTGCATTTCTTTTTCTTTGGGATGGTTTTAGTTGCTACCTCTTGTATAATGTTGCGAACCTCCATCCATAGTTCTTCAGGCACTCCATCTATCAGATCTAATTCCTTAAATCTATTTGTCACCTCTACTGTATATTCACCAGGGATATGATTTAGTTCATACCTGAGTGGCCTAATGCTTTTCCCTACTTTCTTTAATGTAATCCTAAATTTTGCAATGAGAAGCTCATGATCACAGTCAGCTCCTGGTCTTGTTTTTACTGACTGTATAGAGCTTCTCCATCTTTGGCTGCAGAGCACATAGTCAATCTGATTTCTGTGTTGACCGTCTGGTGATGTCCCAAGAATCATCTCTTGGGTTGTTGGAAAAGAGTGTTTGCTATGACAATCGTATTCTCTTGACAAAATTCTATCAGCCTATGGCCTGCCTCATTTTGTACTCCAAGGCCAAACTTGCGTGTATTCCGGTTATCTTTTGGCTTCCTACTTTAGCATTCCAATCCCTCATGTTGATAAGGACATCATTTTTTGGTGTTAATTCTATAAGGTGTTGTAGGGCTTCATAGAACTGGTCAATTTCATTCTCTTCAGCACCTCTTCAGGTTGGGGCATAGACTTGGACTACTGCGATATTGAATAGTTTGCCTTGGATTCGAACTGAGATCATTCTGTCATTTTGGGGATTGTATCCCAGTATTGCTTTTCCTACTCTTTTATTGACTATGAAAGCTACTCCATTTCTTCTGAGGGATTCTTTCCCGCAGTAGTATACCTGATGGTCATCTGAATTAAATTCACCCATTCCTGTCCCTTTTAGTTCCCTGATTCCTAAAATGTTGATGGTCAGTCTTGTTATCTCTTGTTTGACTACCTCCAGCTTGCCTTGATTCATGGGTCTTACATTCCAGGTTCCTATGGAAAATAGATCTTTACAGCATTGGACTTTCCTTTCACCTCCAGATGCATTCACCGCTGAACGTCTTTTTGGCTTTGGCCCAGTTGCTTCACTCTTTCGGACGCTACTAGTAGTAGCTCTCTGCTCTTCCCCAGTAGCATATTGGACACCTTCCAACCCGAGGGGCTCATTTTCCGGCATCATATCTTTTTTTCCTTTTGGTACTGTCCATGGGGTTTTCATGACAAAGATACTGGAGTGGGTTGCCATTTCCTTCTCCAGTGGATCACGTTTTGTCAGGGCTCTCTGCTATGACCTGTCCATCTTGGGTGGCTTTGCATGGCATAGCTCATAGCTTCATTGCAAGCCCCTTCACCAGGACAAGGCAGTAAGGCCCTTAGAAAAGGCCATTATTAAGAGACATATGCATCTCAAAGTTTAAGCTTTCTCTCTGTGTTTGTAGGTAAGATGGACTAACAGTAGATAAGTTGTCTAATGGAAGGATGTATAGGGGTACAGTTTGAATATCTTGCAACTTGCTGCTAAAGTGTGTCAGTCTGGATAGATTTTTTGATTTTTTAAAAAACCTATCAAGATAGCTGCTCATGTTATATCAAGACATCATGTTGTTGTATTAAGACAACACGAGCAGCTCAAACATTAAGTATAAACACTTTCCCAGTTTCACCTCACTTCTTCATGTGAAATAGGATCTGGATCTCTGGATCTCTGCCTGAGATGGCAAAATATCTTCAATTAATCTTGTACATTTGCCAGCATGTTGCTACAACCTCTGGAGATCCAATAATATATGCGTCAGTGTGGGATATAGGTTTGCTGACCAGAGCCCACCTGTTTTTTATGCATTTAAAACACAACCACTTCTGAGCATGCTGAAATATAATAACTCAGCAGCTGCTTATTTCATTCAGGGCCAAAATTTTTACACCCTAATGTTTGGTTTAATTGGTCAACATGTTGATCTCTTTATACCTGCACTGCAGTAAATGTCGAAGAAAAGCTGTCAGACTATCCTACTGGGTCATTGCATGTGTAACATTGTGAATCTATTGTTTCTCAGATCATCTTCTCATTAGTTTCAATGCACACAATTCATTTAATAAGAATCCTGCCTAATGAAGTGGCTGAGATTTTTAATGTAAGAAGAATTTCTGACTCAAAAATAATAGATTAGTTTCAACAGCTCCTGGGATGAGAAATTAGTGTAGTTCACCACAGCATTATGCAATCTTTGCATTACAGTCAGGACCAATATTAGCTTCATTTTGAACTGCACTTACAGAAAATTAGGCATTAAGTCACATTACAGTCAAAATTCCAGCATGGCAAAAATTAACTTTAAGTCAGAAACTGTAAAGCTTTGATCTCATTTTAGATTCCTTCATATATCCAGCCTTATGAATAGCATTATATATTACCATTAAGAATGCTGCCTTGAATAACCATCCAGATACCAGGAGCAGGACAGCATACACATTTAAAAGGGGTATTATTACTGTTGGTTGCACAGTCAGGCAGATGGTTAGACTGGATTTACCATTTTTGTCCATTTGTCGAGTCCTTCCCAAGGATATCGTTGTTCAATAGTGTTAAAGGTATGTTTCAGGATGTAAGCTGTTCTAAGTACAGCTGACTTTTGTAATTGATTGATGGTGGTGTTTCAAATGATGTTTCAGATATTTTGGGATTGCACCCTAGGGGCCGATTACTACTGGTATTATTATTCCTTTCTTTTGCCACTTTTGTTCTACTTCTGTTTGCAGATCTTTGTATTTTGTGATTTTTCTCCAGTTCTTTCTTTTCTATTCTGCTGTCTCCAGGTACTACAATGGCCACTACCCTGACTTTTGTTTTCTTTCTCATCAACAATGATTGTATCTTTGTGATCCCACTAGTTTTTTTTTTTTTTTTGTGGGGGGGAGCAGGTAACTAGTATTTCTTGCTGATATCCCAATGCACCATTTTTTCTCTTTTGTTATGCCTTTGCTTGATCTTCTTGTAGCAGCTAAGTAATATATTGTCTCTCCCATTCCACACTTGTTTGCTTCAACATGGGTGTGCTGATCTCATGGAAGACTGACATTTGTTCTATATTAAAAGAAGGTCTACTTTTAATTGGTTTGTCAGAAAAATGAGCAACGCTCATTTCAGTGTTCAGTGTCTCTTGCTGCCCTAATCAAAAAACTTTAAAAAGTCAGTGCTCAATAGCTGGTTGTGAAGGAGCCATGCCTTCAGCAGATGGACAGTACAAAGTAGACAAATTCTATGCCATTTTTCATGTCATTTCCAGTCTTACTATCAAAATATTATTGATTGTCCCTAAAGGACAACTTGTATCAGAAAAAGTGGCAAAACACTAGTTTTACAGGAGAACATCTAAAGTTGATTTAGGGGCAAACAATAATATTTTGATAGAATGATTTCACTCTACCTCCAAAAAGTAGCACTTTCATGGAGGTGTGTTCCATAAAAGCTATTAGCAAATTATTTTGCAGTAAATAGGAGATGAGGATAAGCCCTAAAACTGGATCCAATCCAGTATGTCAGTTCAAAACCTAGTCTTCCAAATGAATGATGCTCTCCCAACTAACATGTGAACTGTTAGATTTCTAAGTTTTATGTGTCTCACTAATTGAAGCACATGCAAATAGTAATATTTGCTGTTATTTTCAGAGCAGTTGGTGGCTTGATTAAAATTAATAAGAAAAATGAAGCAAGAATTACAAAGAAGATATTTTAGTTAAATCATTTAAGTCATTTTGAGGTTGGTAGATTATGCTTTGAAGGATTCTTAGAAAAATATACTATTGCTCTCTGTCATGCACCATTTAACTAGGTACTGGGTTCATTAACATTTTTTTTGTTCAACTTAATGTTCAAAAGATGTTCTATTGTAACCATTCAGGCAATTAGGGTCTATAATTGTAGTGTGCCTATTTTCTTTAGTTAAGATTTTATTATTAAAAGGCCTGTCATGTGATGCATTTTATATAAGTCACATATTTGGAGACCATCTGTTGCAATATTATTCCCTACAGGGATTATTTATCTATGTCCAACTTTTGTTCTATTTATTAGTAACAAATTAGAATAGGACATTTTAACTTTAATTACACATTTTGACCAAACCACTACCCTGTATGGATCAGACTCTTTTTGACAATAGTAATTATTCTTATAGCAAGATTTCTTTATTTGTAGGGTCAGTTATGCTACAGTGTTTTTATTTATTTCTTTATCATATTTGTATGGCCATCTTCTTAAGCAATTCTAGGCAGATCAAAAACTCAGTTATGCATTTTAAGAAGTGGATCTCAAAGGATTGTGTGTGTTTGGAGGGAGGGAAGGGCATTTGGTTTTGTTTTGTTTTGTTTTTTGACAACTCTTCCCATCTCTGACAGTCATTTTACCTTACACACCACACAAAGTACTAAATTTTAAATGGATTTTCCCCCATCCTGGAATTAATTTGTATCATATATATTTTAATTCTGTCTTGTGTACACATAGAACTGACCCAAAATTGTTGGAGCTTTGATACATAGCATAGCATGGCATTGCTTCTGCATGAAGCTGACTCACATTGGATGGTTAGATGAATTGTCCATCAAGAAGAGAAGGGAGGCAGCACCTTTTACCTCATTTCAGGATACAAAATTCATATCAGACTTCAAAGCACACACAATTCATTTCCTAATTTCTAATTATTCTAATAAGTGAGTGCCACTGCTTAAGTGTGTGCTCCTTGATAATATAGTTCTATACGCCACATTCAGTTATTGTTTCTGCAGCAAAGTGAAGATGCAGGAGAGTGAGAAACTTTCTGGCATTAGAATTTCAATAAGTACTATTGTAACTATCTGATGTTATTCTTCTAGTTGCTATGGTTATTATTCTGCATTTTATTCACTTGTATGGTAAGATTTAAATTTTTGGGCGTTCAGTAGAAGACACAATAATACCATACTTGGATCTTGATATAATTGTGCAAAAATGCAAAGTGTGTAATTAGTGTGACCACATTTGATGTGGACATAATTTATCAAAAGTTTGCATAGACCAACAAATACTTGGCCAATCCTTCTTTGGCAATCATAAATTGGCATTGATGGGGCACTTCATTTTTATTCTAATAAAGTGAAAATACCTACATTATCCACAATTCTCTTTAAATAATACGTCTTCATTTAATAGTAAGGTATATTCTATTTTGTTATCTAAATATCAGTTCCATTAAAATCTCTTCATATCCCATCAAATTGGACTGTCTAAAATATGTTTGAAAATTTAAAAAAAACAAACATATACAACCCAATCTCTAAAAAGATGTCATTACAAAGAAGGAAAATGAGCAATTTCTTAAGAGAAATCACTGGAGAAAAGACAGTTGGTGGCATGCTATGAGAATCTCTTTGATTAAATTTGCTGTTATACCAAAATGTTACTGTAATAAAATATATTCTCTCATACTCCCCATCATCCTCAGAAAAATACATCCCAAATTTCTTTTGAACATCCCTAACTTCAGCATTTAAAACTGCAACTGTATTTTTTAGAAATAAATTCCAGGATCACCTTTCTTGAGATATATATAAAGCTGTTTCACTTGATCAATGTTCAAACCTGCTTTTCACTTTTAAAAAGATGGAGAAAAAGATTATTCCCACTTTCATGATAACTTATGAAATAAGACCAATCCCTAACTAGTACCAGCCCTTCTTAAAACCAATGGGAGCAACAGCTATTTGCACCAGCTGAGAGAATTGCTTGGCTCAATGGCTTGGAATTATAATGATAGTAACATTCAGTGATGATTGCAGAGTAGACTCTCTCTGATGTTTTATTAAATCCTGCTGAGGACTTGGCTTGATTACCTCCTTTTTCCTCCAAAGATGTCTTCACAAGAACATTTTCCCCATGTTTCTAATTCCAAGTTTCCCTTCCTTTCCTCTCACATGTCTTGTCCATTGTAGGTCATCTTCTTTAAAGAATAATAAAAGACTGGCCCTGCTCAAGGTGTTGAAGTACTACTGATTGTCTAATGTTCTACTATTTCAACATGATTTTTTCATGATTTTTTTCCATTTCTTAAAGTGTTTTATATGTGTGTGTACACTCTCTCTCTCTCTCTCTCTCTCTCTCTCTCTCTCTCACACACACACACACACACACACACACACACACACACACACATATATATATATATATATATATATATATATATATATATATATATGCAAGTCTTGGCGTATTCGGGTCTTGTCCCGTGTAAGATTGAGAGTATCTTGGCGACGTTTTGATGAGGTCTCACTCATCATTTTCAGGCTGGTGTTTTCAGCTTTGTGCTTCTGCGAGCAAAGAGCCGAAAGCACAAAGCACAAAGCACAAAGATGAAAACACCAGCCTGAAGATGATAAGTGAGACCTCATCGAAACGTCACCAAGATACTCTCAATCTTACACGGGACAAGACCCGAATACGCCAAGACTTGCATACCTATACCCGTGAAAACCTACGAAAACAAACAAATATATATATATATATATATATATATATATATATATATATATATAGATATAAGGCATTGGAGCCTAGAATAATGAAGAGATGTTCTTGTTCAAATGATGTCTAACTGAAAGGGGGGTGGCTTTACTTTTTTACTTTGATTACTGGGTTATTTACAATTAATTTAAAACCCATCAGCATGTATGAGACATGAAATTGCTCCCCTCAAAGAACGTTAGTTCTGAGTATTCTGTGGTGTATTGCCCAATTAACTGAGACTAACAAAGGCCTTAAGGTCACTCACATTGTTTCTTATCCTCCTTCAGATCATTAGGAAATATACCAGGAGGAACCAGGCTTTCAACTGTGTAAGAATAACTTGAATGACTCTTTCTCTCTCCCTTTCCCCCTGTCCTCCAGTCCAGTGTGAAAGCCTCTTCATTGAAGACTATGGGCTGTGGTTTCCAGATTTAAAGGGCTGTTGATAGATAGAATTTTCCAGTTTTTCTCAGTCTAAAGCGGAGAAGGAGTGTTTGATCCAAGAATTTTAGCTGTCTTCCATGCTTATGGATAGGCTAGATTCCCATTGTACCACACTGTACCACACTGGCTCCTATTATAGTTTTATTAAAATATAATAATACAATATAATCAAGATTGAATGTAAAGCAATAATTTAAGCACTAATTTAATTATTAAATTATTTAAGAATTTAAGAATGCTGTGAAAATATCTACAGACCACTCACATCCTGGACATAAATTGATTCAACTTCTACCCTCAAAACGACACTATAGGGCACTGCACACCAGAACAACAAGGCACAAGGACAGTTTTTTCCTGAATGCCATCACTCTGCTAAACAACTAATTCCCACAACACTGGCAAATTAACTACTAAGACTGTATTACTATACTTCTTCTTATCCTTTCTAGTACCTATCTCTTCCCACTTATGGCTATATCCATGTTGCTTGTATCTTTACAACTTATGTTGTTTTTATTGTTTCCTAGTATGATTTGATTGCTTATTAGTGTCCTATGACTATCACTAAGTGTTGTATCTTATGATTCTTGGTGAATATATTTTATTTTTTCTTTATATACATGGAGGGCATATGCACCAAAGACAACTACCTTGTGTGTCCAATCACATTTGGCCAATAAAGAAGTCTATTCTATTCTATTCTATTCTATTCTATTCTATTCTATTCTATTCTATTCTATTCTATTCTATTCTATTCTATTCTATTCTATTCTA
>WNWU01013815.1:5384013-5454329 GCA_012654045.1 Ptyas mucosa | reverse complement strand
TATTCTATTCTATTCTATTCTATTCTATTCTATTCTATTCTATTCTACTCTACTCTACTCTACTCTACTCTACTCTACTCTACTCTATTGGATCACGCAAAGGATAGCCAGCTAGCAGAGAAAGCATACAATATTTTTAAGGGTCTCATCCTTAAGAGAAAATTCTGATTGATCAACTATGGAGATGAACATAATAGACCAAATCACTTTGTAACCGGTTGGAGTCCTCTTAAGTTTAGCTTTGGGTGAAATACAGGAGTAAACAAATCAGTCAAACAATTCACATTCAAGTGTTGAGTGAGAATTGAAAGGCATATACATATTGCACATGTATAGCAAGTTTGCCCATAAGTAAGTGAGGCAAAAGATAAGTTATTTTATGCGTTGGGGTAGAGGGACTTCAGAAGCAAAATGGGTGAATTGGGCTCTGCAGATGCTTAAGGTACCTATTATACATACCCCTTCAAACCTTTGCAGCCATTCCCAAAATGGATCAAGCTCCCACCCACCCCAGTTTAGTCCTTAGCCTCCATATAAAGCTTGGTATGTTTCTTGAAACAACAAAACACAATGACTGTTTTTGTAGAAACATACAATGGCAATAATGCATTATTTAGCCCTATTTTAACCTGAACTATCATATTATGAAAATCCAGCCAAATTCTGGTAGCTAAAATGGATAGGCCCATGGAAGTTAATATTTCTCCTCCACATAAATTAATTAAAATGTGGGTTTTGAAAACAAGAAACACAAACCATAGCAAACTCCCTTCTTAAAAAGCACCCACAGGGCAGAATAATAGCAAAAAGACAAAACTGTCCCACTTCAACAGTGGGCATATTTAATTTCATTTTCCCCCTTATACTTCTTCAAGACAGCTGCATGGATCTCCTGTCACATATTGGGACTTGCTTAATATTGACAGTAAAACAGAAACATCTGCCTTTGGGCCACTCTGTCATCTATACAAACCGAGATTTAAATCTACAAACCTCCAGATACACATGTGCAAAGCAAAACTATCTCCACTTAGTTCAGTGAAGTTTGAAGAAGGTCTTCTAAGCCTATGTTAACCATTCTGTCAATGGTGCCTTTCCCCCTTACACAACTGACTTTATAATTGACAATCATTCTGTTCTGTTAGTTTTGAATCCTCTCCCATAATTGGAAAACCTTTTTTTCCAGGCCCCGATACTAAATCATGGAAGACAAAGACATTAAATACTGTCAGTCAGTTGGAGCCAAATAGATCCTTACTGGCCAAGGTTAAATTGCCTAAAACCTTTGAACAGATGCTGCTGATATTCCACTTATAACTATAATTTCATTTTAGAGATGAGAGCCGTATAATTACCTTGTGCAACTAAGGGAAGCCATATATTAATTCCCACTGTGAAATAGGCTCCTCAAAATCTTGAAAGCAATGGATAGAATACATGGCTAAACAACCCTGAGTGTCTTGTATATAATGAACACAGAAATTGTTGTATGAGAATATTCTGGCCTATCTCAAGCTGACAGTATTGAGTTGCAATGGCTTGGCTGAGTAAGGCAGGTGGAAAACTAATACATTTCTGGATGCTAAATGACTATTAAACTCAGGATATTTCTTCTTAAAAATTCTTGGGACTTAGACCAATGGAATCCTATTGCTCATTAACCTATTTTGTAAATGTTTCTCGGTTTTAAACCTTTTAATTGTTGCCATTGAAATAAATTCCTGTAAGCATTTTGGTTCTGATGTAATAGATCTTACACCTAAAGATTTATTTATTATCAAATAAACAAAACTAAAATTAGAAGACTTACTGTTAGTATAACAACAGCAGTTGGCTTAAGTGTGTTGTGAAGTAGTCATTAGAAAGCTAAACCAACACCATTTTAGAAGGGAAGTTATAGAGAAGTGAAAAGGACACGTAGACAAATAAGAAAGAAATAAGAAACCATTAGGCTTCTGGCAACAGAGCTAAGAATACCCAGGGGTGGGCTTCTGATCCTTTAGCAACGGGTTTGCTGCTCCATTGCTGGGTGGGTGTGGGCATGGCCATGGTGGGAGTTACCTAGTCAGCCACCTGCACCATGGCAGGGGGGCATTTTCATTCTCCCCAGGCTCTGGAGGCTTTCTTTGAGCCTCCGGGAGGGTGAAAACAGCTTCCCTTGGGCTCTGGAGGCCCTCCTGAGGCCGGAAACAGGCCTGTTTCTGGACTTCTGGAGCCTCCGGTAGACCTGTTTTTTGTCCTCCCAGACCCTCCGTACAGTCCCTGCACTTACCTGGAATGATGAACGGCCCACGTGGAGACTCCTGGGAGGGGCAGGGTGGGTGGGGTTGGCATGGCCAGCCAGGCGTGACATTTCGGGGTTCATTCAACCTCGGCGATCCTTGGCTAGAGGATTGCCTGATCCCTGCCAAACACCAGGAGCCCACCCCTGGACATACCAATTAGAAAGTGAGAAATCATGCTATACCTTATTTGAAAAGTTAGACATGGGAATTCTAAAATTAGGCATGAGCAAACGAGTTTTTTATATCAGACTATACAAAAGGGTGTTGCACCCTGAGCACGATACTGACCAAATTTAATACAGGTAATCCTTGACATAAGTTAATTTAGTGACTGTTTGAAGTTACAGCAGCACTGAAAAAAGTGACTTATGACCATTTTCACACTTATTACCATTGCAAGATCTCCATGGTCACATGATTTACATATGTTTGACAACTGGTTCATATTTATGACAATTGCAGGATCCTGAGGTCATGTGATCATCTTTTGCGAACGTGAAGCAAAATCAACGAGGAAGCCAAATTCAGTTAACAACCGTGTTATTAATTTAACAACTGCAGTGATTCACTTAATAAATGGGGCAAGAAAAGTTGTAAAATGGGGCAGAACTCATTTTTTATTTAGCAACATTTATCACTTAGCAACATAAATTCTGGGCTCAGTTGTGTGTCGTAAGCTGAGGACTACCTGTATTCAATTGCTTTGTATGCTGAATAAATTTCTGAACTTGGAATTGGGATATCTGGTGAGCATTCCTGAGGAAGGAAGGAATCATGGGGAAGATTCACTTATAAAATGAACAGAACTAAAATTAAAGGATTTAAATTGTGCAAGGAAATATCGACTTGTATTGCGATATAATATAAAGGACAAAATGACTTAAATGTCTAGTTCTTAGGTCAAAATGCTAAATTGCACTTTCTGGTAAGCCTTCAACAATTTTTCTTTTTTTAGAATGTTCAAGCGTTAGTGTTCCTTTATGTGGTGATGGATTTTTGGCAAATTAGCAAAATTCAGACCTACTATATTATTCCATAGGAGAAAGCTTTCTTATCAAGAAGGCAGATAGGTCAAACATATACAATACATTCAAAAAGTATTCAGACCCCTTCACTGTTTGTCAATTTTGTTATGCTGCAGCCTAATTCTACAGTACAGTTGTTAAAATTCATTTTTCCCTCATTAATCTACACTCAGTACTCCATAATGACAAAGTGAAAACAGAAGTTTAGAAATGGTTGTAGATTTATTAAAATGAAAAATTGAAATATTACATTGGCATAAATATTCAGACCCTTTGCAACAACACTTGAAATTTAGCTCAAGTGCCTCCCATTTCTCTTGCTCAGGAGTATCAAACTCACATCATCACATGACATATTGTGATTCCCACCCCCCTTAACTAAAACAGGTAGGTATGGCCAGCATGTGATGCATCCGGCCTGCGGGACACGAGTTTGACACCCCTGCTCTTGATCATTGCTGACACATTTCTACACCTTGATTGGAGTCAACCTGTGGTAAATCATACTGATTGGATATGATTTGGAAAGGCACATACCTCTCTATAGAAGGCCTCACATCTGACAATGTATACTGTAGCAGAGCAAAAGTCAAAGAATCCTCCTGCAGAATTCAGAGACAGGATTATTGTAAAGAACTAGATCTGGGGAAGGCTACAATAAAGTTTCTGCTGCACTGAAGGTTCCTAAGAGCACAATTCTCAAATGGAAGAAGTTTGGCGCAACCAGGACTCTTCCAAGAGCTGATCCCCTGGTCAAACTGATCAATCAGGGGAGAAGGGCCTTAGTAAGAGAGGTGAACAAGAACCTGATGATCACTCTGATTGAGCTCTAGAGATCCTGTCTGAAGGTGGGACAGAATTTCAAAAGGACAGCCATCACTGTAGCCCTCCACCAATCTGGGTTTTATGGTAAAGTGGCTAGACTGAAGCTCTCCTCAGTGGAAAATACAGGAAAGCCCATTTGGAGTTTGCAAAAAAGCACCTGAAGGACTCTCAGATTGTGAAGGACAAGATTCTTTGGTCTGGTGAAACCAAGATTGAATTGTTTTGCCTCAATTCTAAATGTCTGAGGGAAACCAGGTACTGCTCATCACGATGCCCAATATCATCCTAATAGTGAAGCATGGTGGTGACAGCATCATGTTTTTCAGCAGCTGGGACTGGGAGACTGGTCAGAGTTGAGGGAAAGCTGAATGGATATCCTATATCTATGAAACCAATATTTTCAAGTGAACCTATTCACTCACATCGGCCATCTTTCATGGCTCTGCATTTTTGAGCTACCAACATTTATAACATGGTAGACTGTTACAACATACATTGTTTTCCCTTTAATAACACTCAAACTCTAACACTCAACCTTATTTCTACAACTTTCCCCCTTTTTAAAATCTTATATGTTGAGTCATCCCTTGGCCAGAGAGTATTCTTAATTATGTTTAACACTGTCATCTAATGTTTATTAGTTCTACTTAAATATTTACTTAAATATTTACTCTCTTACTCTCAGTATATTTTATGCAGTCATTTTATGATATATTCTGCTGTTTTTAACTATCTGTGACTTGCATGGAGGGTAATTTCTTTTATGAAAAGGTAGCAAATAAATATTACAAAGAAATGGATGTCATTTTTTTAGAAGAATATAGATAGATAAAACAATGCAGGCATTTAAATTGTATTAAAACTTATTGTGATGAAAGTCTAGATTAATTGACAGCTCACTCCTCTATGAAAATAGGTTAAATGTGGAATGCCTGGATGTAGTCTACAGACATTAATGTTCACCTAACTGCCAAATACATCAATAAGATTTAAATAAACTCTTAAGTACTTGATCTGCATTTATTTAAATAGAATGTAGACAGCTGATTTTTTGGCATGCTTAACAAACATTTTAAGACCATCTATAGCAGGGATGTCAAACTCATGTCATCATGGTAGCGTCACATGATTTCCCCCCCTTCACTAAACCGGGCATGGGCATGGCCATTGCGTGATGCATCCGGCCCACAGGCCAGGAGTTTGGTCTATAGTAATATTAACTGTTCTTAGAAGTATAGTATCCTTGGAGTATGTTATTTTTAGGTGATGGATTTATTTGTGTGTTTACTTATTAAAGACATTTAACTAGTCCTGTATATGTATGTATCAAAATATGCAAAGACTCTAAACTTGGATTGTGGCACTCCATCCACCATGTTACAGATTTTCACACACAGACACACACACACACACATTGTTGATATCGTTGTTCATCACAGAATTGTAAGATTTTCTCTCTCTCAAAAGTATGACAGTCAGGTAAGTTTAAAAGTTATTTAATATATCATGTAATGCTATGTTTCCTATTTAATATTCCCTATGAATCCAAGCTATACACCCAAGCAATTCATTAACTAGATTCTGTAGTTTCCTGGTAGAGCTTCCCATCACAAACAATTGAGGCAAGCTTCCCCTCACCCCTTAACGTGGAGAAGAAATGAAACATTTACTTAAAAGGCCAATGGTAATTTTAATGCAATGCCATTTTTTCTCATACTGTTTAAAAGTGTTCTTATTAAATTTATTGAGCACTAGTAATGGGTTTTTTTTTTCTCAAGAGAAGAGATTCTACTCTAGAGATTCTAGAAGAGAACAAGAAGTACAAGTGGCATGATGTGTAACAAGAGGAAAAGTATACAACACTCTTTTCCATTTTACAGTTAGAAAAGTAAGTTCAAAAATGCCATCCAGAGAAATGCTAAAACGCTCTCAGAATGGGGTAAAAAGCTCTTTTTTTGCTGAGGGAGAAACTAGAAACTATGTTTCAGAAGAGTATGAATTTACCTAACTTTGCTATTAGAACAAGATGCATGATTTATTTATTATATCTTCACTCATCTCTCATGTTCCCTTCTTTGGCTCAGAAATGACCAGACCTGATACAGGTAGCTCTTCTACTTTAATCTCTCTCCATCCTCTTTGAAAGAATACTTTCAAAATAGATCTTGTCCTATTCATAGAATATTATATCATGAGTGCATGCACGGTCAATCAATGTTCTTTTCTCTTTGTAATGCACTTATATTTTCTCACTTCTTTTAAAGAAAGTAAATCCATTAAGGATTTGCAAACATTTCTTTGCAAATGATAGTATTATTCATCAGACAGTACACTATGAATCTATTCATTCAGCTCAGAATCATTGTGAAATCTGAGTGAATATGGTCATCATTCTTTGGCTGTAGGTTCTCTTTTATCTTCAGCCAGGACAGACCACATGTGTAGATTTCAAGCAGTTATGATTACATCTAAACATCTGTCCATTCCTTTTGTACTATGTACAATCGATTATGTTACAAGCCTGCTTAAATGATAGTTTCCACTGACAAGGTCTTTCTTTGCCTACTGCTGGAACAGTGACTATGAATCTGAAGAGGGTTCAAAGTCATTTTTATAACTAGCTGTGCCATGCAGCCATCTGCTTCGGAGTGCAGGGACAGACAAAGGCAAGAATCTGTGCTTAAATGGTTCAGCAAAACTTTTCAGTGCTAATGCTCTGATGCAAGAAGGAGATATTTTCACACCTGTCAGTTAATTAAGCACAGTCTTTAGATAACAGGTGTGAGGGACCTGCAGGCCTCCAAATTGGACTATGAAACCTATTTACATCAACTGACCTGACCAGTCCTCAGGAATCATGTAGTCTCTCAACCAAACATCTGGAGATCCAAGAGTACTAAACGTATGAAGCTTCAAAAAGAATTTCAGTGCTGTGCACCATTAATCATTCAATACTAATTAAGTTTAGTGACTTACTTTTTAATATACAAAATTTGTTTCATTTCCTGTCACTATACATTTGATAGTCTCATATTTGTGCACATTGTTGTTTTTGCAGTAATAAGTGATCATATTTAAATTTCATTTAGTTATGTATTTAGTTAGTCAGCTTTCCAACAGAACATGCAAAATAAAAACCATCATGAATTATGTGCTCTTTTTAAAGTCCTTAATGATGCTAATATTAATTACTAATTGTGTAACCCATCTTGAATTCTTCTTAAGTGAAGTGGTATACAATTCTGTACATGCATACAAACCTTATTTTCCCCCTCTATAGATTGGGTGTGCTTAATCAAAGGGAAAGTTAACATGGTGTTTTCTGTGACGGAAACAATTGAATCAAAGAATTGATAAAAGCTAACCATTTATCCATTTATATATAAAAAAAAGTAACGGTACTTTGCGCAATTTTGTGAAACATTCAGTATAGAGAAACACCATGGAGATCATGCAATGTACATTTTTTTTTAAAAAAAAATCAGAGATTGAGATTATTGGAAATAAATTAGCAGGAAACCTGTATACTATATAATTATGAATAAAGAGGCATTATTTTAAAATAAACAAATACTTTACATGAGTCATTATGCAGATTAATATGATCTGGAATTTGCATTTCCTGTATACAAGCATTACAAGTATACAAGGAGCCTGAGTGGCGTAGCAGGCTAATGCCTCCTATTAAGGCAGCTACCTGTGCGAGTTCTAATCTCACCAGGCTCAAGGTTGACTCAGCCTTCCATCCTTTCTAAGGTGGGTAAAATGAGGACCCGGTTTATGGGGGCAATAAGCTGACTTTGTATAAATATACAAAAGTATGAAGGCTATTGCTTAACGCATTGTAAGCCGCCCTGAGTCTCCGGAGAAGGGCGGCATATAAATATAAATTTTTTTAAAAAATCCATGACATAAGACCACTTATTCAGTGACTTACATTGTCTACTTTTCTGAATTAGAGATTCTCATTTCAAGTACTTAGAGGGTTTACTAAGTTAATGTACATCACATCAATTCTCTTTACACAGATCTAGCCTTTGGACTTATCCATAGATTCCACTCAAATGTTTATGAATTTTTAAATGTAATTGTCTGAATTACATTCACTCACCTTTGACTACAGATCAGTCAAAGGAACTGAGCAGCAGACCTTTTAAAATGTTAACAGCCCTATACTTTTTCATGCAGCATTCTGACATGGACTGTTTTCTTTTGTTACTTCATGCAAAAATCTTAATTACAATCAATTTTTAAAAAGTTTCCTGAAGGAATTATAATAAATATATGACAGCAAAAAGAATACAGACTAAAGTCCTTCGGAAAACACACTCTGAATTTTGAATGGCTAACTTTTCCTTTTGCTTTAAGATTGCACATCTCGAGAAGAAAATAGTCACTGTGACGAACTGATGGATACAGACATCATTCAAACCAGTTTCACGCATATATGAAGTATCAGTGTGAATAGAATTTCAAACAAAAACATCTAAGCAATTACCTAAGCAGGAAAGAATTATATTTTCTGGGAACAAAGAGAGCTTTGTCACCTCTTGACTTCATAGAAATAAATGTACTTGTGTTTGTATGCACACTCATACTCCCTCAATCATGGTTGGATTTTACCATCTCAACAAACCAGTCAAAATGAAAAAGAAAAAAAAAGATGGAGCAAATGTTAAGAATGTGAGGTCAAGGTCATGTTGAACATTATACTTCTTTTGAGTACAAGGCTACTGTGCCTGGCAGTTGCCTTTTAAAAAAACAGTTGCAACATACGAACATTTAATATCAGATAGCATGTACTTTGCATTTTGCACTACATTTCTTTCTTCATTTAATTGAGGATCTACCTTTTCATGAAAACAAAAAAGCCAATAAGGCAGATTTATTTACCAAAATCTCACCTGGACATCATATGCTATGAAGCCATAACTGTAACAAAATCTAAGGAAAATTCAGGATGTTAAAGTGATTGCTGATAGAAGAGAATATTTGTAGCCCAGTGTTAAAATCAATGCATGCACTGATGATGTTACCTAGTTTGGAAATGAAATGTCTGCAAGAAAACAACCAAGCTTAAAGAGCAGCAAGAGCCCCATATTGTACTTGAACTGAGATGACTCATGTTCTAACATCCACAACCAGAGCCTTGGTGGCACAGCGGACTGAAGTGCTGTTAAATAGCACTTAGCTGCCAGCTGCCTGAAATTATTGTGAGTTCAAATCTCACCAGGATCAAGGTTGACTCAGCCTTCCATCCTTCCAAGGTAGGTAAAATGAGGACCCGGATTGTGGGGGCAATAAGCTGACTTTGTATAAAAAAAGAACACCGCTTGGGGAGGGGGGGGCAAAAGCCCTACTAAGCAGGTATATACAAAAGTATGAAGGCTATTGATTAACACATTGTAAGGTGCCCTGAGTCTCCAGAGAAGGGCGGCATATAAATTGAACCAACCAATCAATCAATCAATCATAAATCTTGAATCTCCCTAACCTAATAAAATGGGAAACAAGTATACAAACTTGGGCAAGAGTGTGATATGAGTTCAATAAATCTTTGACCTATCTTTGACCTATTAGTAATCTTTGGCCATACAGCTAATTGGTTTAGGCCACCTTTATTCCCATGCTGTGCCATATTGTCAATAATCATGTTTCCTCCACTCACGTTTTCCTGGGAAAAAGTTATGATTGTTAGGGAATATCTACAGAGAGAGCTCTTGGCCATTACAGCTACTTCAGTTGAGGGTTGCAAAGTTAGGCTTTTCCTGATGGAATAAAATGGGAAGGGGTTCCTTTCCCATTTATGTTTCTTTCTGCATGACGTGCTAGGATCTGAGCAGGCTTAGGATATCTGACTTAATTCTCCCTAAATGAATTTATGATGCCAAAAGTGGGAGTTTTGCCACTAATGGTCTTCTGTTGTCAGTGGAAGTGCAACCCACAGGGTGAGGACAGGATTGAGGTCCCTGACTGGATCCTTACCCTGCAATATAAAGAGGAAATAAATCAGCGAGGCTAATGCTGAGTGACTATCTTTTTTTGTGGAAAAACAAACAAGCTGTGAATATAGGTCAAAATCTACACTCTGCTGGGTCACAAATGGACTCTGCACATAAATTGCATTCACATCAAATAATAGAACATTCCTTTCTTTGTAATGGTTCTAAATCATAGGCTGCTGAGTAAAAGAGGTATACAGAAAACACAGAAATATGCCATGAAAATTAAGCCACCGTATTGGATTTGGATATACAGTTTGTACTATTCATTTTTAAAGCTAGAAATAAAAACAGCCTTTACAACGCAAGGAAAAATGTAGATGATAGGGAATCCAAAAATATCACTATTGTCCAAGAATATCTCCACAATTACTTCTCACAAAAAGGAGGTTGTGGGTTATACCAGAGTGTGGTAAGTATGCAGCATACAAATTATTGAAACAAATTAGCAAGCATACTTTTGACACTATCTGGATTGTTTCATAGTCCAAACAAAATCTGCTAAATGTGCTGAGAAAATATGGTAATTAGGGGGAAAAATGTATACCTTTCTGAACTAAATAGTATCATGTGCCTTTAATTTTATTTCAGGGAAAGAGATCAATAGTTTCAGAAATAAGGCTTAGTACTTCTGGCTAAACAGGGAACAAATATATTTGGAACACACTTGAATGCAATCTTATTTAATTTGGCACTTCCAAGCCATATATAATGTTGCTTTGTTATTGTGTATAAGAGTTATTTCAGTTGCTTGTTATGGGGACCAGACTTCAGATTGATGATTTTTCAAACGATAATTTTAAAAACACACTTTAGAGTTGCAAGTTTTATGAAACAATCCTGTGGTGAGGGGAAAAAAAAGCAGTGTGTGGCTTAGTCAAATACTATGAAATGAGATTATACCAAGCTCAATAGGGCAGCAGAGCCAATCAGAAAAAAATCAGAATGATCTGACCAAGAACAACTTCAGCAAATAATCCTTATAAGATCCCAAATAATTCTAGAATTCAGAAGCAGGAGAGGTAAAAGGTTGCACCACAGAATCAGTTAATTACACCTGTGAGAAAGTATCTGGGAATAGAGAAAGCCATAAAAAAACAAGATGGCAGCCATTACAATGTGATTACAACTTTCCTTCTTTTTTGTACTCGATCCACATAACAAAGAGGCAGGGCTTTGATTGCATCGTTGCAATCATCATATTGATTTTTTTGACCTCTGCTATGTAGTTTCAGTATATGTTTGACCTATCTGCCTTCTTGATAAGAAATCTTTCTCCTGTGGAATAATATATCATAGTATTTCTTGTAGAAAATAACATTAGGTTTGAATTTTGCTAATTGGCAAAAAATCTATCCCCACATAGAGGAATGCTAAGGCTTTAGCATTCCAAAAAAACACTACTGATTCATAAATATAAGAAATATTTTTAAAAGACAATATTTCTATAGATCAAGAAATAGCTAAGAAAAAAAATGTTCAGAACTATATTACATATAAAGTATAAAAATAATACTTTTTAGAATAAAAGAATACTCTCTCTCTCTTTCTTCCTTTCTCAACACCAGAATTCAGAGAAAGATAAAAAAGAAAAAATGATAGTGCTTCTCCACCCCCCCCCCAAAAAAACCCCTCTTTTTGTCTTGCAATTTTTGTGATCTATTAAACAACTTTTGTTAATGGAGAAGTACATCTAGAAATCTCACTCTTTTTTAAATATTTCATTCTCAAAATTAAGTTTGCCTTGAAAGTCATAAAATACTAAATCAACTGATACTGTATGATAATGGGGCTGAGTCTGAGGTGAATTAAATGAAATGTTAAATGGTACACATCTCAAATTCAAGCTCTTATTCAGGCTTTGATGCAAACATACAGTGTGGGTGGGTTTTTGTTTTTGTTTTGTATATAGAACACAAGGGATTGAATTGATTTTGCATTATAATGAATATTAAATACTCCATCCCCCCTCCCAAATTTTGTCAGTTTATCCGGGGTATCTTATCCTACCAAATCTTTAACATATATATCCAAGATGGCGAACCTATGGCATGGGTGCCGCAGGTGGCACGCGGAGTCATATCTGTAGGCACACGAGTGTTGCCCTAGCTGAGCTCCAGTGCACATGTGCATGCCAGCCAGCTGATTTTTGGGCCTTCTGGGCCCACTGGAAGTCAGGAAATAGACCATTTCAGGCCTCTGGAGGGGTGCGGAAGGCTGTTTTCGCCCTCCTCAGGCTATAAGAAAGCCTTTGGAGCCTGGGGTGGGTGAAAAAAGAGCCTACCAGACCCACCAGTAACCTTTTTGCCACCACGTGCCAAAAGTGGGGGAGCGCATGTGCATGTGTGGGGCATGGGGGCCATTGAATTATGGTGTGGGCACATTCGTGTGTGACTCCTCCATGCTCCCCTCGCTTTTGGAACATGATGGCAAAAAGGTTAGCCATCACTGATATATACTTTCTGTTATTTTAATATGAGAAAGAACTCATATTTCAAAATATATTTTACAGTGTTCTTCTATGGAATATGTTTGCTTCAAGTCAAGAGCAAAGGCTGTTATGATTGCAAGCACCTCCAAAATAGATGGGTTTTCTAGGCTTTCTGACTCTAAAGGGAAGGGAGCAGAGACTTTTGGAGTTAAAATAACCTTTTGAAGTTCCTCAGAGACCAAAATTTCTAATGCAGAGCTTGACACAGCCAACAGCTGCAGCTTCAAAGTCTATATCACTTGAGGAGAGAGCCTGTTGCAAGAGAAGCAAGTTCTTTCTCTACTGTACATTCTCTACATTTCCTTTTTAAACTGTTATAATGAAAAAAAGGAAATGGTCTTCTATTATTAATTGATCTCCCAAGTTTTCTGTTATATAGCTCAACATATAAATATTCATGAAAGATATTACTCAAATGATACAGTAACAATGCCCATAAACTTAGAAAAGTCACTGTAGTATCACCTTTTACCCATAGTTCTGTAATGAATTAAAAATTAGGAAAGAGAGTATGACAAGGCTGCATAATCTCCCCTTATTTATTTAACCTATATGCTGAATATATATTAAGAAAAACTGGTTTGGAAGAAGATAAGTGTGATTTAAAATTGGAGGAAGGAAAACCAGTAACCTGCATTATGCTGATGGCACTAAGGATCTATAAGAGGTTAAAATGCATAGTGGAAAAAATGGAGCAAAATTCGATTGAGACCAGATTAATAACAAGTAAGACAGCCTTAGAACTGACAATTAAGAAATCAACATGTGGATAGTTCCTACTTTTTATGAACAATTTCAAAACAGTAAAGGAACCAGTCAAGAAATA
Source organism: Ptyas mucosa (assembly GCA_012654045.1). Taxonomy (NCBI): domain Eukaryota; kingdom Metazoa; phylum Chordata; class Lepidosauria; order Squamata; family Colubridae; genus Ptyas; species Ptyas mucosa. The sequence goes on along the minus strand of WNWU01013815.1, from coordinate 5,440,875 downwards.
CACCATAGACAAGCACTTGGTAGACCAGTTATAAAGGACTTGGAAAAGATATTCAGATGTTGGGCTGTGTCTATGAAGATCAGAATGCAAGCCATGGTATTCCCTGTGACACCCTATGGAAATGAAAAATGGACGTCAAAGAAGGAAGATAGAAAGAGTATTTGTACCTTTGTACTTTGACATTGGAGAAGACTCCTGAGAATAGCCATATAAACAAACAAATGGATCATTGAACAATTCAACTCAGAGTTGGTTTCTCACAAGAGGCCCACATGACCAGGCTCAAATTATCCTTCTTCAGACACAGTTAACAAAGATGTAGCTCTCTCAAGAAGATTCTAATGTTGAGGAAATGGAAAGAATGAGAAGTGGATGACCAGCAGAAAAGTGGATAGACTCTGTTGCAGTGGCAATCAGTGTGCCATTGGAAAACCTGAAAGACGAGATTAGGGTTTGATTGCCATAGAGAAAATCTATACATGTTGTTGCTAGGAATAAAAAAAAATGACTTGATGGCACATAATCAATCAATTACATTATAAAAACTGAAAAATGGTTGCATCACTATAATACTACCCAAATTCATTGAATAAGATATGCTAAGGAACCATCACAATTGCTTTGCGATATAAGCTATTTTGAATCCCTTTTTATAATTATTCTACTTAACAGTAGGAACTATTTGAATGAGCTACATTACTTTTTGTTTTGACAGTTCCTATTTACACTTCAAAATGATTTCCTAGGCTTAATTTAAGCTTGGGTATATTTTAAATTTTATATAACAATGTATATAGACTTTGTGATACAAGATATAATTTTTTTAGTGATTCAAGTGATCAAATGATAAAAAGCATATTTTTAGTGACTGGTTATTTTTTCAGGAGTGGCTAGAAATGAGAGTAATCTAAAGCTCTTGATTTTGCAAAGACAAAAAATATATATATACTTTGCATTTAACATCACTAAGACTTTTTACAGAAGCCAAGACATTCCAAGCCAAATGCTTGACTTCACCGTTATAAGCTGTGAAATTCCAATATGTCAGGTATTCTTATTCTTAAAATTCAATTAGTATGAAAATAATTATAGGGCATAGAGGTACTTTATAGAATGTGTTAATATAATAACACACCCATAGTACATGCAATCAAGATAAAACAAAACAAAGCTTATATAATGTTGAAGTTACTATTTTGATTATTTTAATAAGTCTTGACTATGTAGAATTTTATTTGGTTGGCAACATTCAATTATATATTTACATGCCAGCAACTTCAAGAATGATATGTCTATAAACAATCCAAGATTTTGTCAACAGTGAATTTGATGGACATCTTATAGCACCTTCAAATAATTTTAAAGACTAAATTTGTTCATTTATGTTTTTAATGCAATAAAAATAGACAGATACAAAACCACATAATATATTACATTCAAAACTACTTAGTTTACTTTAAAAACTGAAGCATTATTTTTTTGACCACACAAAATAATATTCATCAATCTTTCCGTTTAAACAAAGGATTGTAAGCTCATAAACACACACATAATCAAATCAAATCAAATCATATATCATATCATATACCAACAGACCATTGTAAGTCTGTTGTAATACCATCTTTCCAGGGCGGAATAACAAATTTCTTTGCTATTTCTCAGACATGCTATAATTCTTCATATAATGATACTGTATTCAAAAATATACATCTTATTTTAAACAAGATGCTATTCATTAGAAAACAGGGCAGTTCCCATTCATAGTCAATGTGATTTAGTATGAACACTATATTTACTTTGGCATTCAAAGTAGACTATCTTAATCAGTGTTTCTCAACTTGAAAATACCTAGGTGGACTTCAGTTCCCAGGAATTCTTGGAGTTGACGTCCATGCATCCTCAAGCTACCAAAGTTTAGAAACACTGATCTTAACATACACCCAACAAATATCTGTCCCCATAGAGGGGATTTGGGATTGATAAAATGCAAAAAAGATAATTATTCAATGATAACTGCTGCAATTCTTTTGGTAAGTATTCCAAAAAGTAAGTGTGTTATTGGGCTTATTTCTCTTAAGGCTATCCTGGAAACATTTTATTACTGAGTTGTATACTTAGCAGTATTGTCACAGTATGAGACCTTACTGGCACCTTGACATGATAAATTTATTTATTTATTTACTTTATAATATTTATTTATAAAGAACCTTGGTGGTGCAGCAGACTAAAGTGCTGTTAACTAGCACCAGCTGCCTGCAATAACTGCAAGTTCGAATCTCACCAGGCTCTAGGTTGACTCAGCCTTCCATCCTTTCGAGGTAGGTAAAATGAGGACCCGGATTGTGAGGGCAATAAGCTGACTTTGTATAAAAAAGAACACCGTTTAAGGGGGGCCGAAAGCCCTACTAAGCAGGTATATACAAAAGTATGAAGGCTATTGCTTAACGCATTATAAGCCACCCTGAGTCTCCGGAGAAGGGCGGCATATAAATCAAACCAATAAAAATAAAAAACAAAAAACATTTGATTATCTGCCATCAATTTTACAATATTAATATCCAGATCCAACTTAAATGGACTTGGAATACAGTACAAAAAAATCAAGACAAAGCAAATGCAGCAATCACATACAGATAATATAATTCATCAATAACAAAGATATAAGAATTGCTATTTAATTGTATTAACCTATGGGCCATACATCTACTGAACAACACAGCTTATCCTTTCTTAAAAGAGGCTGAGGTCACTCTGAACAGTGCTCCAAGGTAGAATTGGCAGAAACAATAAGTATAGAGGAGAATCGAGCTTACACCAACTAGATAGATGTGAATGCAACCTTTTACTTGTATTAATTCATCCATTTTCATTTTTCACATACTTATTTTCATGTTATAGTCCTTATAGTCACTTATTTTCTCTTAACTTTTTAATAGAGTAATGAACTTCTGGGAATTAGAGGCTGGGCAGTCTTATGTAGTCCTTTGGTTGTCTCCATATTCCAGGAATCAACCTGATATGAGATAGAATTGCCTGTCAGATTGTCATGACTTTCTTCAAATGCCCTCCAGGAATCCAGTAAGTCTATTAGACCCCTGGGGTGAACCATCTTTCACAGTTGCAAAGCCATCTCGATCGTCAATGTGACAGTGAAGTGATCGAAACCACAACAGATGATATAATTTAACATCCTTTCTTTTTAGATTGAGTCTCATCTGCACCAAAGTAAAGAAAAGGACAAGTGAGTCATGGCCACAGTTATTCATGACAGACCTATGGTCATCATGAAGGTCATAAACTCATAAACTATGCTGAATCTCCTTTCCAAGGCATAGAGTTGGAAGTCATCCAAGACTATAATCTGTGGGAACTCAGCAACTAAGATGTCCTAAAATGAGCTTCAAGAGCTTCCGAGTGTCTGTGCTGGGCAGTGAGGTGTCAATACACCAGCAGAAAATTATATTTTCAGGCAAATATTTATTTCATATAAATGTTTTTTTTAAAAAAAGAAAAAAAAGAAAATGGGAATAGTGAGTGAATCTACACAAAAGTAGCAATGATAGAAAATAAAGAGATATCCTTATGAATGAAGGTGAATATACGTTATATTCAGTAACTAAATTATATCTATCTATCTACCCTGTTTCCCTGAAAATAAGACATTATCTGATAATAAGCCCAATTGGGCTTTTGAGCGCATGCGCTCAAAATAAGCCTCCCCCCAAAAATAAGCCCTCCCCAAAAATACTTAAATGCAGAGCTGGAAATCAGGGAAGATGGCAAAAAAGTCTCATCTTGCTCCACACGCCCCAAAGTAATAAGACCTCCTCAAAAATAAGGCCAAGCGCTTATTTCGGGGTTCAAAAAAATATAAGTCAGGGTCTTATTTTTGGGCATCTATCTATCTTCAACAACTCAAAAGCCTCTCACAACAGACACCATATAAACACCATACAGAATAGCTCAAAGCACACACTCTGCTAGAGAGAAGTTCCCTGACGATGGGCTCCAGCACAAGTCCAAAAGCTTGGAAGACAAAATCTCTGGTCCCAGTGACCGACCCGTATTGGATCTGGCCTATATCTTTAATTTGAGGTGTTCAGAAAAAAATATTTCAAACTAAAAAGTGTAATAAATTACAATTTACTTCTTGAACTTGCATTTTTTTTTAAAAAAAATATCCAATACAAGTTGGAAATAAGTTGTAAGAGCTATGTGAGAAATATGTTAACAGAGCAATATTAAGCATTGTTATGTATAATTTTGTTGCCTTCTGTTTGTGTAGTTTTAGTTTCCCCCATCCACCCTCATGCTTGCTGGATGCCTGCCTCCCTTCTTTCACTGAGATACAAAAATATTAAAATAGCAGGTGCTGAATGCTAAAATAAAAAAGTGATTGGCAACAATTGTAGTTGTTGCAAACTGAAACAAATAATTGAGAATAAAAAAATATATATTCACGTATCCAGAAATAAATCTTATTTCTAAGCAATCTGGTCTTTTGGCTAAAGACAAAGATTTCAATGCCATTAGAACATATTGCACTTTATAAATAGGGTAATTAAAAATTAGAAGAAATTATTACTGATGTTTATTATTATTCTGTGGAAATAATATGGCTCGACAAGTGAAAGCATCTGGTTGATCTTGTCTCAGTTTGGTAGCTAAGCCATTATGAGCCTGGCTTGTACCTTGAATGGATAATTAAGGAATATCTAATCTATAGGCTGGACTGGAAAATTAAAATAAACTCTTCAAGAAGGCTTTGATAAACCATTTTTGCATTATTGGCAAAACATTAAAACATTTTTCTTCTAACAAGCCGGGCTGGCCTAAGCAAAGCCTTTTAAATAATTTTAAATTGGGGTGTTTTTTAAATTTTGGAGCCAATCTAGATATTCTTTTTAATTTGTTCTTAATGTTTATATTGTGTGTTTTTATTTGGCTGTACACCGCCCTGAGTCCCTAGGGAGAAGGGTGGTATAGAAATCTAAAAATAAATAAATAAATAAATAAAACGAACACTTGAATGTGGCCTTTAGAAATTAAACCTGAGTTGAAGGATTTTTCTAAGGGTTATGAAAATAATCTAGTTATCTGATTAACAGAGATAATTAATTTAAGAGTGTTATTTCTTGTATAAAAATGGCATATGTAACCAACTATATATCTTTTTTTTAAAAAAATATTTTTATTATAACACAATATGACAAATACAAAACACACAACATATATATATATATATATATATATATATATATATATATATATATATACTCTTTTAACAGCTATTTCGTGCTAGTCATCTTCTAATATTTACATTCTCCCCGTTTCCCTTTATACTATTCCATTTTCTTCTTGTCCCTTTCTCTGTTAATTACATTGTACTTCTTAACAATCATATTGATTTTATACATTCTATACATTGTCATATTCATTCTTTTCATTTTCAAATTTCACCCCTATTTTTATTATCCATTATTTCTAGTCTCTGACCACTTATACCATTTGTGCCAGATTATATAATATTCCGTATCTTCCTTTTCTTTGAGCTCGTTTGTTAATTTGTCCATCTCGGCACATTCTAGGATTTTTTTTTTAATCAATTCTTCTTCTGTTGGTATATTTTCCCTTTTCCAATTTTGTGCGTATAATATACGTGCAGCTGTTATAATATGTAAAATCAAATATTTTATTTCTTTGGTGTATTTTTCAGTAAATATCCCTAATAAGAATGTCTCTTGTTTTCCATTCATAGGTTGCTCTATTATTTTCTCTAACCACTTTTTAATCTTAGCCCAGAATTTTTTTGCAGCTGGACACGTCCACCAAAGATGGTAATATGTTCCATAGCTCTTATTACATTTCCAACATATTGGAGATTTATTCGGAAACATCTTCGCAAGACTAGACGGAGGTAGATGCCATCTATAAAACATCTTCAATTGGTTTTCCTTGTATGCCATGGACATGGTTAATTTTGTATTTATTTGCCACATTTTTTCCCATCTCTCCAATTCTATTGTGTTATTAAAGTTTTTTTCCCATTTGATCATTGTATCTTTAACTATTTCTTCTTCCATCTTATATCACAGTAAAAATTTGTATATCCTACTAATTAATTTCTCCTCTGTCCCTTGTATAATTTTATCCAATTCATTTTGCTCATTCTGGACTTCATATAATTTTGTATCTTTTTTATATTTCAACTGAATTTGCATGTATGTCCACCAATCTATATATCTATCTGTCTTCCAATATCTATGTACTGTACACCACTGATACAAATAACTATTTGACAAGAAGAACTGTGTTCAGATGGCACCTTCTCTATTTTTTCCTACACAAAAGTTTTATTTCAATAATTAAACAGATGTATGTGCTGCAATTGCTGATTTCCTCCCTCCCACCCAGGACTGCGTTTAAAGAATTCTACATTTAAAGAATTCTCTTATATGATCTGAGGCAAAATAGCTTTTATGCTATTTGGGATAAAAATGATCTTTACTGGGCATGTGATTATCATACATGATATCCATTACAGATTACACTTGGCTAAATTTGCAAAATTCCTGATTATGGTTATACATTTCCAAGTGTTTGAAACCCAAAGAGTAAAATGAAATTGTGCCCTACTTATTCAAAAGGATTCTTTTATGTTCTGGATTGGTTAGGTTACTTTTACAATAAAAGAACAAAAACAAAAGTGCAGTGTACTTCTTTTCATCAAGGATAAGAAAATTGCTCTGCTTTTCTGACAATTGTGATTGTTAACTTCTATAGATGATTGCATCTACTGCCAGAAGTAACTGTTAGGAAACCACATATAACCTTTACATTTTTAGTTCACAATGATAACTCATGCGAGTGTTAACTAAAAAACAAAACAAAACCTGTTCCAAATAAGCATAAGATCTGATAGAACAACATGTTTTCCCAGGACTAATTGAAGTGATTAAATATATATTCCTAAACTTCTGCAGTATTATTCCACTGATGAAACCATCTTTTCATTTAAAATTATTGAATACAAAAATCCAACTATTATGTGTAGAATTGTTGAAGAGTATGCACATTTTAGTTTGCACACTATATAAATATAAATGTTGGGGGTGCTGTTTGTTAACAAACCTATGGGGCACTTTCTTATAATCCAAGACCAGATCATAAAAATTGAAACAACTAAATACAATTTTAAAATGTAATAGAATCTTATTAAACAAATCACCTACTTCTGTCACCAGATTTGAATATACCATTAAATCTAGACCAACATTAAATCATGAGTCAGTGAGTTTCTCCACCATATGAGCATGTTTAAAAGTGAGGTTTAGGTTCTGGACTTCTAACAAGCATTAGCTACTTTTTATTTATTTATTTCATCAAGCATGTATATTATGACAGATGCAAGTGTAAACATACATATAAATACATGTAAAGGATACGAATAAAAGAAAACATTAGGACAGGGACGGTAGGCACGCTGGTGCCCTTATGCACCATCTAAATATAAATTCTAAACAATCAGTTCTTTGGGTGGAAGTTTACACTCTTGGGCAATCTGAACAAGAAATTTCTATTTAATATCATCCTTCCAAAGTCATATCAAGTTATTCTATAAAACATTCATTAGAACAAAAGAAGTATTCTCTAAATGGAATTACATCAAATTCAGAGGCACTACAACGATGGCTATGCAAGTACTGCAAAGATGCTGAACAGCTGTTTTCATAAGCCTTGATCATTGGTCATGTTACTTGGAACTGATAATTGTTATCCAACAATGATTGGAATTCCATTTGGAAGTCATCAAGTTCAGAATAGTTTTTTAAATAAGACATAGTCTCCACAATCGTCCCCTGCATTTTTATCTCCAGAATTATGCTCCTTTTGCATTTTCATTTACTTATCTTATAAGGGGCAACCTGACTTTTCTGAATTAAATGCTTATGTAATTACAACAGTATCCATGCAAAAGTAGGAGATACCAGAATGTCAAAGGGGAAAGACAGAATTGGCAGGAAAAAGAAGACATGTTAGGTTGGGAAGGAACTAATGAAAGTTCTCCAAAAATAGTTCAGTAAAGACTGAGCAACCTTATAAGTTCAAAACACAAAATAGGCATTCGGGGGGTGGGGATGGGAAAATTATATTGGGGATTGAATGGTGTATCTAAAAACTGGCATGGCTAGCTGGAAAATAAAGAGAAGCAGCTCATACAGCAACTTATGTTGTAGGTTCCTTTTTGTCACTGTTAATGTAGCTATTGACCTAACCACCACTTTGCAGACGGCAATATTGTGCTCTTTGAAAATGGTGCTGTCTGATATAATTGGGAATATGCCTTGCCTGCTCTTTCATCCCGAGGAGAAATGATACATGGTATCATTTTAATTTTGTTGTAGTTGTTGGAGAGGAACAATGTTCTCCCTCCTCCCAGGCGGTTGTTTCCCTTCTCGCTTTCTCTCAATTCCACGAAGGCTAAAGTGCTACTCATATATCTTAACACTGCAAGGCATAGAATGGGAGCAGAAATGGTTTGTTTTCATTCCGAAAGGCATGAAGTTGTTCGCAATTTATAGTTAAGGAAAGAAATAGCACACAATTTTGAGCTGATGGAGGGAGGCACGCATGTACAAACAGAGAGGGGGAAAAATAGATTCTAAATGTCCAGACTTTTTTCTGCTTGGATCAGGGAGCAGCTTGGCTCAATGGCATCTGGCATTAATCAGAAGTAGTTATTATCCCCTGGTGTTCAGCGAAAAGAGCCACCCAGGCTGCAAGCTGCATTGTTGTTTGATGAATGCTATGAATATCTACACTCTGCAGCTAAAAATAGCACTTCTGGAAAGGAACTCCTGGATCCGACCGCTGCCTGGAGGACCTGTCTAAGCCCATGTCCTAATTTGAATCAAAGCCCCTTTCAGTTCCATGGATCACATGAATGCAACACTGTTATTGCCACCAGGTATATCAAAAGTGAATGTCCTCTGAATGAGAAGTTTCACATAAACCTCCTGAAGGTGAAACAAGGAATAAAATGAACAGTCGTACAAAGTAAGAGCATCATATGTCCTTTGATCCTTAAGGTTAGGAAGCTGAAAATGCTATCTATTTGTATGTTGGTTTTCTACCACTTCACTGACAAGGTTTCCAGTAAAAAAAATCTTGGTACTTCTGAAGACTCTGTCATCTCTGAGTGCCAAGATATCAAGCCAACACCATGAAATCAGAGTTTCTGTTAATTTCCTATGGTAAATGTATACTGGACATACTGTATACTCCATTTCAGAAACAACCTGTTTGAATCGTTGAATATGCATGTAGAAAAACACAAAGAAAAACTATTCAAGAAAATGTATATTTATTCATCTTTTGTATCTCTTGGATGCTACCCTTTTTATAACTTAGCAATATGTTCATTTCACTTGTTCAAGTTATATTTGGAAAAGGAAAAGATAAGAAGGTTTTTAATCACATCTCTGCCAGCTTTCTGCAAATGGAGACTATACTGTGTTCTAAATGCAGGTGCATTGGCACCAGCTTGACTTGATTCTTACTAGGCGCTCCAACCTCCCCAATATTATAATCACACGCAGCTATCAGGGCACTGATTGCAATACAGACCACTCCTTGGTGTGCAGCAGAATAAAACTGCAAATAAAGAGATTGCATCATTTGAAGAGGGAAGGAAGACCACGAATTGACATCAAGACCCACAATCAGGTCAAAGTGGAGGAATTTGCCCAAGCACTCAAGGAAACTTTCCCAGTCTCGGCTGAAGCAAATGCAACTGAACGATGGGAATATTTCAAGAATGCTGTTTATAACACCGCTTTGTTGGTATATGGTAAGGAGACCACAAAGACAGCAGATTGGTTAGAAGCCCACTCGGAGAAGCTGATGCCAGCCATCAAGGAAAAAAGGAGAGCTCTAATTGCATATAAAGTCTATTCCAGTGAGCACAACCTACAGGTTCTGTGAGCTGCCTGTAGCAAAGTCCAACAGATCCCTACTGTTGGCAACTATTGGCTGCAGCTTTGCTCACGGATCCAGATAGCAGCTGATACAGGCGGCATCAAGGGGATGTATGATGACATCAAGCAGGCCTTAGGTCCAACACAGAAGAAATCTGCCCTTCTGAAGTCTGCTACAGGTAGGTTATCCAGGATCAAACACAGCAGATGGCACGCTGGGTGCAACATTATTCTGAGTTATACTCTAGAGAAAACGTGGTAACTGAAGAAGCATTAAATAATGTTGAGTGCCTGCCTGTCTTGGAGGAGCTTGATAGTGAACCAACCTTAGAAGAACTAAGCGTGGCCCTGGATTCCCTTGCCTCTGGCAAGGCACCCAGGAAAGATAACATCCCTGCCAAAGTTCTGCAGTGTTGCAAACAGAACATCTCCACTGAATTGCATGAAAACTTCTGTCTTTGTTGGAGACAGAACATGAAGGATGCAAATATCATCACACTGTATAAGAACAAAGGCGACAGGGGTGACTGTAACAACTACTGTGGCATCTCTTTTCTTAGTATTGTAGGGAAGCTGCTTGCCCACGTCATACTGAATAGGCTCCAGATGCTTGCAGAGAGAGTCTATCCAGAATCACAGTGTGGATTTCGAGCCATCAGGTCCACTACTGACATGGTATTTTCCCTTAGACAGCTGCAGGAGAAATGAAGAGAACAAAGACAGCCACTTTTCGTAGCCTTCATAGATCTTACGAAGGCTTTTGATTTGGTTAGTAGGGACAGCCTTTTATAAAATTATCTCCAAGATTGGATGTCCACCTCAGCTCCTTAATATCATTAGGTCCTTTCATGAGGAAATGAAAGGCACTGTAGTTTTTGATGGCTTAACATCAGATTCCTTTGACATTTGAAGTGGAGTGAAGCAGGACTGTGTCCTTGTGCCAACTTTATTTGGGATCTTTTTTGCTGTCATGCTGAAACATACTTTTAGAACTGCAACAGAGGATATCTATCTCTGGACTAGATCAGATGGAAAACTCTTTAATCTTTCTAGATTGATAGTGAAGTCTAAAGTCCAGCTGAAATACTTACAAGATTTCCTCTTCGCTGCTGTTACTACTCACACTGCTGAAGACCTTCAACAATTTATGGACTGTTTTAGCAAGGCCTGCCAAGACTTTGGGCTAACAATCAGCCTGAAAAAGACACAAGTCTTGGGTCAGGACGTGGATTTATCTCCTTGTATTACAATCTCTGCACAAGAACTGGAGGTCGTCCATGGCTTTGTGTACCTCGGTTCAACCATATCCAATACACTCTCTTTAGATCCTGAGCTGAATAAATGTATTGGTAAAGCAGCCACCACATTCTCCAGACTTACAAAGAGAGTATTGCTTAATAAGAAGCTGACGGAACATACAAAGATCCAGGTCTATAGAGCCTGTGTCCTGAGCACACTCTTGTACTGCAGTAAGTCTTGGACCCTTTATGCATGGCAGGAGAGAAAGTTGAACACCTTCTATATGCACTGTCTCCAACGTATTCTTGGCATTACCTGACATGACAAAGTTCCAAATAGCACAGTCTTGGAACGTGCTGGAATTTCTAGCATGTATACACTATTGAAACAGCGACGTCTATGCTGGCTTGGACATGTTGCGAGAATGGCTGATGGTTGGATTCCAAAAGATCTCCTGTATGGAGAATTGGTGCAGGGAAAGTGCCTTAGAAGGAGACCACAGCTGCGATATAAGGATATTTGCAAGAGGAATCTAAAGGCCTTGGGAATGGACATTAATGACTGGGAAATCTTGACCTCTGATCGTTCAGCTTGGAGGCTAAAGACGCAGCATGGCCTTCTCCAATTCGAAGAGACACTTGTTCGACAGGCTGAGGCAAAGAGGCAGTCCCAGAACCAGCGAAATCTGGGGGCTGGGCAGGGGACAGAATGCATCTGCTCTCAGTGTGGAAGGGATTGCCACTCTCAAATTGGCCTTTTTAGTCATACAAGATGCTGTTTTAGGACCTCTTTCCAGAGCACGATACCATAGTCTCTTGAGACTGAAGGATGCCAATGAATGATGTTTATTTCACTTGTTCAAGTTATATTTGGAAAAGGAAAAGATAAGAAGGTTTTTAATCATATCTCTACCAGCTTTCTGCAAGTGGAGACTAAATATACCGCATTCTAAATGCAGGTGAAAGGGAGTAAAAGATTAGTAGTCTCATGTCTCTCCCCACCTTCAATATTTCAGGTAATGAATTCAAAAATTGTCTCAGGGGTGAAATCCAGCAGATTCTGACAGGTTCTTGGAAATTATGAGTAGTTCGGAGAACCAGTAGCAGAAATTTTGAGTAGTTCAGAAAACTGGCAAATGCCACCTCTGGGGTGGGACTGGGGATTTTGCAGTATCCTTCCCCTGCCACGCCCACCAAGCCACACCATGCCCACCAAGCCATGCCCACAGAACCAGCAGTAAAAAAAAAATGGATTCCACCATTGGCTCCCATACCATCCCAGACCTAGGACTTCACTGCTTAATTTTTAAATCTAGAGATGCCAGGATTCAATCTTGGAAGGAAAAAAAAATCATTTCTTTCTGATAAATCTTTTACGTTCAGCAGCATCATATAATGAACATCTGGGTGGCCTCGAGGGAAGGGGAAAAGCACTCTGCTTTTACATCACAGGAGTCAGAACTGAAGCCTATCACTTCAGTAGGATGGGAGAACTAAAAGCCACTGAATCTTTACAAGTTCTTTGGCATTAATGAAATGCCTTTTTTTTTTTTTGCTTTTGGAATAATAGATGTATTTTTTTTATTTCTGTCTTTTTCTAGATGTGCTTATTAAAATGTACGAATTATAAAGTCCTGTTAGAAAAATATCAAGCTGTTGTCCCACTGACACATCAATTCACATGTTGAACAGGAATATGTTGGAGTCAGATTTGTGTGATGAATCTTTGGAAAGTTCAACAATTTCAAAAAAAGAAAGAAAGATTCAACTCTGAGGACTATGCATGAAAATAAAGTTATCTAAAGACTTAAATGAGCTTGGGATTGTCTCATGGCAGCATTTCTCATACAAACCTACAGAGAGGGCAAACTCTCAGCTGACCACATCCTAAAGGGCTCAAATGACATTCAAGGAAATAGCACAAGTAATCTAAATAATCTTAAAGCCAATCTGTGCAATCTTACAATAATGCAGATTACAATAGTGATTTAAAAGAAGAATAATGTTCCATATGGTAGTAATTTTTTTAACCAATGTCACTATGTCTATTTAGTCACTGTCTTCTATTGTTATCTTATGATTTTAATAATTTTTCTCCTACCATTTTCATTGGTGGAATCTGCATTTTGAGACTTCTGCTCTTACTAAATTAAAGTGGAAACCACTCATTCTTGAACTAGCAAAGAATTCTACTGGCATGACTTTTGCTGCCATCACTACTGATCCTTAACCTGCTTTTGTTGTGACTTGTTTGCAAGATGATGCTGTCCCAATTTGTGTATGCAGAGCCATTATAAGTAAAGCGATTCATTCAACCAGCAAATTGTTCAACCAATTATGATGCTGAAATAGGAATGAGGTGGTTCTTGTAGATGAAACCTATCACCTAGGTTTCTTCCTCTGCCTCCCTCCCAAACTACACTCTATCATAACCCAAACTAAATGATTTTTTCCTTAAAAAAAAAAGGCACAGCAGCAAGAAATCATGGAGGGAACTACTTCCAAAACAGGACTTTCCTTTCTTGTATTAGACAAAAACAGCCAATTGCCGGTTTCCTTTGTCCTCTGTTCAGATGACCAGGAAACAGGTTAGTCTTGCTTTCTACTATTATGCTATTTCACAATTACACATTTCACAATTACATTAATTCAGGGGCGAAATCTAAAATTTTTCCCTACCGGTTCTGTGGGTGTGGCTTGATGGGGGGGGTGTCCTGTGACTGAGTGGGCATGGCCAACTCGATGTCACTCACAGCCATGCCCACTCAGTCACAAGACCCCCTCCCACCAAGCCACGCCCACAGAACCCGGTAGGAAAACTTTTAAAATTTCTATTCTGCCGGCGTGTCCTTACCTTTCTCCCACAGCTCCGCCCACCTGCCCCATTCCCTGGAGTCGGGGAATGCACCATTCCCCAACTCCTACTGCTCACCTTTCTCCTGCAGCTGGCTATCAGGGAAAGCAAGCACCCAAAAGATACCGAACTCGCTCACTCTCCTTCTTGAATGAGCCGCTCTAGTCCACGCGCCGGTTGCGCAAGTGCACACCCAACCTGCCGCTGAATTAAATAAATGGTTCATGGACCAGAGTGGCTCATTCAAGAAGGAGAGTGAGCGAGGTATCTTTCGGGTGCTTGCCTTCCCTGACAGTCAGCCGTGGGAGAAAGGTGAGCAGTAGGATACACCGCATGACGAAGGGTAAGCAGGCAGCGGCTCCGTGGCAAGGCCGGAGTCGGGGAGTGGGGTGGGTGGATGGAGCCTCCAGCTGCAATTGCTACCAGTTCTCCGAACCACTGGTCATCATCGCTACCTACTCGCCCGAGCCGGTCCGAACAGGGAGCATTTCACCCCTGTATTAATTCATTACTGAGATTTCAATTTTCCAACAGAGTTTCCCCAAATGCTTCAAGGTACAGACTGCAGACCAAGAGTGCTCTTGGCATGAACAGAGGTTTTCTAGAGTGGGGATCAGCCGTTGAAGATTTTCTACGTAACCCTGCAGGACACACCCAAGCTGATGGCCTGGAATCTTTTCCAGGGCTCCTGATAAAGCCTTTAACAAATTCTGCAAAGATTATATCCCTCACTTTTTGAGGGAACACTGAGTGAAAAGAGACTGGAAGAGATCAGCAACTAACTGTACCACCCCCCTACCAGATGAAGAGTAAAGCAATTTGGCAGAAACAAGGACTATTTTTTTGGGAACACTTTTCAAGTAGGAAGGTCCAGAAAAGATCAGTGGCTGTGAAGGATGTGCTACTTACTTCCTCCAAACTCCTTGCCAAAAACTCCACAATGTGAAATTATTCCTGAATGGAACGATTGGGCACACACTGTGGGCAATTCTGAAGCTATCCAGCCTGGGCACAGTTTGGCTAGCATTGGAGAAAAAAGTTGAGAGGCAACCTCTTGAGCAGCAGGGGCCCGAAGCAGTTTGAGGCTGCCCAAATTGCTCTGTCGAGTCAAATCAAGTGGCCTCTTGCTGAACCAAGTAGGTCACCTTGGAGATACAAATTATTCAGCAGTGAGTCAGGTCGTTCATTTCAGTAGCTCACTCAATGGTATTCTAATCATAATCCTTTTCCCTGATTTTGAAAAAAAAACCCACAGCAAACAATTTTTGAAGGAATTTGAAGTACAACCTGCTATAAAAAGGGATATTAGCCTCATTGTTAGAGCTAAATTAGCCATTCCTGGCAACTACTATATGCTCCATTATAATTTTCCATAACGACAGGAAATATGCAATCTTTCTGTACCCCTCCATGGTACAGAAGATTCTCAGTAGCAAAACTCATTTGATTTCATATAGCACTGAAAAATAAAATTAAAAGCAACTTCCTCTAACCTAAGAAGTCAGAAAAAATTCAAAGAGAGGCCTGTGGAGAAGAAATGATCCTTTAGAGAAAATTTACAAGCCCACAGAGACTCCTTTCCCATAACAGAAAGAGGCAGTGTATTCTATAATTGAAGAGGGTAATGTCTTATTACTAGAGTTTATTAGTTTGAACTTGCAACAAATGAGCCAGCATTGGTTATTTTAATCACTTCAGTCTTTGTAAAAACCCTGCCATTATTATCTTGAAAATATGTGAAGGGGTCTTTTTTTTTGAGAGGGGAGCTGGGAGGGATGATGTTAATTAAGCAACATGGACTTTGCTGCTTTATGGATCAGCCTAGTATTCTGTTTTCCCTTTGGCTTCTCTTTCATAATCTATTAACTGTGCCCTGGTGGCTTACATATCTTCTTTATTTAGGGGGTCATTTGAAAGACCCAACGATTTTTATATAAACGCAAAGCACTCGATAATGCCATTTGCATTTACACTTTATTCCATTTCCTTAGGACTCACGAAAGCAAGGTTGTTTATGGTCTGCATTTTCTGGGGTCATAATTTCAACTTGCCACAATTCTGCAGACTTTCAGATTCTGTTTATGTCTCCCTTCCTACCTCCCACCAAATAATTCAAAGTAGATGCTCAGCAGCTGAGCTTATTTTGAAAAGCTGGTGGAACTTCAAAGGGAACAAATCGACCCTTTTATGTATAATATGAATCCTGAGATACAATATCATGCTCTGAAGGCACAGGAAACTTTTATCACTTTTCCTCTAAAGTGGATAAAATCATCATTGTCATGCATTAGCATATCTGAAGAAAATCTATGGATTTAAGCAATCTAATAAAACAAAATTGCTTCTACCAGTGGTCAGTGTAGGACTGAATTAAGTGAAAAGGTGGGCAAATCTCGTATTGGAGGGATGTCTAGATAAATTTCAGCTTTCTGACCTTGTAAGTAATATGGCAATGTGGCAAAAAAGAAGACACTGATTTTGTAAGAGAGGTTAATTTGTGGGCTAGAGTAGAGGTCTTTAAAAAAACAACAACTCTCATCCACTCTAATTCTGTAAAAAAAAAAAAATCCCCAGATCACCCATGTGCTTTTAGGTTTGGAGGTGGAGATCAGAGAAGTTTGTGTTCCAGGTACCTCCTGTTTCCATTCCTACCGTTTATTTGTAAGCAAACAACATTTAAATATTGATGAACCCTACAATATCAGAACTGTTTTGTTTACATTTTAGAGTACAGTTTACATTTTAGAGTACAGTTTTGGGGTGAGGAGTATTGGGCTAGGAGTACTGAACTAGGATTTGGAAAGTCCATGTGTAAATGTCTCATCAACCATAAAGCCATTTTGGTTGATTTGGTTCTATATCTTAGCTATCTTCCAGGATGGTTGAGATCAGTGGTGGGTTCCTCCCGGTTTGGCACGGTTCTCCCGAGCCGGTAGCGGTGACAATATGATGTCACTGAACCGGTTCTGCGCCCCCCACTCCCGCGTTATTCTTACCTTTTATTTGGCCAATCTATTGCTGCCTCCTGAGTCCCAGCTGATGGCTAGAGGGAAAAAAACTGTTTAAACTTTTGCCGCGGGGCTTCAAGGGGCCACTCTACAGCTGATCAGTGTTAAAAGAAAACAAATGAGTAGACCAGTGCCTGCAAAAATACATGAGTAGATCAGTGCCTGCAAAAATAAATGGGTAGACCAGTGCCTGCAAAAATACATGAGTAGATCAGTGTCTGCAAAAATACATAAGTAGATCAGTGCCTGCAAAAATACATGAGTAGATCAGTGCCTGCAAAAAATAAATGGGTAGATTGGTACAGCTCTGTAAGCAGTTAAAAGCCTGGTAGACCAGTACCTCTGCTAAATCCTAAATAATTGTCACATGACCATCAAGCCATGCCCACAAAATAAGCCACGCCCACAGAACCGGTAGTAAAAAAATTTAGAACCCACCCCTGGTTGAGATGATGAAACAGAATATATTATGATGTCCTTTTCTCCTGGAGTTAAGGCAAGGTATAGAAGTTACAAGTAGAACTTGTAGATTCTCTGTCTGACATAAGATCATTGGAGAAAGGTTTCCACAAGTACAATTTTAGCATCTCCATCTTTCTCCCTGTTTGAGACAGAATATGTTTTACTTCTGATTTTCTCTTTCTGATGCATGTACATACATGCACACCCATTTTTTAAAAGAAATATTTTGCTGGAAGGGATTAGTCACTTTCCCCACCCTCTTCTTATTTCTGGAGAAAGCATCCACCACCCATCCAAAGTCATTATTCAAGGATCTCACAAATGAAAGATGATATGGCCAAAACCGGCAGTTCATAACCATAATTTCTGCAGCTTCAATAATTTGTTTGCTGAAGACAGAAGTGATTAAGCTCTGTAAGCATTAAAAAATGTGTTCCAGCTTTCTAATATGAAACTTACTTTAATCCTAGTATATTATTAGTTTTTTTTCTTTTTTGGTGGGGTTTTTTGGTTACATCTCCTTCTTTGGAAATTCTGTTCTACTCACTTCCACCTTTTTAAGTTAAAAGATAGTATTTATCTGAGCCATTTTTTAACAAATGTGTAAGCCATTGCAAACAGCACATAAAACCAAATTATTTAGAAAGGCTAGAGATAAGAGCATTTCCATTCAGCTTTTCTACTTTTAAAGAACCATTGTTAAAAGCATTTCATGAAGCAAATTTCTCCCATTTTTGAATCACATGTTCAAAGTGTTGTTTGCTCATTAGTCACACAATTCTGTATCCTGTTTGAAATTAATAAGCATTCAAGTCTCCAGCATGGTGCACATTCTTATAATAGTTCAGAAGGTTGAAAGTGCCCATAAATCAAAGCAAGGAAATCAAAACAAGAAAGCAAGAAAACTGTAAAAGTTTATAATGCCTGGAACGTAGCCAAAATTACCATTAAAATTGTAAATTTGTGCCACTCAATAGATAGCAATGTAAAACACTGAATAAATCAATTCATAAGTCTTATATAAATCTAAGTAACAACATCCATTTTGCAGCTACCCAGAGCATTAACATTGGGGTTTTTTTTTAAATTGAAAACATCTTTACAGGATTTTTTTATACAGACGTGGTAGGATTCCATAGAAACCAACAGTTCTCCAGTGTGATGCCTTTGTTATGTTCATAAGAAATAATACTATGAAATATTAGTGGTTAAAAATGCCAACTTCCTTTCACTCTATAGAGGTCAGCAGGGGGAATGATAACCATCCTTTTTAAACAGTGTTTTATTTATTATTATGAACATAGTTGGATGAAATAAAATGCATAATGTGCCAGCAACTTGAACAACAGGCTGCCTGGGAACCCAGCCTGTTATAAGGACAGATTAAAGTGACATTCTGTCATGGTTGACAAATCCCAAATTGAACTTACACTTAAAAACTGTTTATATGTGTAAGTTTGCTTTGATCTGAAAATGCCTATCCGGCAATGCTGGAATCCAGATAGAATGCTGGATGAGCCACATTCACATTCATTCATAACAACTTGGGACATTTGAATATACCCAGCCTACCCACTTCTCTTCCCATGTTTCGTCATTGCAATTTAAAATCACAATGGATAGAAACTCTTCCAAATAACTCTTCTGAAACTACAACAGAACAGACCCTCTCTTCCTGCTTGCAAAAGATATCACATTTAATAGTAACAATAACAAGATACAGTAACATAAACATGGATTAAAAAAGGGAAAATACAGAAATAAGCAACAACCATCTTACTCCAGTTTACACCAAACTCTACCCTATAGCTGATATTGTTGTGAATTTAAGGCTGCTTTTTCAGTTTGGTTCAAAGACATTCACCAATATTCTGAGATGTAGTAAATAGGTAGTGTGTGAAACATTAAAGGTAAAAGTAAAGGTTCCCCTCGCACATATGTGCTACTCATTCCCTAAGGGGGCGGTGCTCATCTTCGTTTCAAAGTCGAAGAGCCAGCGCTGTCTGAAGACATCTCTGTGGTCATGTGGCCAGCATGACTAAATGGCAACGGCGCACGGAACACTGTTAGGTTCCCACTAAAGATGGTCCCTATTTTTCTACTTATTTTTATGTGCTTTCGAACTGCTAGGTTGGCAGAAGCTGGGACAAATAATGGGAGCTCACCCCATTATGCACCACTAGGGATTGACAAGCTCAGCGTCTTAGCCACTGAGCTACTGAAACTTTACATGTATGTAATTATTTAGTGCATTGCAAGTCTATTTTAACTGCAGAGTAATCAAGACACCTCAGGTTTCTGCTCATGCCCAGTAAATGCAAACATATGTCTGTAAATAATAATGGGATAAATCATGAGACGCGACCTCAGGAAAAGGGGAAAAGATAAGGCCAACAATCGATTCAACATTATTATTACCTTTAATATTTACAAGAAACAAAAAGACCAAGCAAATACACGAAAGCTCTACACTGTTTGTTTGAACATCACATATAGTTTGGTCTAGTGGTTAAAGCACTAGGCTAGAAATCTAGGCGACCCTGAGTTCTGCTCCTGCCTTAATCTTGTGACCCAGGCCCAAGTAAGTAGTAGGAAAAATAGTCAGTGAAAAAACAAACAAACTTTATTTGAACAGCTGAGAATTACTTCATTCCCAGCATAGTTCAACTAAATTAAAGCAAATTCCTCCCAACACAAATTCCTCAGTCCTATCGCAAATCTTGGTTCAATTAGGCAAACTGCCAAAGGCCTTTTTTGGCAAATGTTCAGAAGTCACAGATACAAAAATAAATACAAGATGTAGATGAAGAAGAAGACGAAGCTACCAACATTGTTTTCTGGCAAAGCCCAAACGGCGTTGCTGGACTGTTTTAAGCCTTATGGGAGGGGCCAATAATCTCTTGGCCCTACTCCCGAGTTGTTCTCTTTGCTTGAGCTGCTCTTGCCTCCTTGCAGCTCTTCTCATGCGTGCATTAGGAACAGGCTTCTCCTGTTCCTCTGCCTCACTCCTATCAGTCTCTGGAGGCTCTGGAGTCCACACCTCACTCCCCGATGGCCCTGGCCCCATCTCTGCCTCTGATGCAGAGCCCTCATCTGGGCCTTCCCCAGCCTCCAGGACTGGCCCATGTTCTTCCTCAGCCTCATCGCTGTACGACTCTGCTGCCAGCTCCGCAGGCTGCTGGCAGACCACAACACTTAAGTATGAAATCCATCTGGTGACTTTGGGCCAGTCATTCTCTTTCAGCTCATCAAACCTCACAGGGTTTGGGGAAAAATAGGAGGAGGAAGGGGTATTAGGTATGTTTGCCACTTTGAGTTATTTATATAAAAAAACTAGCTGGATACCCATGCTTCACTATGAAACTATGTCTTTGGGCTTGATAAATCAACACTTACAGCTTGAAAATTAATGAGTAGTTATGCTCGGCCTCTCCTCTCCCCTTCTCTCCCTCAGCCTTGCCCCACAGAAGCCTCCCCTATCCTATCCCATCCCTTCTCTCCCTCAGCCTTGCCCCACAGAACCTCCCCTATCCTATTCCCTGGTTGCTGCTGTGAAAGTAAAACTGAAAGTGAAACTCCTGTCCTCTGCATTTGGAACAGATTTCTTTTCAGGTGGGGAGGGGGAGTAGAATTCTTTAGCATCAGAGCAGGTTAATCATAATATAGGAAATACTAATGCTCTGATGGTCATTTTGAAAAATCCTTTCTTAGTGAGCACCTAGAAGCCAAGAGGAACATACGTGGCAAATTTCAAGTTTGAAGGCTTTACGATCTGGAGATTTCGTGATTACAGCATGAGTGGTTTTCGAGTTTATATATATAGATTATAATAAAGATTGTTTAAAAAATGTTAAAAGTACCATATTTTTGGAGCTTTTGTCAAGAACAAGTGCTTGAAAAATGCAAATCCAGGAAAAATGTTTTTCAACCTTAGTGACCCTAACACCTGTGGACTTCTCAGTGTGCTGTCACTGAGATTGAGAAACACTGATCCATATTTTAAAATCTGTACTTGTGACAGAAAAGGGTAGTGAAACCAAAGGTCTATAATCATTAAATAAGAGGTTTGCCTTAAAAAGATGTTCTATCTAGATAATCTATGCACTGACATGTATCTATGTCCTTATGTTGACGGTCTGATTTTAGTAATGGCATTAAATATGCTGAAAAGTATGAGCCACACCAGAAGGACAGGGCATGTGCTCCCTTGAGGCTCTGCCCTCAATGCTGCAATACAGGTCAGTTCAGTTTCAATGAGACTGGAATGATTTATAAAACCACTCAGGTTATTACTATTGTCTCTGTTTCATCCAGTTTTAAAACCCACTTCAGGGCTACTTTCATCATGACAAATTTCTTAATGTAAGGAACCAAATTATTACAACGTTTGGCAACCATGTGAAAGTTATCACATCTGGTAAAAAGATGCAATATTGCATGGATATCACATACACCCAGGACAAATGATAAATGCATTTCCTGATCTCTATGTGTAACATCCCTTTTTAAGAGGATTTTTATGTGGGAGGGAGAACAACTTCCTGCCAAAATTTTCGTTGCTCTCCAAATATCATTCCGAGTGCAATTACTGGTCCACAGATGAGATGTCGAGGGGCCTTAACAAAGGGTATTCGTCTTCATCCATGCTGTCTTTTTATTCATGTATTTGCTAATGTGACACCATTAGGGTACAGAAGTGTCCCATTTCCTTCTGACCCTTTATCTCACTTCAGGCGTGAATACCAGCATGCTATCGCCATTTGTCCCACTGGTTTTTCTGGTGCTATCAGAGTGTTTGATGAAGTTGGCAATGAAGAGACATTCTTTCTCATCTTCTTTCATGTTCTCAACAGGCTTGAATCTGTTGCTTTGGCTGTTTCATGTATTCCGACACGTTCATTAATCACAGTGCAAGACACTTCCCTGTTTATGTTTCCACTTTACTCCAAAGAGGAGCCAGAGAGAAATATCACAAGAATGCAGGATTGTGCAGAGAAGGGGAAAGAAAAGAAAGGAAGAGAAAGATGTCCACAACTTAGAAAACAGTCCCTCACTGCTTTAAGCTTATCCTGGTCTGTTTTATTCTTGGAAAGGAGAGTTAAAATAATAATCAGGAGACTTACTAGCTCATGATAATTTCAGTCCTAGTTTTCCAGTGATAATGTATTCTACAGTAATGGCCAAAATTGTGGAAACCTTTTGGGAAAAGTGTATTTTTGACATTTGATGACTAATAACACCACTTTTTTTTTTTTTTGGAGTTTCAAGATAATCATATTCCATTCTGGAATGGCCTGGGAATAGCCCAGACTTTAACCCAATTGAAAAATCTTTGGAACCAACTAAAGAAACTTGTTAGTCAGAAGCGACCCAGCAAATAAAACCCAATTAATAGAAGCAATCATTCAATCTTGGTTTCACATTATAACAGCTGCAGAACTAAAAGACTTGGTTCACTCCATGAGAAGATGTTGTAAGGCCGTAATTCATGCTAAAGGTTACCCAATTAAGTATTAACTGATGTGATAATTTTTGTATATCTCATTTTTTGCTATGATGATAATTTTTGTATATCTCATTTTTTCTACGTGTTTCACTTTTCTTCTTTATACTGTAACTGCTATTCTAATAGCAAATCCTTCATAAAAGTTATTGCATTATATTCTTGATTAAATTATCTTTCCATTGATATATAATTTTATGGTACTACTCCAAAAAAAAAAACACCTGGTGTTATTAGCTACTTTTAGAAAATACACTTTTCCCAAAAGGTTTCCACAATTTTGGCCACTACTGTATATGTGAAAAAAAGGGCATTAGATTCTGGGTCAGGAATTTAAATGTATTTTTCAGAGGCAAGAAGAACCACAACATGATGCTGTTTCTATTAAGGTCAAATCTGACTACATAAGAAATGCTAATCCGCAGCTTAATCTTGGTGCCTTTTTCTCTATCTTGAGTTGCAATAAATCTAGAAAGACTGACAAGAGGTGTAACAAATTGCTTGCAGCTTCATTTTGGTTAGGCGTAACCTCTCAAATATCTTCGCCAGTTAAGAAACTGAAGTATCTTACTGTTAGCCAAGACTAAACAAGCCACCGAATCAAACCAATTCAGATATGCTAAAATTGATCCAAGCAATGAAAGTACATGCAAGTATTAGAATCATTAAATAAATGACTTCGAAAAGAACTTAGAATACATCTAGTCCATCCTCAGATGAATTCAACATCTATTTCATGGTTTGCTGGGATACCTCCAGGGAAACAGAATACAAGGCACTTGTTTCCATTTTAAGACAGTGTATACCATCAGGAATGATGCATTTTAGTTAAAAATGCATCATCCAGAGAGAATCATTCAGGGGTTTTAGTTCTGCCTAATGGAGGAGGAAGATTAAATCTTCCTTTCCCCAGGATGACAGCCTGTAAGATATTTGAAGAGTGGTTTATCAGTCTTCTCTTCTTCTGACTAAAATCACTTTAATATAATTCTATTTTTTCCTATTTCTCATTATCCTAGTTGCACTTCTCTGACTATAATTCAGTTTGTCTGTGTTGTTCCATCCCCCTTTTCTTCAAATACAACCTTATCAGCATTACAGCAGGACAGAACATTTACAGTCTTGTGATAAAGACCTAATGTTCTCCAAGGAATCTTTCATATTGATACTGAAGCTCTAATTCCTCAATCCAAACCTTTCCTGATAAAACCATCAAGAGCAATTATTCTTTTTTGAAGAACTCTCTGACATGAGCCAAAGCATTGCGAGACCAGCTAATGTTCTCACTTCAAGCTATTGACATAGGCTTTACAACTATAACTAAAAGTTATATCTGATCAATAACTGGAGTGAAGAGGGTTAATTAAAACAAGGGTATTGACATACAGAATTGATTTTTCTTTTCTACAGTTTTGCTAAAATAACTAGAGGCTTAAGCCTAAATACTAATATAAGCCATCATGTTTTGACTTTCTTTGCATCTTATTCTATAACTTTACAGAGATATTTGTTAAAGCTTGGCATTTATTAGTAATGATTGGGAAAACAGGCCTAAGAGGGTATACTGGAAAAGGCTGCTTAATGAGAAAAATGAATGCCAAATACAATTGAGTCATATACCAGTAAATGAAATTTATCATGCTGTTTATATAAATGCAAACAATTTGTAATCTAAATATTTTTCATTTGCATCTTCTCATCTTTGCTTTTTCATTGAATATACAGCTAATATCTGCTTTGACATTGATTTTAAATATTATGTGTGTCTTCTTTTGTATCACAGATCAAAATTAATTTTTAATAAAGATATGATTATTCTAGAAACATTAGAAGTTCAGTGTCTTCATTGCATCTTCGATGCTGAAAGCTACTAAATATAACTTCTACATACTAACAAGTTTACCCATCAGTTGTAATGGATAATCTTTCATTGAAAGTCCTAATTAACCAATTTGGCATAATGGTTAAAGAGTACTGCTGAGACCCAAATCTACACCAATTCACTGGATTACTCTGGGTAGTAACTTTTTCACAGGATTATTGTGGGGAAAAGTGGAAAAAGAGAGAGCACAAGAAATGAAACCTTGAGCTGCTGAACAAAAGATGGATCAAATAAATCAATAATACATAAGCAGATTTAAACCAGGACTGGACAAATTAGGCTGGTAAAAGGCATATTTACTATGGGGGAAATCACTAAATTAGGGCTATCAAATTAATCTACAATAAGCTTCCAAGGGATTCTTGAGGCTCCAAGTAGGATTTGTTGTTTTCTACTTTTCTTCATGCAGCATCTGCCAACTGATTTCAAGATGGGTGCAAAGAAATACGTAACATCCGTTTTAAAAAATTCCTATAAAGAAAATAATTCCAGCATTATTTTTCAAAAAGGAGTTGCATCATGTAATTTTAAGTACAAAAGGTCTGCCTTACAGAAATGTATGTCATGAAAGAACAATATCAGGGAAATTACATTAATTTGCTTTTGGGATAAAAGTTATTGTAAAACTACAATAATAGGTGAATGTACAAAAAAGCCTTGTGAATAGCAAAAACTGAAAATCAGATATTTTAAAAAATATTTTTTTAAAAAAATTGTAAATTCAGCATTAATATTAACTGAATAAAATAGTTTATTTATTGATCCATAAATGAGTGAACCCTTCACAAAAGGCATGAAATATAGTATCTTGTTTGTTTGTGTATACATACATATATATATATATATATATATATATATATATATATATATATATATATATATATATAATTTATATTTATATGCCGCCCTTCTCCGGATACTCAGGGCAGCTTACAATAGCCTTCATACTTTTTGTATATTTATACAAAGTCAGCTTATTGCCCCCACAAACCAGGTCCTCATTTTACCCACCTTAGAAAGGATGGAAGGCTGAGTCAACCTTGAGCCTGGTGAGATTAGAACTCGCAGTAATTGCAGGCAGCTGGATGTTAAATGCTGCCTTAATAGGAGGCATTAGCCTGCTACGCCACTCAGACTCCTATATTGATAGAAGAAGTTGTTTGTAGCTCAGAGTTGAACTGTGATGCTCTCTGAGCTTGGTGGGTTTCTTGCAAATGTTTCAAACTAAATACTGATGATATTATCTCATTTGGACCCCACACTTTAAATATATTATTTAATTTATTGAAGAATGTTTTCAAAATACTTGCTTTTTTTTTTTTTTGCTAGAACATACATTGTGCAGACTATAAATGGGGGGGGGGGAAATGTCAAACTGGATTAGTTTTCTTTCGAAGTTGGGAGAGACAGATGGATGGAAAGAAGGGGGAGAGAGATGCTAGTGCCTTATAATAATTAAATAAGTTTCTTTATTATTATTAAAATATTTTAACAAGAAAATAAAAGCCAACTCAAACTGATAGAAAATAAGAAAAAAGATATCAAAATCTGAAAAAGGAAAAAAAGCTAAAGAAAAATAAAGAAGTGGCTTCTGATATTTTTTCACAGCAGTTATAAGTACACATATATTTGAACTTTCTCTCTAAAGTGATATCATATTGCTCTTTCTACTATATCTGTCCTAATTACCAAATGATAAGTTACAAGTTCATTACTTTTCACTTTTTATGCAAAAATGTTCCAGCTCACAATGTAGATAATGTCTTTTCTCTAATCAAAGTGGTTAATTTAACCATTTCAGCATAATCTGTGAACTTCACCCACCATTCCTCCACAGTTGATAATGTCAAATCTTTCCATCCTTGTGCATAATCTCACTGCTATGGCCATACATTGAAACAATCTCCGTGGCTTTTTAAAATCTATTTATCCACTAATCCTAAAAGGAAATGTTCTGGTTTCAATTGAATATTGAACTTTAAAATTCTCTGTAACCACTATATATTTGGACCCACTTTTTTTTTTAGCTTTTTCATATGTCCCCCAAGCATGATAAAAAATGTCCTTTCATGTTGTTCACATTTCCAATATATATTCTAGACAATTTCTCTGGTATCTTTACCAATAATACTTCATTTTATAAAAATTCTCTTTGAAATCAGTGCAATGATTTCAATGCAAATCTCAATCCTTTTAACCACTTATTGTCCTATTGATACATCTGTATATTTTAATCAAAATTCTAAGCTGACTTTATCATACCTTATTTAACTTATTCTTCCTCTGTTTTAAAAGTTTGTATATTTTAGCAATCAGATCTTCATCATCAGTACACAATTATATTCCAAATTCTGAATTATTCTGCTCTATACTATAAGTCTTATCCTTTTCAATCTTATAATTAAACAAGTTTCATTTCCATAATGATGTTATTTTGCCTCTTGGTACACCTTTCTGTGATTTCCTTGTTTCTTTTATTGTTTTTAGGCTACCAAATTCTGGTATAATTACTTCTTTTGGTGCAATTTGCAATACATCTTGATAATATTTAACGGAAATATCATAATGTGTTAGTGATAAATTTGAAGTGATATTCACAGTATGAAATCTGAATGTTTATATAGTCTTTGATTGATTCTCCTGGAGTTCAAACTAATTAGAAATAAAGTTTATGTGAGGTGAGCGATGAAGCAGTGATTCAGTCGCACCGCAAATTCCATCCTAACTCCGGCAAGCAGGAGAAAACAAAACAAAAAACAAACCACACACAAATTATTTGTACCTGCAATTTTCTGAACCAGTTGATAATTTTTGCTTATTTAACAAACTGGAATAAATCATTAGTACACATATTTGGCATATTTGCAAGTCTTTCAATATGTTGTTTTCATTTTTGCATTCTGGAGAGAAGCATTTCTTTTTTTCTATTCCAATTCTGTGGTAAAAAGATCTTTATTTAATATGTGCAATTAAAAATTACATTATGATCATGCTTGTTTGAGGCTTCCTTTGTTTCTTTATCTGAATGCAAAAATGGTTTCCAGATATCATTTTTTAAATTTTGTTCGCCACCAATGTTCTGCTGGTTATATGGTTATATTTATATGGTTATATAAATAAAGTAAATAATAAATAAATAAATGGCTGATGGTCAGATTCTGAAAGATCTCCTGTATGGAGAATTAGTGCAGGGAAAGTACCTCAGAGGGAGACCACAGCTGCAATATAAGGATATCTACAAGAGAGACCCAAAGGCCCTGGGAATGGACATTAACAACTGGGAAACCTTGACCTCCAATCGTTCAGCTTGGATGCTAAAGATGCAGCATGGCCTTCTCCAATTCGAAGAGACACTTGTTCGACAGGCTGAGGCAAAGAGGCAGTCCCAGAACCAGCAAAATCTGGGGGCTGGGCAGGGGACAGAATGTATCTGCCATCTGTGTGGAAGGAATTGCCACTCTTGAATTGGCCTTTTTAGTCACACTAGATGCTGTTTTAGGACCTCTTTCCAGAGCACAATACCATAGTCTCTTGAGACTGAAGGATGCCAATGAATGATGAATGAAATAAATAAAATAAGCACCAGCTCAGTTTACGGGACAGCTTTTCCTACACAAAGTAGCCAATGAACTCCTATGATTAGCATGTAACAAATTAAAGCAATCTAGTTGAAATGAACAGAAGTTCTTAAGACAGCATAGTAGAAAGTTGTGCTTTGTAAATGAAGTAGAAAAATACGTACTGATGTCATTTTGAAGGTCAGGTGAGTGGTGATTAATAGAGGATTAAATCAATTATTTTTGCCCATTCTGACATTGAGCCAGATCAGCAGTCCAGAACTTAGACTGGAATACAAGTCTCCCCCCCCCACCCCGATTCATAGATAAGCACCAATGCAATCAAGGCTTATTCCCCTACTCAACTCCTCAGTCAGTGCATGCCGAGATTCACTTCCCGGACTGCTACTTTTTTAGCTTATTAAATAGCAGACAGAGTTAAACAGTGAGGGTTGACTTGTTGACTGGAGTTTTAATGCAGAAGCATCTGGAATTTCACTTGTTCCACAGCCCATCAGTAGAATTAAATTTTATATTTAGATAACCCAACGGGAGTACAATATATTGAATATGAAACAGTCCTTGGATGTAGTGAGAGTTACAATGGCCAGAGAAAAAACAGATGTTTCTTTAGGAAGGCCCAGCCATTGGGTTACAGTAGTTTTGTGTGAACTATTTTAAAGCTCCAGGTCACTTGAGAATTGCTTTGAGGTTTCTGATCAAACAAACCACAGGACTGAAGACTAAACTCTTCATAAACAACTTGGATTTTTTTCCCCCTGATGAAAGGTCAGGTTTCTGCAAAACCACAGAGTTTCCATCCAAACCTATTGATTGCCTCAGTTCACTTGAAACAAGCCAGGTTCACTGGAAAGAATCTGTGAACCTTGACCACTGGATTGGCAAGGAACTGCCGAATGGAACATTTATGTCTCTCTCTGTCTTTGCTGCAAGTCCCTATTGGTATCAAACAAGCTCCCACCCTCCCCCTGTGAATTTGGGTTTGATCGGGAAGTAGGGATGTGCATAGAAGGATATCTAGAAAGATGTCAAAAGGGCTGCATAAGCAATCTCTGTCTCTGTTTGCCAGAAGGGTATTCACTGTTCATTATTCTGCTTTAATATAATTCTAGATAAAGTGAAGTGTAAGAAAACATATTTAGCTGCACTTGCTCATCTTGTTCCTCCTCTCTCCTTCTGTTTTGGTAAGCCTTTTCTTCGTAAGGGCAGGGAGTGAGTGGCAGAGAGAGTCTGTGCTTGTTTTTATACAAAAGTGCCGAATATATTGATAGTACTGTACAAACATTGAATAATTATAGCAGCATCTGAAAGCGTCAGTTGATAGCAAAGGTGAGGATCAAGAGTATCAATTCCAGGTTCTCAGATGGATCTTTCCATGTAGCCTTCTTACATCCATGTCACTGTATAGTTAGTTGCCTTTTGCTGCCTCTGTGGTTTGATGTTTTATCTCCATACTGACTGATTTATAGAATTTAGATTCTAATCCCATGTTGTCTTCTCTGAAAAGAAGCTTTACTGAATTTGGTGGGATTTATGTATGAGTAGACATATAGAAGAATGCAGAACATTGATGCCAGAAATATTTCACAGTCAGTTTATCTGTAAATCCTACAACAGCAATCTCATTTACTTGTCTTAATTAAAGGAACTTTAAGTACAAGAAAGTGATTTATTGATCTTATAGATACATTTGGACTTTCACCTGTGCACTGGGGACCACATTCAACATTTAACTGGGTCTAGGATAAACAGCTGGCTTTAAGTTAACGCAACTTAGTTTTATCAAGTGCATCTGTTTTTCCTTGTGTCTTTAATATTTTCCTTTTCTGTTTCCATTGCAATTTTGTAGATAATTTTGGACAGACTGTAAAAAACTTGATTCTCAAGGAACCACATTTGTGCATTTCTGATCTAATGCCAGTGGTGTGATGAATGGGAGACATAGGAGAAATATAGATCAATAACATTGCAGTTCAAAAAAAGAAAACAATGCTGCCTGGTCAGCAGATTTGTAATTAGACTATAGATATTAACCACCAAATTGTTTTTATATGGGACAGTTACCAATAGTAGAACACAATTAGGGAGCCCACTAATCTTCATACTTCCTTGTGACAGCTGGAAGGGAAGAGAGTTTTCATTGCCTAGTAAGCAGCAACACATGCCAGATGCAAACAGGCATGCTCCTTCTCTCTCTGGGTGAAAATTAAATAAAATTCACTCACAATAAATAAAGAGAACTCAGTGGGACAGAACACTGAAATATATAATTACAATAATAAATTATAAGCACACAAAACAAGTCAAAGAACTTTTTAAAAAATTTAAATTAAAAAGCAAACCTAATTAATTCAACTGATTTAAAATGAAATCAAGTCTGGCTGATGCCAAGAAGGTTAAAGGATAGGAGGCAGGTAGTTAATTCTGTCTACCTTCATACATAATGAGCAGAATATTCCCACTTGGAATAGCAATGGTATGTAGAGCATAGTAAAGAAGTGACAAAAAGCATTAAGAAGAAGTTAAAAGGCATGAGATAAAGGAAATGGAAATATAACTAAACCTAGTTTACATCAACATTCACTATACCTATTAATATTATTCTATTTTTTTCCCCAACACATCTTTACTTCTACCACGTTCATAACTGATTTACCTACAGTACTCCCTTTTTGTTCTTTTAGTATCACATCTCACTTTTGGAGGCCTTAATTTCCATTCAGTCACAACTATTTTGTTCTTTCGTTTTGTAAAATTAAATCCTTGACTTTGATCAAAATTCCCTTCTTTTGAGAAATTTATACTCTTAGACTCCTAATATGAGATCATTTTAGACTTCTTATAGTGGAAGAAAAGCCATTATCACATATCAGGTATGGAAGGAGATGTGGCATAACTATAGGATAATATTTATGAGTACTTTTTCATGCTTATTCCTCTTGTAAATGTGACCTTTACTTAGGTTTAATGCCAATGATGCCTCTAGGGATAAAACTTCCATTGTTGGAAGATGGCATATGTATGTAGGCATCCTGTTGAAAGATTAATTAATTGGATTTCGATTCTCATCAAACTTGCTCACCTTGAATGTGAGAGGTAGGGAATAGCACATTAAAAGACAATCACAACTGGGAAGACTTTGTGAATGTTTTCCATGGGTAATGGGATGATGTGGAATCTACCAGAATCCAAACAATAGGGGGGGACGACTACTTTTTGGCCAGCCATTTCAAAAAAGAAAATATTCCATTTTGATGAAACCACTCAAGGGAATACTGCAGAATTAGACTGCCAGCTCTAAGCAACTCCTCATTTCCCAAGCCATTGCTTATCTCAGCAAGAAATCTAATTTTAAGGTCCTATTTTTATTTCTACGTTAAAATTACCTGAGGGAAAACTGAACAGTGGGGAAGTCATCTCTGAACAAATTCCCATCTTTGCAGGTTTTGGATTATTCCAGGAAATTTTTCTGAGCCATCCAAAGATATTAATGAAATGAATTTTAGCCCAGCCATGAATCTGAATAAGATGGTTTATTCCAGGTGCTTCTTAGATAGGAATTCATTTCAGTGAGCGCTTTGGCATTTTTACAGAACTCTGGAAAGCAGGCCTACTAAGCACTTGGTTGAACTCCTCCTACATCCAGGGATCTTCTTGGTTTACTGAAGAATGTTGGGAAATACATATGAGAAAATATTCCTGCAGTGTAGAATGCCTGGTGTTATCATCTGAGAAATGGTGGCCTTGCTTATTCTAGAGAAAGTGATGAATTGTAAAGAAAATGGTATGTCTATCTGTATCCCTCTCAGTTATGGATCAACTTGGGCATAAAATGAAATTATATTGCTCATTCTGGGGGATGACATTTAGATGGGTGAACCCCTGGTCTATTTAGATCTTATAGTAGCCTTTAAGACCATCAACCATGGTACTCTTCTAGACCACAAAAGATGGGATTGGGATACTGATTGAAAATAATTACATCCCTTCCTGATAGTTCTAGTTACTGTGATGGGGCAGGAGAGATCAGTCTGGTAGTTATTTCAATTTGGGGTACCATTTATCCCTTCCTTCTTTTCAAAAATTGCATGAAACCTCCACAAGAGTCTTGGTGTGAAGCATCATCACTACACTGATATTTTCAGCCTGGGCTGGCAGGGAAACATAATAAACAATTGATAAACAACACAAACAATGGCAGAAGCTGGAAGTCCTGCACTGAACTGAATGTGTACTTATAGCCCTGAGTGAATGCTGCCTTTTGGAAGCTAAACTCAAGTTCTCAAATATTTGCTTCCTTATTCCTAAAAAATACAGCCCTCTTAGATCTCTGAAGCAAACCTGTGGTACTTAGAGTCACATCCTCAAACAGCCAACTCTCTTGGCCTGAACAGCTGGCTCCAGATCAGACAAACTCATCTGGTATATTTGTGCCTACCTCAGTTTTCAGCTGTAGGAGAACTATATGACTTTGGGAAGTTATGAACTGACCCAGCCAAAAATCACTGGTCAACAGCTATTTATAAGGATCCCCATTTCCTATGTGTGAACATCTAGAGCAGGGATGTTAAACTTACATCATCACAGCAGCGTCACATGATGTATCAGGATTTTTTCTCCCTTCATTAAACTGGGCAGGGGTGTGGCCAGCATGTGAAGCATCCAGCCAGTGGGCCGCAAGTTTGACAGCCCTGATCTAGAAGCTCTGCTAATTCTCCATAACCAGGAATGTATAAAATTATACCTTTCCTCACTCTCTTCCTCTGGCTCTTTCTTTCTCTCCCCTCCATCTGCTAACTGATTTCACATACTGTATAGGCTACCATCTCAGCCTGTTTCCTTCCCTTATCCTCCCTCATTGCATCCCATTTATCCCTAGCTTTTCAGTCCCCTTTCTTTCTTCCCATTCTCAGAACCAAGTGCTTATTTAAAACTCTTAGCAAAGAAAATGATTTCTGCAATATGTTTACTGTCCCATTGCTAGCTTTCAGGCACAGTACTACGCTCAGTTAATTTTCAGACCCGCTTAAAAGCTATTCCTGCACTGACTGTTAATCTCACAATAATTGCTATTTTCCTTTTCATTGCCCATCCTGTAGACATGCTTTTATGGTGCTGCTCCTCAATAAAATCCAACTGTTTCTCTGAAGTGTCTGATTCCATTTTGGGGGTGGTATAACACCATCTTCTCAAGCTACACACACACACACACACACACACACACACACACACACACACACATATATATATATTCATTCATTCATACTCTTTCTGTAGGCAAACTTCAACATGTTTATTTTGTCTTTTATATTCAGTCTTCTTTCATTCACCATCCATTGTCAAATCTCATGTATCTAAGCGAGACTAAGAAAGCAAGAAAGACATAGATTTCAATAAAGTTTTTTTTTACTGTTAGTCTGAGGTAAATATATCATCTTGAAAACTGTAAGTTAAATTTTCCAGCTTCAATAACAAAAGTTAATGAAGGTGGAGTCTCTTTGAAATGTTTTTTTTCAATTTCTCTGTAACTAGAATGAGTTGCCTTTTCTGAGAGAAACTTTCAAAGGCCATATCCCCTGATCTTCCACAATCTCTCTCTCACATTGCTTGACCCATCTTTTCTTGTTTTATCACATACAGTTCTTGAGTAAGCCATTCCCATTGCATTCCATTTCCTTTTAGTTTTTTCCTAACATAGTCATCTCTTATTGTTATAAATCAAACAACTTTAAACTTATACATATACCAAATAACATACAACTAAGTCCTTAAAGGGCAGAGTAGAAAGTTAACCCCTTTCTCACTCTGTTCTCTCTCTGTCCCACAGCAGGAAAAGAGAAAGTAAAAAGAGGGTTGTATAGAAAAGTACAGATATACAGAAGCCTTGAAAAAGGAATGTAAGGACTATTCAGTAAATGTCAGTTCAGCTGTTGGAAGGAAGAGGGTGTGAGAAAGATACTCAAGATAATGTGACTTGGTGCTCCAAGGGTAACTTTGATAAACTTTCAATATTTTATTATTACACCATTATACAATAAAGAAGAGTTCTATTTCTTTTTTCATTGTCTTGCCTATTTCAAAATCATTACAGATGGTCTCACTTGAAGTGTTTGTGAGCAAGGTGAAGTGCAAAAATATTTGGAAAGCTTTGGAAAATATAAACATTTAAGTTTTTACATTAATAATATGTGATTACTTTAGAAAGAATCCTGTTTCACTGAATCTTTCTGAAACAGAATCATTGGAAAATTTAACAAGTCTGATGCTCCTTGCTAGATGAACCTAAGCTGGGTCAGTGTTGGATTTATTCCTTTATATTAGAGTTCATTCTAAAGAGTTTTTACTAATTATTTAATGGTAAAGGCGAATGGAGGTGACATGCCAAACCAAATGCTCATAATACAGTACCTCAAAAGCTCCGTTCTTTAACCTTGTCTGGAGCTGAGATAAGATAATTTCATTATGAAAATGATGGTTTTATAGGACTAGGCAGGCAACATGGAATCTTTGCTTGATTAGTTCCCACCTCTCTTGTACTCTTCATTAAAACAAAAACTGGATGATTACTCCTATAGTGTGAAGTGTAAGATTATCAGATAGAGTTAGTCTAAATGATCAGTGAGTTGCAGAAATGAATTGAATAGGCTTTATACTTTTCCCCCCAGATCATGAATAATAATATTTTCTAAAAATATTAGCAAGCTTTTTCAGTACTTTTAGACATTTCTTTGATTCATTTTATCTTGGCCTGACTTGTGGCAAATTAAAGTGCCAGATCTCATTTCTTGCAATTTCGTGATAACACATATGACAGTATCAGTCGATCAGTGTTTGGATCTTAGAATTCATATATGCTAACACACTTCAAAACCCTGAGAAATATCTAAGATATGACATATAGTCATAAAATATAATAGTATTTTGAAAGGTGTCCAGTTAGTTGAATCAGTGAATCTGCATGCTGCATTTGTACATTGATCAAGTCAATACAATCCCAAATCTTCATTTCTTAAATTGAAGATAAATACTTCATGAGTATACCTCATTAGGCTTGTGCAAAAATCCAAAGAGGTATTTTGCTTTGCTAAAGGCTTACCTGAAGCATCTTTCTAAAACTGCTTCATAAAGGCACAAGTCCTCCTTGCTTCAAAAAAGTGAAAAATTGAGCCACTCTGTTTTGCTTCTCGTTGCTTCAACTATATTACTTTATTTGATTTCTGATCAACATTGATAGCCATAAATGACCTCTGTGCATGCATGATTATTGGAACTGTTAGCCAAATTTATGAAGTGACATGAAATCCCTTAAACAGGTACCTTAGAAAAGTACCTTGCAATGACTCCATGGTGTAGAGCATTTCATTAAAGCTTATCTCACTCACACAGGCCTATAATTACCAGGCTGGGTAACTGAGAATATTTCTCTTAATACCTGGTCAAAAGTAGCTGATTAGATGGTAATCTTATAATAATATGTTTCATTAGAATTTGAATTGTCCAAAAATGCATTGGGAAGGTCAGAGATGACTCCTCTTTTTCTCCTTATTTGAGTTTTGACACCCACATTTTATTATTGTTGTTAAATACTGAGTAGTTTAGTGTCTCATAGTTTGGTATATGGAATGATCTTGATTCTGACACAAAATTGCTGAAGTGTATTTTTGATCATAGCTGAGACTGTTTAATACGGGGAGAAAGGTGTCTTTTTGTGTATTCATAGATGATACAAAGACCTATGTGGAAATTAAATCAATAAGAACTTCTGTTCATATTCAGTTTTTCTTCTGTAGTTCCCATATTTTAACTATCCTGTTTTGGTTATAGGACATGGTTCAAGATAGGAAACTTTTTACTGAGAGGTTATATTGGCCTGAAGATTACAGGAACAGGATAGCAGATAGCTAGTTTCAGTTAATTACTGTAGAACATAAGGTCACACACATGGCTAAAATTCTTAAAAACAAACTTGTTCCAATAATATAAATTTTTAAAGTATAAAGGATTATAGCTGTTGCATGTGAATTTTTTTCCTGATTATTGGCTTAGAATCTAACCAAATTGTCTGAACAATTTTGGCTGACTTTTCTGCCCAGAGATGTCTGTTTAGCAAATCAAAGCAAGCTGTATGAGTGAGATAATTTAAAGTATTTTCTGACATTTATATTAAAGTAACCATTCTGGATTATGAATGGAAATTTCAGCATGTATTCTGCACTGCCAACTAGATGTTTCAGCCAGAACAAGCATTTAGAGTTGCTAATTGACAGCATAGTCCATTGGGATCCTATCAATAGTTCTCTCGCTTCCTCCAAGATACAAAAACATGAACCTTGAGAAAGCCTGCCAAATTTATAGCTAAAGCCATTCAACTGAGAGCTTCCTTTCTAGATCAGATTGGAATTGAGTACCAGGTTGATTGGATTATGTGATTATTTCATTGAATTTATTTTTTTATATCCAACTAGACTGTATTATGTTATGTTATTTTATTTGATAGGATCATTAGAAAAATCAGTAAACAATAAGCAGAATGTACTCTGTTGATACGTCTTTGCCTTGTTAGCGGCAAGTTTTCTTTCTTCCCACTGTTAATCATTTTATTTTGTTATTTTTCCATATTTTCTTCCATTTTGAAAATGTGAGCCTTTTTTTCACTGAATTAACTTTTATAATAGCTTCCACCACTATGGCCCAAATAACTTTGAATAAATAAAGTTAATAATATTCCAAAAGTTGATCCAGTATTATCATATGATTTGCCTTTTTGAAACATTATTTTGAGTTTGAGTTGATTTACCATATGATCACAACACAAATACAGAACTTGTAGCTCTTTATACATTGCTTAACTGCAATTTTCCATCTGAACTAACATAGTTAATGGTGAGGGTCTTTAAGGAGTTATAATTAAAGAACATCTGAAGAGCTCCACATCTCTGATATCTTACAGATTTCTGTAAGATGTGTACTTAACATGTTTTAACTCTATCTGCAATGTTTTAAATAGTAAAAAGGAGAACACCCTAGCAGTGCTTATAAATCTATAATAGGATGCTAGTTTAGGAATGTAACCTTTTCTATTTTCCAGTATAGGTACTACTATACTATTTTGTACAACAGCATGCTATGTTTCTTCCCAAATCCTACATGGTTTTACATGACAATATCCTAATCTTGTCAAATTTTAGCATTCTCATGAGTGATCCAGATGATTTTATAGGTTTCTATGCAAGATCACTGTAATTTTGCAAGATGTAATCTTGTGTATATATATATATATATACATACATACATATATATATATATATATATATATATATATATATATATATATATATATATATATATATATGTAAAAGGACTGGGAGAGCCTGAAGTTTGTTGTACCCATGGGTACCACCTAGACATTTATGTGATTAATTTGGGTGTACTGATGGATTTTTCTATCATGCTCTTTTGAGCTTATATTTCCTTTCTCTGTACTTTTTCTGTGTGTCTATTTTGAGTTAGCAGAAATTATATCCTAACCCTCAATTTTTCTACATATGTTCCAGATGCAATCCTTGATCTTATTCGTGCACATATGGGCATTTGTCAATGAAACCTTTACTTAACATCTCAAGTTATGTGACCTATGCCAAGTTCCTAGAAATTTGTCAACCCCACTGAAAGTCCAGATCAAGAAATCATCATCACAGGAAGGATAAAACTATTTTTATTGAGAATTTTGCATGTCTGATTATCTTATTCCTTCTTTTACTTATAGTTCTGTGAATTGGAAATATATCTATCTAAGCTGTTTCTGAACTTTAACTGGATATTCTACACTTAAAACATGTTTTATCCCTTGTTGCCTTGGCAAAGGAGCTGGCATAACTCTATCAAGGTCATTTTCCTTTCTGTCTGTACAGGACTGTCTTTTGGAGGCATAATAAACATTTGGGTATGTGGTTTGTGATGGTATCCCCCAAAAGTGGAAATGTTGGTTTTCAAAAACTTCAATGATAATAATATATTACTACTACATGTCACTTTATAAGCTATCACTATTGCACACTGAACCCTGATCATGAAAGTGGACATTTATTTCACCTTCAAAACCTAAGAGAAACAACTACCACTACCGTCAACTTTTAAGCTGTGATAGCATTTATTTGAGGGACAGTTATCCTCTGTCAGATTAATCATTCCATTTCAGGAGCAAAATTCAGGAGCTTTTCTGTTAATGGTTTATGTTAAGCTGAATCTTTGCAATGCTAAGCTACTTTTGGAAAAGTAACTATAATGCAGACACATTTTTGATTATGCAGGAATACGTATTGTTCATATACATTATATTATTTTAGCCCAAATAAATATATTACATGAATAAGGCATCCTTACCTTATGGAAGGGAATATACACTTCTGTTGTAGGTTCAATAAAGCCTTGAGTGAAGACTCAACTTCCTTCCAATAAAGTACAACACATCTAAACCACAGGATTGAGTTTAAGCCTATATCTTCCATCCAGACTCCAATGACTTTCAGCCAGTGGGATAAAATCTTGACAGCACTACTTGGTTGGCCTTAGCTTAAAGTGTACAAATAGGCATCCTCATCATGTTGATGATGCTTACCCTCATGTTGATGGGCGACTTTGCATAGTTGTTCCACAAAGATGTCAAAAATGAGGAACAAGAGCACTGACTCCTGAAATACTCCACGCATCAGTGTGGACATTGGAACTGGCTGTAGGGAAAAAAAAAAAGAAACACTCAAGTGTTTCTCCCACTCTTGCTCCCTACAATTGTTCCAGAAGCATATTATAAGCAAATATCATGGACCAGTGGTAGGTTGTCCCCAGTTTGCACTGGTTCTATAGAACCAGTAGTAAAACTGGCGGGAGGCTCCGCCCACTGACCCCGACATCATCAAAACGCTTCTGAGCATGTGCAGAAGTGCGTGCGGCCCTTCTGCAAACCAGTAGTAAAGGTAAGTAGAACCCACCCCTGTCATGGACTACTGATGGGTAAAAGAAAACAAAAGACAATTGTACAACCACTATCTTGTGTTCATCATAAGCACAATAATTCTGTCTTCATGCTATATCCCGACACTGCATTAAATAAACGTCTCTTAAATTGCTGCAATTTTCCAAACTGTGGATTACAATAAGTTGCTTTCTTCTCTACATGTGTAGAGAGAAAAGGTTTTTTTCTCTGCCTTGAGAGAAAAGTTACAGTCAAGATTCTTTCCTTTCTGCTCGGATGCTTGTAAATCCTTTCCCCATTCTTGCAGCTTCCTCTATTGAATACGTTAGAGCTCTGCATAGAAGTTTCATGCCCTTCAATTATGATTTCTC
Source organism: Ptyas mucosa (assembly GCA_012654045.1). Taxonomy (NCBI): domain Eukaryota; kingdom Metazoa; phylum Chordata; class Lepidosauria; order Squamata; family Colubridae; genus Ptyas; species Ptyas mucosa. The sequence continues at coordinate 5,401,030 of WNWU01013815.1, read as the reverse complement.
TTATCTTGAAGGCAAATACATTGTGTTAAAAATAATAATATTAAAAAAGGAAGTTAACACTTCACAAAGGCCCTAGAAGCACTATGTTGCTTTTTTGTCAAATTGAAAATTCTGTAAGATTGCTAGAGAAAGAGGAACATACTCTGCAGTTTTGCAACCCTCCTGAGTCATGAGCCATAGTTTGTGAATCATTGGCTTACAATGAAATCCAACTGAAAACTAGGGAAGTGTAGAATTTCCTTCAAAGTTTTTTTCCAGCTTTATCATGGCTTGTTTTGAAACTTTCAGGATTTTCTGGATACCGTTGCATATTTCCTAATGTTTCCCCTTTAAAGTTTGAAATTTCTAAAATTCTAGATGATGTATCCGTGAAGGCAGTTGGAAGTATTATACCTGCTCACTTCCTCTATATCAGGGCTATCAAACTCATGGCCCACAGGTCAGATGTGTCATGTGCTGGCCACGCCCATGCCCAGTTTAACAAAGGGGAAAAAAGTTGTGATGTGTCACATGACACTGCCAGGATGCCGTGAGTTTGACATCCCTGCTCTATATGTATCTGAAAGCTGCATGGTCCTATAGAGCTACAATTTAGGCTGCAAAAGTCTGAATGGCTACAAAATGAAACAGAAAACCCTAAGACTGTGAACACAAGCATAAACTTATATGTGCACATAAATGCAGAATTACAACTTTGGAATCTGCACTCTAGTCTGGGTCAAAAGGAAGCACAGTGCTTGAAATAAACAGTGCTCAAAATAAAATCCTAAAAAAAGACTAGGAGAGTAAAGATAAAGCCAGTGTTTGTTAATATTAAATAACTAAAATTAGAAGAGAGCTAGAATAAAAATGTGTAATTGTATTATTGAAGAAGAATGGTTATTTTTCAGGCTAATACAGTCTTTCTCCCTCAATAGAATTCTACCACAACTTTTCTTCTTTTTTAAACAGCATTCTCTAAGGGACACAACCAGACGTGGCCTTGATACATTCTGAACATTTGTGACCAAAAATAAACTGGCTATTATGGCTCAAATGCTGAAGAATGATGCAGGATGAAACTGGGAACCAGAGCTGCATTCAGAAATGAGCTGACTGACCAGTTCTCTGTAACTTGTTATCTAGGCAACTTGGCAAATAGATAAAGCCTCAGGCCAACGAGTTCTCCTATCCTTGTCCAACCCTGTCACCATTTGTCCAGCTTTGTCTGCCCCACATTATGGGAAGTGATGGGTGATTGTTCTTCTCACCAGGAGGTGATACTTACTGGAACTTTCCTCTCTTTCCTCACCAATCCCATCAATCCCACTGCTGCAGAGTTTACCGGTGATGAAGGAAAAGATCCGGGGACCTTGTGCACTGAGAAAGAGAATGGCTGAGTGCTCTAGAGGTTTTTGTTTTTTTCTTTTTCTTCCATTCAATCATGTCCAGTTCTTGGAAACTGCTTCAGCAAGACCTTGCAGTCTTCTTGGCAAGGTTTTTCAGAAGTGCTTTGCCATTTCTTTTTTCCTAGGGCTGAGAAAGATGGACTGGCCCAGGAAGGATTAGAGCTCACAGTCTCCTGGTTTCTAGCCTGATGCCTTAACCACATCACCAAACTGGCTTCCAGATCACAATGCCTTAAGAACAGGGGTGAAATGCTCCCGGTTCGGACCGGATCACCTGATCTGGTAGTGATGGTGGTGGGTGGTTCGGAGAACTGGTAGCAAAAATCCCTGCCCCCCCCCAATGCCCAGCTGAGTCGCGCGATCATCAAAGGCTGGGTTTTTTGTTTTTTGTTTACTTTTAAAATCATTTTTTCTACAACCTCTTTGGCCGAAGAGGCTGTAGAAAAAAATGCTTTTAAAAGGCTCTGACGATCCCAGCTGAGTTGCCTGATCGTCAGAGGCTTTTAAAAGCATTCTTTTTTGCAACCTCTTCAGCCAAAGAGGTTGTAGGAAAAAATGCTTTTAAAAGCCTCTGATGATCCCAGCTGAGTTGCCTGATCGTCAGAGGCTTTTAAAAGAATTTTTTTCGGCTGAAGAGGTTGTAGAGAAAATGCTTTCAAAAGAAAAAAAAAGCCTCTGACGATCAGGCAACTCAGCTGGGATCGTCAGAGCCTTTTAAAAGCATTTTTTTGTTGTAGAAAAAATGCTTTTAAAAGTAAAAAAAAAAAAAAGTTGGCCATGTCCACCCAGGCATATTACCTCCCCTCCCCAAGCCATGCCCACAGAACTGGTAGTAACAAATTTTATATTTCACCACTGCTTAAGAACATTAATTTAGGTAAAAAATTTTGAAATGATTTTGTTTGCAAGGTACAATTTGGAATTATATTTTGGTATTGTAATTTTCCTTTCCCCTGCACATCTCATCTCTCAATTGCTTTGTGACAATTCCCATCTTATAACACTAAACATAAACATGTGCACTTAGAAAACAAGGAAGGAAAAGTGAAAGAAGCAAAAACAAAATACATTTTTGAATGTGATATTTGACTAATATGTAGGCATCTTAAAGAATAAAATACTGAACAGAAGATGCTGATAAAAGCATATGCACGATTGCATTAAGATTGCTTAACTGATATTTCATCATTGTACATATGGTCTTTATCAACATAGGTAGACGAAACATGTAAACTCCAGAAAATAAGCACATTACAATCCAACATTGCTTTTAGACACTCTACTTTAGAGTTCAGAAGAAGTGTATCGGCAGTCAGATGGAATGAAAGACAATTCTAGCAAAAATTCAAAATTGGTCCTCCAGAATAGAATAGAATAGAATAGAATAGAATAGAATAGAATAGAATAGAAGCAGAGCAGAGCAGAGCAGAGCAGAACAGAACAGAATATTGTCCAAGTGTGATTGGACACACAAGGAATTTGTCTTTGGTGCATATGCTCTCAGTGTGCATAAAAAGACAAGATACATTTGTAAAGAATCATAAGGTACAACACTTAATAATAGTCATAGGGAAACAGTCAATATAAATCTTATGGATACCAGCAACAAGATTACAGTCATACAGTCATAAATGGGAGGAGATGGAGGATAGGAACAATGAGAAGATTAATAGTAGTGCAGACTTAGTAACTAGTTTGACAGTGTTGAGGAAATTATTTGTTTAGCAGAGTGATGGCATTCGGGAAAAAACTGTTCTTGTGTCTAGTTGTTCTGGTGTGCAGTGCTCTATAGCGTCGTTTTGAGGGTAGGAGTTGAAACAGTTTATGTCCAGGATGCGAGGGGTCTGTAAATATGTTCACAGCCTTCTTTTTAACTCGTGCAGTATACAGGTCCTCAGTGGAAGGCAGGTAGGTAGTAATTGTTTTTTCTGCAGTTCTAATGGGCTAAAGTTCCTCATTGACTCACTTTTACCTTTACTCTTGCAATTTGTATCACGAACATCACTCCAGAAAATACTGCAATAATTACGGGAAAAAGTTCAACTCAAAAGTGAATCCCTGAAACAAGTGTTGTTTTTAGCTGTCTGGCTTTACTCAGCAGGTGTTGTAGCTTGTGGAGGACACCGGTACTTTTTGGGTGGTGAATGGAAGCCTTAATCCTGCTCATTTGTTGAGAGGGGGAGATGGGAGAGAAGTATTTTCTATTTCTCTTCTCTCTCTCTCTTGTACATCCTTGGAGAAATCTAGAATGTTCGCATTAGAATTACTGGAGGAAAAGGAAACACCTTCTGAGAAGAGCAATTGCTTGAGAAGGGACAGATAAAATGCCTCCTTCTCCCCAAAAAACCCCTATCCAAAACCAAAAACCAACCCCAACAGCAAAGTACAGCGTAGTTCATGCTTCTGTATTTTGCATATAAGTAATCCCTTTGGCTATTTCTACATATTGGGCAACTTAGAAAATCTATTTAATATTTGGCTACAAGCCTGAAACTACAGACAAATTATTTCTAGGTAATATATGGCAATACAGACAAATTATTTCTAGGTAAATATAATAAAGGGGATGGAGAGGTACATGTTGAAAATGCCCAAGCTTTTCTGTTAAACATTATGTACAGGAGCAAAACAAATTCTTTACAATGCGCCATCTGTTTTTCTTGCTTCCGTTCTTTCTGGCTTCCGCTTCTCTGTAAGTCATTGCCTATTTCATTGATGAGGATCATATTTTACTGCAAGATACAAATGGTTTTATAGGGACCAGATAGAAAAACAATGATATGGCATTTATTATATACTTCCTAATAGCAGAGGCATATTCTGGAAAAATATGTCTACAGTGAGGGATGGTTATACAGTCCTTTTTGGTCTGTACAACATTAGCTATAGAACAATGTTAAATGATACTTTAATAGTGGAAGACATGTTTGCATGTTCTGTCTCTCAGCATGGCCACAAGTTCAAAACTTTCATTTGTGACTGAGGTTAACTGTGGCCCTCTGAATCATTTCATTTCCACAAATTATGGTTCAACTTAATTATAGTTATTGAACACAAGCCACCTTCAAATCACAAGGAGATGGAAACAGTTCCATTATCCAGAGCTAAACTCAGCCATAATTTCAGATTCAGAGGTGCTAACTTGTGATTAATCTAAAGTAAAACCTGAACACTCCCATCTCCTCATGAGTAATGGGGAAGGTGCATGAAAAAACAGCTCAAAATTAGAAAGGCCTGCTTTGATTTCTTTTGTGGTAATTTTTAGAGCAAGTTACTAAAGTATCTATTGAAAATAGAATCCCAATTTGATAATGTGGCTGGAAAAGATTCAGAAATAAAACCATCTGTCAGCCCTAGAGGCCATCTTTTCTTTTGGATCTTCAGGGCTGCAACACTTAGTGCTGTGGGAAAGTGGGAGGGGGTTCTATGGAGTTGGTAGAGTTATTTAGCCATAACAACATTCTTTTCTCTGAGAGTCAAGGACGTTCAGCCTGCACCTGCAGTGGCATGACTGGGAGGCATCTCCAGTTGGGAAAGTGAATTGATTGGACCATGTGATGGATATGTGGGTGCAGGGGAAGAGACTTCGACTTTCTTTTGGGTGGGGAAAACCTGGGAGCTTTCAGATTTGGGTTTTCCCAGATATGCCAATATGATATCTCCAATAAAATGGATCTTTGAGGAATTGATTGCCTCAGAGTCTTACTTGGTTGGGGGTGTTACTTGGAACCCTGATGTTAACCTGAATCTGCTTTAAAACCTCAACCCAGCTCCCTGATTAGCAGGGTGCTGTCTGGGATCCTGAGTCTTGAGTGTCGACCCGATAGCTGGGTGGCATAAAGACTCAGGGAAGATGGAGGAAAAGATAACAAACTATAGAGGAAGCCACCGGGACTGGTTTGGAGATCCTCCTTGATACCCTCTACTCCCCTTCCAAAGCTGTGGTGAAGGCAGCAAAGGCCGTCAAGGCTGAACTACATGATGAAGGAATTTGTGCAGCTGCTCCAGGCCCAATTTGAAGACATGGCCCATAGGCAAGAGGCTGAAGCACAAATCAAAGCCCTGAAGCAAGCGGGGGACCACCACTGCCCCCCCCCAAGGACTTTGGGAGTTCCAGAGATTGGACGGAAAACTGAGGGACTGGCCTGAATGCCTTCTCATCCGCTACTTCAAAGAGGCCCTGGACCAGGACCTCCGGCAAGCTTGCAGCATCAGAGGAGTTAATCTTTGAGGAACTGATTGCCTCAGAGTCTTACTTGGATGGGAGTGTTACTTGGAACCCTAACACCATCATGTAATATATCTGTTCTTTCAACTCCTCTGTATGATGAACATCGTGTGCATACCACAATAAATGGCTATTTTCAGAATTTCAGAAAACTCATCATTTTTTTTCCATTTTTTTTCTCTCCATGTTTTAGGCTGGCCTACAATGAACCACTTTATGACCTGTGGTCAGGAAGCCTATTAATATAATGATAATGGCTCAGAAGTTATGTTGTGATTAGCAGTGCTAATATATTTGATAGAATAGCAATAAAAGTATGCAATTAGCTGAAAAGAAGGGGCCTTTCTGCGTTTCATGTTTTCCAAAAAACAAATTTTCCCTGGTAAGATCATTCTGAATAAATTGACAAATGGCTGGGCAGTGGAGAGCCTTTGTTTCATACTGTCTTTGTTTAAACCCCTCATAATTCATCCAAAGAAATGCCCTTCTCAGTAATTAGTTACCTTTAATGTCTTCATTTTCATTTAAATGCTCAGTGATCAGGATAATTAGAATTAATTTGGCATTGTCATGTTATGCTAATGAAGCTTCTGCAACTTATCTCCGGCATCCTGCAGGCACAATGTTATCTGCAAAAAAATGAGAACTCTTCCACTTTATCTGTCCATTTATACTCTTTGGTTAAAAAGTAATAACAGTAATAATTGGCAAGGCTCCAGTTTCAATTTATGCAATGTCTGATGAAGAATTGAAACCACTTCAGCACATTCAGCTTACAAATTTCTTCACAGTGTTTGAGAACGGATTTGCATTTTTATTTGTCTGCAGACCTGTGTCCCCCCCCCCCCCCACCCTCATCTTTCCTACAGGATACCGCCTTGTATCTATTCAAGACAAAAATGAAGATATGTTTCATTTAAGAGAGGGGCTGTTCATTTCCCTCCCAGGTGTTAAAAAAATCCCATCTCAAGCTCTCAGTGCCCAGCACCTTGGCTATCTCTTTGTCAACACATCTTCTTCTGCTATTTTCCCCCAAATAAAAAATGGGTACTTTGAAAGAGAACTGGGAAAACAGTGGTGAGGGAAGTGTTCAGCACGTTCATTAATGACCAGGGTGCGGAAGAATCTAGAAGCCAAATGAACTGTCTGACCTCTTAGCCCGATACCAGGGCGTTGCCTGGAAGAAGGGAAGATGCTTTCTCAAGCACACAAGAATTAGCTTTTTCTTGTGTCACTCCCAAATTGTGGAACTGTGTTCAGTTCTTGTTTGTCTCTTCTGGAATGGAGTCATCCTTCATTCTTAGTCAATACTTTTGGATTTATCCTTTTATTGAATTTAATTTCTGCCTTTCTTCTGTGACCTAATCAGAGGTCCTCTCTCATTTTCAACAACACCTTGACATAAAGTGGGCTAAGAAACAGAACGACTGGTTCAGATTAATGAAGGGAGCTGATTTTCTAAACTTTCCAAATTTCTACCTCTATATTTTACGAGTTTATATTTTACCTGTGAGGACCCTTGAGATTCTGATTGTTGAAGATAAAAATTGAAAAAAAAACCAAATATTTCCCCTCCCTCCATCTGCCCATGCTTTTTCTTGATTGCTGCTCCTGACTGTGCCCATAGGCACAATATGTCTCAAAACAACTTGTTAAAACCATCCAGCATCACAAGCAGGGACATTCCAACCATTGCTTGTGTGGGTCTAGACAACTCCCTGTGATCAACTCCCTGTGGCCAACTTGTCATGGCCATCTCACCATGGTCATCTTGCTATGGCCATCTCACCATGGGACAACTTGCTGTAAGATAATACAGGCAGGATAATTCAACATGATAAATGTTATTTGCCACTGTTTGACATTATTACCATTGACAGTAATGGAAATAATGTAGAAGAAACATAGCAGATAACATTTATTGCACTGAGTTATTTCACGTAGATTGCTCCACAGCAAGATGGCCGCAGTGAGTTTGTCACAGTGAGATGGCTGCAGTGAGTTGGCCACAGCAAGTTGTCCCATTCCATTCTTGGTACAGCAGGGCTTCTTGGTAACCTGCTTATGTGATCCTAGAACCTTGCCATTTTTTCACAACTTTTTCTCAGGCAAGAGATTTAGCACTTTCTTTTCCCAAATGAGTTCCATACAGCTTGGTGACATAATTGAAAGCCTTGCATGTTAAAGTCTCCATACAGATTACATTTCGGTATTGGTGTTTACTTACGTTGGGTATGAGTGGGGACAATATGTTGTTTACTACCTGGGTGGTACTATTTGGCTTCTTATACTTCCTCCCTACACTAGTTAATTTAATTTCTAGCCATTCTTATATAGAAGACTCTGTTCTTCAGTAACCCAATCCCCAGATGTGGCAAGAAGAATAGATTTGTTCGGTGGCAAGAAATAAATGATAGATGATGGTGAAAAAATGTATGATGACTTGCCTGCAATCCCAATTCTATACTTGCCTTCTTTCTGATGTAGCATGAAGAGGGCCAAATGTTCAGGGAAACCACCAGTAGTCTATATTCTTTAATGTATATATTTCTCAAAATATTTAGTGAGGTTTTGCTTCTTAATTTTGCAGTCTATACATATTTGCCAAAAGCAGTCTAATTGTACTCAGTGGGATGTATTGCTCACTAGGCCTGTACGTAACTGCAAATTGGAATCTTCTGACATATTCCAGACACTAAACACATATTTAGTTTGATCTTAAGATGTAGAATAGTGTATTTCCAAGAGAAAATAAGCTGAGGCATATCAAGGAAGAGCAAAAACAGTCAGCAAGTAGATGATCCATGGCGACTTTTAAGCAGAAACATTATTCAATGTTAAAGGAAACCTTCAGACTTCTCCTTCAGAACAATTACAATTCTTCAATAATTATATAATAATTCAAGCAGGTTCTGAGCATGGACATTTTTTAACCTTAAAGAAATTAACTGCAAGATGGAAGTCATCTTTCACCACAGTAGAAACAAAGTCAATCAAAATCAACTGCAGCCTACTTAAATTTGTTTGGGAGGTCTTGCCTTAACTAGGAAAGCAAACATTGGATATTTTTAAAAGCAAGTCTATTGGGACAAGCCAGTTTTATTCAGTAATGTCAAGAAAGATGTTTCCTTACATGGAAGACATTTCTTTTCAGTTGCTGGCCAAAAATTACCGCAGTGATGTTAACATTCCCCATTAAGAATTTCCAACATTTTTAGTGACTGAACTGATACAATTGTACATAATAATAGCAGAAATACATGGTGATTGGTACAATAAATCTTCATCTTTTTCTTTACTCCTATTTATTTCAGGACAAATCTCATGTCTTTCGCTTGGAAATTTGACACAGAAATGAGCCATTTTAGAGGCAGAAAAAGGTTTATTTACCTAAGAAACTTACTTCAAGTTTGAGAATTGGGAATAGTTATGGGTTTTTTTCAGCCTGCAATTGTATTTTCCACTTTAGATCCATGTGTTTCTTCCAGGGAACCCCAAGGAGAGCTAAGACTTCACGAGTTCCTTCCAGACAACTGGGGGAGATGTCAAAAAAGTCAAGATGGCAGCTACAGGCTATCAAGCTACCAACCACCAAATCAGATTTAGCTATTCAGCAACTTCACTGAAAACAACAAAAGCAGTATAAATGAATCAGGAAGGAGAAAGCATTATCATAAAAGGATATTTCTCAGCAACACCAAAATAAGGATCTCAAATAAATCAGCCAAACAAAACTAGCCCAAAAACCATGAGCGGTTTGGACTCTGTTTTATTCAGAACAAACAGATTGCATAATAAGCATTTAAAGTCAAAGACGATTAGCTAATGGAAGGAATAGCATCCCTGGCATTCAACATAACACAATTAACTGGAAAGAAAAACTAGTATTTTCAGTGGTTTCAAAATGCTTTTCATCAGGGTAATAATAAGCATTACTCCCTGGCCTCAACTTTGAACTGTAACTGCTACTTTATATAGGATTTTTTAAAAAAATCCTTATTCATGTTTGATGCTTGAGGCATAATCCATTTTTATTTTCTTTTTCCTGGACTTAAGCAGAGATTTCTTAAAAATAAAGAGGCAATTTAAATTATAAATACTTCTGACTGTGTGCCAGCACAGTCAATGATAAGTATGACTGCTTGAGCTATTCTGGACTGTTGTCCTGGTGAATCAGTATTCATTTTGGTTGCCAGCATCTTACAGCTTTTGCAACTCCTCTTCAGTTCTGGATGTAACAAAATAGGGACCAGTTGCTTGCCTGAATCACACTGGACTTTTCAGGCCCTTGAAAATTTTTGAAGTTTTGAAGGAAACATTAGAATAAAAATAAAAAACCAAAGCACCATGAGGGTTTAGAGCAAGGGTGTCCAACCTTGACAACTTTAACAATTGTGGACTTTAACTGCCAGAATTCCCAATGCTCAGCATGAGAGTTGAAGTCCACAAATCTTAAAGTTGCCAATTTTGGACATCCCTAGTTTAGAGTAGGAAACATTTTTACCAGTTGTAAAAAGATTGTTGAGGAAATAGACCAGTGGTGGGTTGTCCCCAGTTCAGACCGGTTCGCAAGAACCAGTAGTAAAACCAGTAGGAGGCTTTGCCCACCCCACCGGATGTCATCATTGGAGATCTACGCATACGTAGAAGCTTCTGCTCGCTTCGGTCATGCGTGTGTGCATGCAATCCTATTGCAAACCGGTAGTAAAGGTAAGTAGAACCCAACCCTAAAGTAGACCAGTTGAACTTTGCAGAGATGGCTTTGCATACATGCATGCACATACAATATCTGATTTGCTTTGCACAACGGGGCTTAAATAGAATTTGAGGTTTCAGCAAACTGTGGATACTCAGCCCTGGTCTTAACATGCTATATGAACTATCATATTAAATCATGTTATGCTTTGTTTGGGCATAGTATGTATTATGAATAAAGCCAGGGGTGGTATTCACTTATCCTCCCTACTGGTTCGCAAATGTGTGCACATGCAAATCTTCCGTGCATGCGCAAGGCCTTCTGCGCAGAGCCTGAAAAACATGGAAAAATGGGACATCATCCATGCAGGTGGGCGGGGCATCCTGCAGTCGCCCATACAGGTTTGCCCGAACCGGATAGAACCAGCTGAATACCACCACTGAATAAAACATATTAAAGTAGGGGTACTATGTGAATCTAGGTATGATCTCGCCCATCTAAGGTTCTGGGCCCTGGGATGGGTCCAGGAAGACTGGTAAAAACCTCTTTCTGGATTTTACTGCTTGTCTTGGATCAGAGACGTTAGGCTTCCTTAACCTTTCAAGGCCTCTTAAAATAATTAATCCAAACTAATTTTATTTATTACAAAATATAAGCGCTTATGGTAATGACCAATGAGTGACTCTGTTAAAGCAGAGAGAACTGAGTCCTGGTCCTATCTTTGGTGCAAAGCTCAACTTTTTCTCAGCCTTAAAAAGAAGGCAAAACGTTGCAAAGAAAACAGCACAGTCTTTTCTACAAAATCACCTGAAGTCAAGAATGACTTGAAGAAAAAGGAAAAAGAAAGAAAATCGCCTGTTGTAGAAATCTAAATGACTGGACTGTTTATTTTTATTTTTCCTCCTTAATGGTTATGCTTCTAATCAGTCAGGAAGAGAAAACGATACACAGAAAATATTACTTAAACAATCACTATGGAAAGGGGTGGAAAATATAGCATACTGAATCAGTTAACCGCGTTCAACATCCATCATATATTTATTTGTGTATGTATGTGCTTCCTGTGCCTTATTCACATTCAGAATGTGATGTGGGCTGTCACCTCACATCCATTTGATTTCTCTGATAATCTCTTAGGAAGGTCACTGTCCCAGGCCCTATGGACTGCAAAATAAATTTCATGTTAGATCTTTATCCCTTTCTCAACAAAGAATTAGTTCAAAGTATTTGCTTTTATACCACATGCATTTCCTTTGGGGGTAGTTGGAAAGCTTGTTTTGCAATCATATTTACTATTAGGCCTTGAGGAGCCCATTCTACCTGCAGAGCTATGCTAGGATAGTATTAGACAAATATTTGCATAATTAAAAACCATTGTGAATATATACAGATGCTACATGTGCTCCCTAGTTCTCGATATGGGCCACAGCTTTTAGACTTGCAAGGTCAATTCTAGCCTGCACATAATAGCCATGAGCACTTTTGAGACAAAATGGGGATTTGGTAGTCATTCTGCCATATGTAACCCACAGGAATAGTACTGGGGTGGGTTCTAAAATTTTTTACTACCGGTTCTGTGGGCATGGCTTATTTTGTGGGCGTGGCTTGATGGTCATGTGACAATTGTTTAGTATTTAGCAGAGGTACTGGTCTACCAGGCTTTTAACTGCTTGCAGAGCTGTACCGGTCTACCCATTTGTTTTTGCAGGCATCGGTCTACCCATTTATTTTTGCAGGCACTGGTTTACTCATTTGTTTTTGGAGGCATCGGTCTACTACCACACTGCCTTTTAACACTGATCAGCTGTAGGGTGGCCCTTTGAAGCCCCCCGGCAAGAGTTTAAACAGTTTTTTTAAATTTCTAGTCAATCAGCTGGGACTCAGGAGGCAGCAAGAGATTGGGGGTGGGGCCAAATAAAAGGTAAGAATAACATGGGGTGGGCAGGGGGGCGGGGGGGCAGAACTGGTTCGGTGACATCATAACGTCACCGCTACCAGCTCGGCAGAACCAGGCCGAACTGGGAGGAACCCACCACTGGAATAGTATCATACTCTTACTATGAGCAGGGAAGGCCACATATATCTTTGTATTTTTGTGTGTGTGTGTCTGAGTCAGTGTTAACATCCAGCTACTTTTGGAGCCAATCCTGGCAATTTCTCGGCAATTTTTCTGAAGGACCGAAAGAGAGTGACTGGCCCAAGGTCAACCAGCTGACTTTGTGCCCTAGGCAGGACTAGAACTCCCAATCACCTGGTTTCTAGCTCGATACCTTTAACCACTAAAACCACACTGGTTGTCTCACATATGGAACATAGTTATGAGTAAAGCTGATACTTTGTTTACTTTTTGCCTTATCTCACTAAAGAATCTTATGTGAAAACTTTAATTTCCTTCTTTGTTTCTCTTTCATTCTGCCTTTAATTTCCTTTACTTGCTACTTCATACTCTTTTCCTGTGTTTTGCATAATATTGCTTCTCCCAAAGGGGAATAGCATGATGGCTACGCACATGCAAATGGTTGTATTACAAACTGTTTATTTAGAGATATATTACCCATCAGAATACAGCTCCAGAGCCTCATGTATGATTTAACGATTGAATAAAAAAACTGTTTAAAGCACTGTTTAATCTAATACATATCCACTGATATTTGTGCTTCGGGTTGCTAACCCACTTTAACGCTCAAATATTCTTTTCTATGTGTTTATCAACAGTTTTCAAGGACGTTTCAAGAAAAGAAGCATATTTTACGATGAATTGGTTTGGCTTTAGATACTGCTGCTGCTTCTTTTTATGGTCACTTGCTGTTCGTCTGTGATTGCAATTGTGGAAATAACTATCAAGAAGCTTTGAATGAATTTTGCAAAGAGCAGGGGTGGGAATGTGGGTGGGTGGGTGGGGGGTTATAGGACATTAAACATATAAATGTGCTTCCACAAATATTTGTGGGAACACCATGCAGAGACAGAACTAACCAGCCTATCAGATGAAAGAATGGCAGGGAATGGAATTTTCCAATCAATCAGTAAATTCTTTCATCATCTTTGCAGCCATCTTATAATAAATAGAAGCACTATAACATAGGCATTCTATAAGCAAGGGCTCAATCTTCTCCCACCCCAAGCTATTGACAGAAAGCCAGAGGGGGAAAAATAAAGGATATTGTTCTGTCCATTGCTTAAAAAAATTAAATCAATTTACTGAAGTATTAAATCAAATTAATGAGGCTGCTATAAATCTGATTCCTTTATGGCCCAATTCCCTTACTTTCTCCACGTTTTGAAGTTCAACAATACAGATGTATTTTTTATTCCTTCCAAATTCTATTCAGTGATCTCAGCTTTCGAAAGGATAGTTAGAAGAGAGCAGCCTTTGATCAATGTATCCTTCAAAGTTAAAAATCTCTTTGAGAGAATCAATTTGACAGATGCATTTTTAGCTTGTTCCCAATGATTTTTTCCTTTCTTTCTTTCTTTCTTTTTTTTTGGGGGGGGGTGGTTGTGCAAACAGAACAAATGAGAGAAAGAAGCAAAAAAATATAGGAGCGGATCCTGTTCTGACATTAATTACCTGTGCAAGATCTAACTTGTGTTGCAAACACTTCAGGCAACTTGTGTTGGAAACTTTTAGGGCATGGTACAGCATGCAACATTTATGAAAGTCAGAATTTTACATAAGATTCTATATAGTATAACATATGAGCGTGTGTATATAGGTAGTCCTTGACTTACAATGACAATTAGGACTAAGTGCAAAAATTGAGAATTTTTGTTGCAAAGCAAGGTGGTTGTTAAGTGAGTCATGGCCAATTTTGTCAGGTTTTTGACATAGTTGTTAAATGAATCAGTACAGTTGTTAAGATAATCACATGGTTGTTAGATGAATCTGGCTTCACCTAATGACTGGTTGGCTTGCTGGAAGTCAGTTGGGAGGATCACAAATGGCAGTTTCATGATCCCAGAATGCTGCAACCATAATTAAACACATACCAGTTGCTAAGTGCTTGAATTTTGATTTATGTGACCAAGGGAATGCTGAGATGGTCATAAGTGCAACAATCATATAAGCCACTTTCTTACTAGTACAAAGTCACTTTACACGGTGCTGTTGTAACTTTGGCCACTAAATGAATGATTGTAAGTCAAGGACTACTTGTAATATATAGAGTCAGTATTATCATCCATACATTAATTGGCCTGTTTGACTTATGTTACAGTTTCATTGCAACAAATAACATGCCAACTCTTACCCTCCAACCAATCCCAAATCACTAGCAAAACATGATATTGGTGTTTCCATCCTAGCTTTAGAAACCCTTAAAAAAATCAGCCATCTACTACCACAAGAATATGGTGGCAAAAGATGAATCAGGCACATATTACCAATCACTTTTCATATTGAGCCTACACATACCGTGTTTTCCCAAAAACAGGAGCCTGAGTGGCGTAGCAGGCTAATGCCTCCTATTAAGGCAGCATTTTACATCCAGCTGCCTGCAATTAGTGAGTTCTAATCTCACCAGGCTCAAGGTTGACTCAGCCTTCCATCCTTTCTAAAGTGAGTAAAATGAGGACCCGGTTTGTAGGGGGCAATAAGCTGACTTTGTATAAATATACAAAAAGTATGAAGGCTATTGCTTAACACATTGTAAGCCACCCTGAGTCTCCGGAGAAGGGCGGCATATAAATATAAATTTAAAAAAAAAAAGATCCTGTCTTATATTTTTTTTGAACCCTGAAATAAGTGCTTGGCCTTATTGCCATGAGCTTAAAAGCCTGATTGGGCTTATTACCAGGGGATGTCTTATTTTGGAGGAAACAGGGTAAGTTTTCAAGCAGTGGTTTGAACAAAAAATCTTGTCTCTTGCCCTTTTGATGTTGTGTCAAAGTACTAATGAGACATTAGAATTGGGATTGTGAACAATTCCCACCTTACTCTCTTATCAGTATTGCTATTGGGAGCAAGCAGCTTCATTGTGGCTTATGCTGGTGTTTGAACACCTTGCCTTAATATTGCCCATTGTGGATCAGTTGCATGGATCCTGTCCCCTCCTTTCCCCACACACTTTCTGCAAAATAAATGCAGCAAGGCAATGCATATTGGGGGAAAGTTAGGCCAAGCACTCCAATTTCTTCATTAGCTAGAATCTATATTGGCCTCATTAAGACATAATGAGCAAGATTTGTTCTAGTAAAAAACAGAATTGAAAATATACTTCAGTTCCTGCATTTCCTCCTTTCCTGTTTCTTTTAGACTTGGTGCCTTGATCCTTACCTTCAAATATTTATGTTTTGGGGGTGAGGCTTCAAACTAGGAAAAAAACACAGGTCACCAAATTGTCTATGGTCCTAGACTCCCTGGAAACTTCAGCATAGCTCAAAACAATTTTTGGTAGTTGATATTGAAACTGTTATTAGGGCTAGCTTAAAGCAGTTGCTTCCTGCCGTTTTCCTTATAGATAATTTCCTGAAGACTGGGAGACAGCCAAGAACATGACACAGATAACTTCATCTAACACATTTCTACTGCTTTCTACTGCTTCTCTAGCCAAATGATATGAAGACCCTTTCCAGGATTCTCTACTAAGTATTCTTTGCAACTTCTGCTTATCTTACTTATGGTAATCTTCATTGTCTTGCTAGAATCTTTTTTTTTATTAGCTGTCCTCAGTAACTGTATGGCTCAAATTGCCCCCTGATAGTTTAGAATTGAAACTTTTAACCAGGACCTCTTGACAATGACCTAAAATTCAACAGCTTCAGCTCACCATTCTATAAGGCATTGATAATAAAGAGTGTAAATTAGCTATAATTATTTGATTTTGTAAAACAACCCTTCTAATATATTAGCTATGGGCTAGGTGTTGCATTTACTCTAAAAAAAAGTTGAATATGTTTAACTTCTTTTAAAATGCATGGGATATAAATTAATACTCGTGAACCTATTCTATTGATTTTATCATAATGGGAGTGATAATAATGTCACTAATATAGCCTATTATGTGACATATTAGAGTCACTAATAGGATATATGTCAGGCCTGGAAGCCTTCTTTTGCATTGGGCCTTCAGACCTGCCACATTTACTACTGTGGGAAATTGGGAGGGGGGATTGTATGGAGTGTGGGTGATATACAGTGGTAGGATTCAAGTAATTCAACAACCGGTTCTCTGCTGGTAATTATTTCTTCCAACAACCAGTTTGCCAAACTGCTCAGAAAGTTAACAACCAGTTCTCCCGAAGTGGTGCGAACTGGCTGAATCCCATCACTGGTGATATACTTTATAGTCATAATAACATTCCTTTCTCAGAGAGTCAAGGACATCTCACCCTGCACCTGGAAGGCTGGAACTGGGAGGCATCTCCAGTTGGGACGGTGCTTTGATTGGACCATGTGATGGACTTGTGGGTGTTCGGTCGGGACTTGAACTTTCCTTTGGGTGGGGAAAATCTGGAAGCTTTCAGATTAAGGTTTCCCAGATGTGCCAGTATGACATCTCTAATAAAATGTAACTTTGAGGAAACTCAAGCCTCGAAGTTTTCTTCCATTGGGGGTGTTACTTGGAACCCTGACAATATATTTGTATATGAAGACTTTAAAGTGTATTGCATTTGTATATTTATATATACACATATACACAAACACAAACACAATATATATATATATATATATATATATATATATATATATATATATATATATAT
>WNWU01013815.1:5359129-5377097 GCA_012654045.1 Ptyas mucosa | reverse complement strand
TATTCTATTCTATTCTATTCTATTCTATTCTATTCTATTCTATTCTAAACCACTTAATGTATAAAAGCTTTGCAATAATAGATTTAAAAAGTCAGGTTTCTGCAAGCACATGAGCACAAAGCTTTTCAAACAACCTTGAGTTCAGAATGATGCATCTGGCCATATTTCAAGAAACATAGTTTTGCCAATTGACTGGATAATCCCTAAAGAAATTATGTTTAACCTATCTATATGAAGCATACTTCTTACCCCAAACATTGCAATCCATTCAGAGTCACTTCCAACAGATACACACAATAGATTTCTTCTTTGATGTACGCTGACATTATTGACAATATCCCAAATAATTATTCCAAGAAAAGTAATTGTGGTGACAGAAATTCAATACAAATACAATCGATCCATAATCATGTCCTAAAGATATAATGATTACATCTCTTTTGCACTGAGCTTGTCTTCTAGTGAGCTCAAGGACATACTCACACCAGAACTCAGCAGCTATCATATTTTTTTTTCCTGGGCATTTATTTTATTCTTTTGACTTCTTAGTCTACCTTATAGCGTGGTTTCCATCTAAATGGTAAGCATGCTGACTTTTCTTAGTTTTTCAGACTCAGTATTTCCATTTAGTCAGGTTCCTAGAGATATATTTCTTTGATTATTATTTTTTTCCTTTCCTTTTCTTTTTTATTTGTTAATATGTACTCATAATACACATTACTAAAAACGTGGGAAAAAAGTCTTTCATAGTATTTCTTTCCTCATGCCATTTCTACATGTTATATATCCATTTGAAAAGGCTTTAAGTGTTGAGAAATATGGGATAGGGCTATAAACATGTTACGTTACCAGGGTTTCCACAGGATTTTGAACTAATCCATTATACAAAGCATTCTTCTTGTTCCAAAACTCCACTGGATTTTGTAGCATCTGAGCACAATAATGTCACTGTACATATGGAAAAGGAACAGATTGTGTATTATAATATTGTGCTGTTATTTCTGTCAGTCTTATTCCTCTTCCTGCCCCACCCCCCCCCCCCCAAAGTATGGCTAGTTCTTCAAGAAATCAGATCCCCCCCCCCTTTTTCAGGACTGTGAAGAAAATAGTTGAGCAGAGAAAAACCATATAATCTCTATTTCATAGACATGTGTTCCTGTACTCATGCACTATACAATCATACCTAAACAAATAACGTGTTCCTACAAATACATTTTTTTAAAAAAATTATTTATATGCCACCCTTCTCCGGAGACTCAGGGTGGCTTACAATATGTTAAGCAATAGCCTTCATACTTTTGTATATTTATACAAAGTCAGCTTATTGCCCCCATAATCTGGGTCCTCATTTTACCTATCTTAGAAAGGATGGAAGGCTGAGGCAACCTTGAGCCTGGTGGGATTTGAACTTGTAGTAATTGCAGGCAGCAGATGTAAGTGGATGCTAATCACTGCCTTAGTCTACTGAGCCACCAGAGCTCAGTATTTACTTTTCTCACATATACATCTTTGCTTATAGGGTTATATGTACACTCACATACAGAGAAATCATTGGTCTTTTATTTTTGTGATGAAAACATATAAGAAGTGGCTAAGTTGGAAAGCCCAACATTGCATTTCTCTGTGTGCTAGAATCCGTGTGCTGGTTGGCCAATAGGGATCCAAATCAGAGGTGGGTTTCAGTTCTGACCAGTTCTGAAGAACCAGTAGCGGAAATTTTGAGTAGTTTGGAGAACCGGTAAATACCTCTGACTGGCCCTGCCCCCATCTGACTGGCACTGCCCCCATCTATTCTCTGCCTCCCGAGTCCCAGCTGATCGGGAGGAAATGGGGATTTTGCAGTAACCTTCCCGTGGATTGGGGAGGGAATGGAGATTTTATAGTATGCTTCCCCTGCCATACTCACCAAGCCATGGCCACCAAGCCAAGCCACACCCACAGAATGGTAGTAAAAAATTTTGAAACCCACCACTGATCCAAATAGTGTGAGTACAATAAAGAGCAGCAAATAACAGAATAGCCCTGGAAAAAAGAGCCATCTTAAAACATTCTGAAATGTTTGTCACAGTGCAAAATGTGTGCCTCAGTTTCTTTCTTCTACAATGCTTGAATAATCAGGTGATCTTACAACCTATTCTTGATATGGTCAGTTTACAAAACTAGCCTTTTATAATCTGTATAATTGAGGTGATGGCATCCTTCTTTAATGATCCTTCTTGAACGAGGGACGTTCAATTGGTCCATACTAAAAATAAAAGCACGGTTTCTCTTCCCACAATTGTTTGGTAAGAATAGAGAGGGTTTTGGGGAAGGATTTGAAAGGGTTTGGTATACTTACAGTACAGTGTTAGGCTATTGTAAACCAAGTTTCAGCAACCTCAAATGTATATTTTTATAATAAACATCATGTTGAATTGAAACATGTAGGGAAACCCCATGGCAATCTAATAACCTGAAAGTTAAGCTTTTTGACTGTGCTGCCGCAATTCTCTTTGCCAAAGAGCTGTATATTTAGAGAATTTCTATCATGCTACTTCAGGCAGATGTATTGCAGAACAGATAACATGAAATTTAAAAGCAATGAAAATCCAATTACGGAAATTAAATAAGACCATAAAGCAAGAGGTGACAACAGTGGAAATTTAGTACCAGATACAATTATTCATAACATTAAAAATGATTTAGCTAAAGTCCAAATACCAAGTCTGTAACCACCATTAAAAATGCATCATGATCAACATCACAAGAACTTACCTTAGAAGAGGGTTCCAAAGCCAAGTTATTATCACCAAAGTGACCCACTTTATTTATGAATGGAGAATGAGGCACTCGCCACTGATTGCTAAGGCAGACTGTCCTATGAAGCCAAGCATATTTCAGAACAGATGGCTTTCAATCTGTACAGAGAATTACTTGTGCAGCAGGAAAATAACTACAGCTAAATCAGGAATAAAATGCCAGGTTTTGCATGCATTTCTCTGTCTCAGATTCCTGCTCTTTCTTTAGATCTTGGACGATACGCTATTTCTTGTATCAATGCATTTGATGAATCGAATATAGATAAATGTTGTACCGGCTGTTTCAAGCATGTACATTTTCATAGAGTGAATAATGAGTGAAAAAAAGAAGATAGCACAAATATTATAACTATTCGTCTCACAAGCATATTTGGAACCAAACTTGATTTTGCAATCCTTTTTCATATTTATTTTGGGACTAAGTCCCATAAACTGGAAATGGATGAATAGTCAGAAGGCATAATTGGTAGGGCTTAATCTACCCTAAAGCTTTTCAAGATTAAAACATTTCTAAATACTACTGTAGATCAAAGACAACAGAGAGGTAGTGAATTTTTACTGAATATCTTAGCCTTATGCGACAGAGTAATCCAGTTTGTATTTGTCCCGTTTGGATGCTACCTCCGTCACTTGATGTAGCAAAATCCACTACTTTGAGAAGCTGCCAAATCGCTGCTCCTTTGCTTCAGCTTAATTTGGCATTGTTTGATTAGGCTCCTGCCAGTAATCAAGTCTATGGAGTTCACACTTCTGGTGGCAATTGGCTTATCCTAAAGTATACAGTAAATAGAGGTACCTTCTAGTTATGGAATTCTTTCAATATTTGTTTAGTAATTTCTTCTGACCTTCATGATCTAATAGATGATTAATGCATTTTTTTTGTTCCTGGACAGCCTCTGGCACAGATGAATGACTAGTTTGTATATCGTATGCTAATTCAGCTGGACGGCAACCAATAGGCACTTCATCAAAGTATACTTTATGCATTTTCTCTCCTTTGTTCTTCTTGTTCTCATTCTAATCATATTGGGATATGTTAATTATCAGGAGAAATAGAAAATTCTGGCTCCCCCCTTTTTTTGTAAGGGGGGTTATTATCATTTAAGGGTATATCGTTATTGACCTTACAATCAGGTTTTGAGCAAATGCAGGTCTATAAGCATAAAGAAAATGGCTTCAATTCCATAATCAAAAGATCACTACACACACACAGTTTTTGCTGTCTGTAATTAAAAAAGTGGATTGTAAATAGTTGAAATAGCAACATGATCAAAAGGATGGGAACACCGTGCTATAAGGAACAGCTACAATCCTTAGAATATATTTAGCTTTTAGGAATGATGAAACAAAATTCAGTATTTAAAATTATGTATTATATGAATAATGGTCTAGCATTTCACACTGGTGAAATAATCACCCAGTGAAACGGAATGATAGGAGAGTCAAGATATAACTAGAAAGGGATACTTTGTGCTACCTAGTACTACTAAAGGGATACCTAGTACTACTAAATAAACCATAGTTTGCTGTAATGAATGACTCTAAAATGTGCTTTAATGGCTCAGTCTATATTATAATAGTATAAAGATATGGGACAGATATACAGGTTATGATTAGGAAAAACATAAGGTTTTTCATTTTCACTGGTATCAATTTCTAGTCCATGAATTGCACTGAGAACTATGGCTAAAGGAAAGGAAATATTTAACAAGATGAAAACCTTATTATTGGTACTATTGAGAGATTATGCCCAAGGTAGTACAAACAACACATATAAAATGGTCTAGTACCGTGATGGCGAACCTATGGCACGGGTGCCACAGGTGGCACGCGGAGCCATATTGGTGGGCACGCGAGTGTTGTCCTAGCTCAGCTCCAGTGCACACCAGTTAACTGATTTTCAGGCGTTCTGGTCCCACCGGAAGTTGGGAAACTGGCCTCCGGGAGGGATGGGGAAGGCTGTTTTGCCCTCCCCAGGCTCCTAGAAAGCCTCTGGAGCCTGGGGACGGGGAAAAACAGGCCTCCCGGGCCTGGGCCCAGCATCGTGTGCCAAAATCAGGGGGAAGTGTGTGGGGGTCATGGGGTCATGTGTGGGAGGGCGGGGCTCATTGAATTATGGATGTGGGCACTCGCACCTGTGACCCTCCATGCTCCCCCTGCTTTTGGCACACGACGGCAAAAAGATTAGCCATCACTGGTCTAGTATCTCTGTAGATCACTGTTTCTCAACCTCAGCAACTCTAAGATTTATGGACTTCATCTCCCAGAGTTCCCCAGTCCATGTGTGGGCTGCAGAATCCTGGGAGTTGAAGTCCACCCAAGTTTAGAAACACTGCTCTAAATATACCTAATTGTTTGATTTTTTTAATTATCATTTTTCTTACCTAAAGAAATAGCAAATAGAAGATGTGTCTATTGAGCTTTCTCTGTTTTTGACAGCTTTACATAACTGGTATGACTATGTTTAATCTGAAGAGTTTCAGGTTTTGCTCACCAGCTCTAATGACACTTGGAAATTGCAGTGTTCATAAATGTGCATCAAAAGAGCTACTTAACTCTCTGAAAGTTGACGATTCTGTTTAGATATTTTCTGATGGTATTAAGCATGCTTAAGATCCCTAGCTTCTAATTGCTCTTGATCATACTTGCAGTGAAAGTTTCTAATCTTTCCTTGAATTGAACCTTATTACTATCAGCATTTCCTACCTCCCTTCCATCTTTCTTTTCTGATTCAATGAATCTTTATCCCAGCATCAATCACTAGCCTACGATAAGGTGGAAGTCTACTGAAACTACGTCAGTTTCTTAAAAGCTTGCAAGGTATTTCCATATTTAGTACTGCAGTTTTAAATCATATCACATATGTTTTCTATTCGCATATATTATCTGTTCAACAAGTATTGGAAAGAATAAACAGAGAAAAGAAATAATTCCTTCTGTCCTATTGGGACAAAGCCCCACAAACAGGAGTGAAATTCAGCAGTTTGGAAAACTAGTAGCAGAAATTTTGAGTAGTTTGGAGAACTGGCAAGGAGATTTTGCAATATCCTTCCCCCAGGAGTGGGAAAGGAATGGAGATTTTGCAGTATCCTTCCCATGCCATGCCCACCAAGCCATGCCCACCAAGCCACACCATGCCCACCAAGCCACGCCCCGGTAGTAAAAAAAAATTGAATTCCACCACTGCCCACAAACATATATCTTTAATTGGAAACAATAACTCTTTACATGACTGAAGTTACTACAGGTAGTCCTTGACCTATGACCATTCAAAGTTTTGCTAGATGTCCCCAGGACTACTTGCAATCCAGACTCAGGGTTCTGATGGTCAGACCCCCATTGTCTGGATGGATGGATCCAGACAAATGGATCCCCCCGTTGTCACATGATTGCATTTGGGCACTTCAGGAAAAAAAAAAACTCCCAAAACAGGGCTTCAGAAAAAAAGCTCCCAAACAGAGCTTCTGTGGCTTTTTTTCTGAAGCTGTTTCGGAGGCTTTCAGAGGCAGAAAACAAAGTTTTTTCTGAAACGGAGGTCAGAAGTTTCAGAGGCAGGAAAAAAAGCAAGGCCCAGAGCTCACAACCAAGGAAACTGTTGCTAAAATTCACCTCCAGGGACAACTGATTGGGGGCTGATCCACCTGCCAATCAGCTTTTTTTTTCTTATTTTCCTCCCCAAAAACTAAGGTGCATTTTATACTCCGAAAAATATGGTAGATTCACTTAATAACTCAAAAAAGATGTTAAAATTGGTCAAATGGTGAACTGCTTAACAACCAGGAGCCTGGTTTAGCTCAGCAGACTAAAAGCATGGTGATTTAAACCAGCTGTCTGCAATTACTGTAAGTTCGAATCTCACCAGGCTCAAGGTTGACTCAGCCTTCCATCCTTTCTAAGGTAGGTTAAATGAGGACCCAGTTTGTGGGGGCAATAAGCTGACTTTGTATAAATATACAAAAGTATGAAGGCTATTGCTTAGCGCATTGTAAGCCGCCCTGAGTCTCCGGAGAAGGGGGGCATATAAATCAAATAAAAAATTAAATTAAATTTAAAAAAACCAGCATGACTTCGGATCATAATTCCAGGCTCAATTATGATTGTAAGTTGAGATCTGCCTGTAATGTAAGCTGCATCTTTTCACTCAGGCCAGAGGCCTGCATCATTCAGGCTTCAGCATTGCCCAAACATTCACCTGAGAAACATCAAAGGGCAATTGGTATCTTGTTCTTCTGTGGATTCAGATGGCACAGTTTAATATTAGTGTACAATGTTTCACAGTTACCAAAGTTACCTCTCAGTGTCTTGCATGTGCAAGAGTTCAATCAGGAGAGAGAAGTCCCCATCAAGACATCTTTTTTTTTAAACAAACTATCCTAGAATTACCTTTTTGTCACTGTAATGAAAAAGAAACTGTTCATGCATTTGCATCTATGATCCTATTTTATTACTTCAGGGCTAAAATGGGTGCTATTTCATAAAGATTTTCAAGCGTAGTTATACTATTACAATCTTATCATTTTTTTTTAAAAAAAAGAAACTACTTTGGCTTCTGTTAAAAACACCATGAATTTTCAGACAGTAGTCCTGTTTTATTTTACTGCTAATTCTCATTGCCCTATATATTAGGAGTTCATGGTGATCTTTCCTTTTATTTATTTATTTTTATTTTCAGTTTATCATGATGTCCCACAGAGTACCGCAAGAACAGATTTGCATTGGTCATTTTTCAGCTCAGATCCCTTTTTCTCCCTTTCATAAAAAGATTTATTTGTTTCATTGTTGACTCTTACAATTCTTGGTCAAAAATTAGAATATGATATCGGGCTTGAGAAATTGTAATAGCTTTGAAATTCATCTTAAATGACAGTAATAACAGAAGTGGAACTGAATTAATATCTTGGAGAGGGAAATAATGAGAAGCTAAGATGAGAACAAAAGGAAGAGGGTTTCTTTTCATATATTACTATGTTCAGGAATGTCTACAACAGGGGTGTCAAACTTGATTTCATTGAGGGCCACATCAGGGTTGTGACTTCAGGGGGCCAGGGTGGGCATGGCCAGCTCAATGTCACTCATGTGGGGGTGCCTGTGGTGGCTCCTGAGTTCTGTTTTCAGCTGCCACAGCCCTCCTGCAACTCTCTGCCAGCGAAAAGTGAGCTTGGTCCATTTTTGCTGGCAGAAGCACCACTGGCCGGTCCTTTGCTGTTTCCAGGGCAGCCCTGTGGGCCAGATCTAAGTATCCTGTGGGCCAGATCTGGGCCTTGAGTTTGACATCACTAATCTACAAGGTATGGTCAACATAATCAAGATGGAAGCACAGAAGTGTGATCAAAGCTCTGACTATTTGAGGTTTTTTTAATGTGCATTGCACATAGTTGTATTAATTATTCTTTTTTTTAATTTTAATTTATAATTGATGGTCAAAAACCAAACAAATCATTTCTGTTTAAGCTCCAGAATATTGCTGTCATTTATAACTGTTATTTTGTTTAAAAGAAGAACAGAAATTATATCTGATGTGAGCTTTTGAAGCCTGACTAATAATTTGAATACCATTTCATGTTAGTTTTACCAAACTATCTAACCTTGTATGTTTTTCATCTTAGGCATTTCTTCTAGCAGCAGAAATAAAAATTCTTCAATCTATCCCAAATCCTGTTCCTTCACACATGTATATCCTACAAATTCATATTAATTTTGAAATCTTCTTGCTTTCAGGATCTTGCTGATACAATTGAATCAGCTTTCTAGCTTCTATGATTCTTCTTGAACTTCCACTCTATCATTTCCTATAAAAGCATACTTTAGGGAATGCATGGAAGTGATGAATGGATATTCTAATGCCATATCAGTTGCACATTTTTATATAAAATGCCCATAATGTATTACATACATACATACATACATACATACATACATACATACAATATTTTAAACAAGAAAAGGAAAACTCACAGAAAGGAGGAAAAGAGAAAAATAAAGAAATCAAAGAAAAAGTAAAAAGTGCAAGGGGAGTAAAATGTTGAAGAAAAACAGAAAAGAAAGAAGTGGCTAACTATTATTACACATACACACTGACATAATATAGTGACAAAATCATAAATTGAGGAAACAAAGAATGATCTCTTGATAAGAGACTTGAGCTGTGGAAGTGGATTTTTATATTAAATATTAAGCACTATTCATTTTTATTCATTTTTTGTATTCAGTTTATACATCTGCCTATCTCAAATTCATGACTCTGAGCAGGTGATAACAAAAATAAATAATAATTAAAACAAATAACCAAAAAAACAAAAACAAAACAATACATACATTCAGCAGCTGTGATAGAAAAAAACCCCCAATATTCATTCATTTATATTGGAAAGAATCTAAGTAAATTGAGAACTCCTCACACATCTGGTTTAAGAAGGAAATAACACAAAGGGGAAAGTAGCCTTTAAGAAAACAGCATGCATTGCAAGATTCTTGTTCAACTGTCTTTAAGAATATACTAATAACCTTCCCTGCTTTTTTCCAAGTATTCCTATGGGATTATATATAGAGACTCCTGCCAACCTAGTAGTTTGAAAGCATGTATATGCAAATAGATAAATAGGTACCACTTTGGTGGGAAGGTAACAGCACTGCATGACATCATGCTGGACACATGACCACATAAACATCTTCAGACAACACTGGCTCAATGGACTTGAAACAGAGATGAGCACCGCCCCCTGAATTTGGCAATGACTAGCAGAGTAAAGTCAGCAGAGACTCCTTTACCTTTTACCTTCTATAGAGAGAAAAAAGGGGAAATTATTGATCTCTATCATTTTCCTACTTCCAGAGATGAATTAAATCATTTCTACCAGTGGTGGGTTTCAAAAATTTTTACTACCGGTTCTATGGGTGTGGCTTGGTGGGCATGGCATGGTTTAGTCGGTGTGGCTTGTAGGCATGGCAGGAGAAGGATACTGTAAAATCTCCATTCCCACCCCACTCCAGAGGAAGGATACTGTAAAATCTCCATTCTGTCCCCAATCCAGGAGAAGGTTATTGCAAAATCCCCATTTCTTCCTGATCAGCTGGGACTTGGGAGGCAGAGCATAGATGGGGGAGGGACCAGTTAGAATTTTTACTACCGGTTCTCCGAACTACTCAAAGTTTCCACTACCGGTTCTCCAGAACTGGTCAGAACCTGCTGAAATCCACCTCTGATTTCTACTCACATTTTCATTTTCATTTATTTCATTTATTTAGATTTATATACCGCCCTTCTCCCCGAGGGGACTCAGGGCGGTGAACAGCCAAAAGTAAAAAACATACATACAAAATTTAAAAACCAAATAAAACCAAATTAAACAATGGCCCCGACTATTTAAAAACCCAATTATAAAATATTAAAACCCCAAATATTAAAATAATTAAATTTTAAAATTTTAAAATTATTTTTGCAGAAAAAGGGGAAAAAATTAAAATCCCTCACAAACCAATTCTCACTGTCTTCATTGCTGCTATTCTTGAAATGCTGTGACCAACTGAACAACCTATAAACCAAGCAGTTCTTCCTCCAGTTGACCAATACGATTATGAACAGTGTCATCCAACGAGTGTCCCACCTAAGCTACTTTACCTCTGGAGAATTTCAGAGAGAAAACTAGTTTTGCTCTGGTTCTCAATGAATTGATGCAGAGTTAGAAGTAAGAAGACTTACTTCCTCACAGTGAGGTCATAAGGCTGGAAAAGTCAGAGCTGCTTTTGAAAAACCTTATGCAGAGATGTGCCCTAAACTAAAAAGAAATAACACAAGAATGAGAAGATATGTGAGAGAGCTGTGGTGGTGCAGTGGTTAGAATACAGTACTGCAGGCTACTTCTGCTGACTGCCAGCTGCCAGCAGTTCGGCAGCTCGATTCCCACCAGGTCAAGGTTGACTCAGCCTTCCATTCTTTCGAGGTTGGTAAAATGAGGACCCAGATTGTTGGGGTAATATGCTAATTCTGTAAACCGCTTAGAGAGGGCTGTTAAGCACTGTGAAGCAGTATATCAGTCTAAGTCTTATTGCTATTGCTATATCAGAGACAATACCAGTTTGATAATTATCTACCTCTTATTCTCCTTTTTGTGTATGTTAAAATCTATATTCATGTGCTTATACATACTCCATGTCTATTTTCTACCTTAGATTTAACAAGCTCACCAAAATTTAAGTTTTGCTCCAAACTGCTTAGATTGTTTAGAACATTAGGTCTGTACTGAGCGAATTAGGCCTGCTCAAGGATGCTTTGTTTGCATTACTCCCTTAATGTTTAAAAGAAAGTCTGGGATCAGGCTAAATGGCAGTTTTTAAAAAAATCTCCTTCAATGAGTTTTATTCAGATTTCATTGGTAGCTTTCTTTATGTCAATGATTCCAGCTGCATGCAGAGAATGACACCAAACTTTTCTTGGGTAATGTATGTCCTCAGGGAGGAAAAATAGTAAGCGAGAAGGTCAAATGAACCATCGACTCCTCTGTTCTCAAATGAAATGATGCTCCCTCTTTGATTTAAGAGATCCTCCTTGAGCTGAAACAATGGACAACCAAGTGTAGATGAGCTACAAGTATAAGGGGCCCTTGTAGCTACCATTTTTCACCAAGCAAAAAGACCCCTGAAGCAGCAAAGACCCAGTTGGAGTCATTAAAATCTTAAGGAACAGAATCCTTTACAAGGAGTGCTCTCTGCTTGTCACCTAATTATGTGCAGCTCTTTCTGATCGCTGATGTTTAGAAGCAAATATTCTTCTCATGATTTTAGGACTATGCTTTGATGAAATCAGGCAGGCGTACCTCCCTGAACGATTTGTTGTTTTTTTTCCCTTCTGTTTTCAATTGCAGCCTGTTTCCAGCTCAGCCCAAATGCTCCCATTGTTCTACTTACTTCCCTGTAAGCTTTTAAATAGTCTCACAAGAGTAATTGGATTACAGAAATGGTTTTCACCACTATCAAGAGAATTAACTTATATCATCATGCAATATTTTAATTCTTGGCTTCAGGCAAAACACTGAGCATAACATGCAGAATACAAACATCCAAACCCATTTCAAGTTATTTCTTTATAGTCTTTCAATTCATGAAGAACCCCTAAGAAAACCAGTAATTTGAAAACAAAACAAACCCACCAACCTATCTAGCTACCTACAGACTCCTATGTTATTTTATTCAAACATTTATTCCAAACTAAAGTCATTTGTCTTAACTGGTCCTATTTTCCCCCCTCAGATTCATAAAATGCATTTGAAAAATGCCACATTATTACTGGTTGAAAAGTTAGAAAGCAAGAAGCTTTGTATATGGTAAAAAGTGATTACAAAAAAACCCTAATTTCAATAGAACTATTGTCTTGTTAAAATAATTTTAATTACCACATGCAACAAGTGTCAAGCACAGAAACAAAGTTTTTGAATGATATTTTGAAGCAATCCTCATTTTGGAAAGGATAGCTCTCCCTGAAAGAGATAATTTCAGATAGGAAATACTTTCATCTAAGTATTTTTTTAGGGAAAAAAATTATTTAAAAACAATTACAACTAGAAGGTGATCCAAGAGATGATGAAATGACAAAGCCCAAAATGAAGCATTCATACTTTCCTTTCTGCTTTAGAGAAACAAAGGTTGGTCCAAATAGACTCTCATACAAGGGTTGAGGTTTTGAAGCTTTGTAGTAGTATTGATCAGTTTCTGAGATTCAGTGCCATTCACCATCTAAACTGGGGCATTTCCACTCCACACACATTCTAGGGCAGTGAGATGATTTATTTCCAGCTCAGCTGCAGTTTATTTGAAAATGCTGTTTAAAGAAAAAAAGAGCCTTTGTAGAAACTTGTGGCCTTTCAGCTTTTCCTCCCAGGAACTACTGGAGTTTTATTGCACATAACTAGACAAATGCAATGAACTTCAAAATAAGGATGTGAATGGGCAGATGGAAACAATTTCTCCTATTTCCCTTTTGATGGGTAGAAGTAAGGGAATTTTTGTTATTGTGGAACTTGTGAAATCACAGAATGGGACATTAAGTTTTGTTCTCTGATTCATAAATTAGTTTGCAAAGGTATGAAAGACAATCACAGATTGACTGGGGATTAGAAATGGTGGTACTATAGAAATGTCCTGGGTACACAAGGGTGAAAAATCAACCCAATCTTGCAAACTAAAGTTTAAGCTACTAAGTGTTCCTTAGCAACCAGAGTGGATAGTCAATGACATGAACTTTCCAACTGATAGTTAACTCTACCAAGTAGCTCTCTATCCTGTGTTTATTGCTGGTTTGTTTCAAAAGTGTCCTGAAGACTTGATATGTTGTTGGCAGCAGGTGGCAACACCCAGCCCAGTTTGTCTGGTCCTGAAAAAGTTAAGGAGGGTTGGATTTGGAGAGTAGTTCAGTGAACCAATAAATCCCAGGGCTATGGAAAAGACAGCTGTAGGAAAAACATTCTAGAAAATAAGTTGATAGAAAACCATTTCCACTCTGTCACAAGAAAACAACATGGATATATCTACATAAACACTAAAATTATAACTTTCCCTTTCTCTTATTCTGCTTAGCCAGAAGTTGGTGCTAAAAGGTTCAGTGGGGTTTATCTCCATTTACTGGCCAAAATAGCAGCCTTAAATGAGTGGCTGTGGTTACCGACGTCCCGATATAGTCAGCTGGTACCATCGCTGACTATTGGGGGCGAATCATTGGCCCCCACAGAGAGGGCGCGCAATTTAGGCATCCTCCTGGATTCACGGCTGTCCTTAGAAGACCATCTGACGGCCGTGTCCGGGAGGATTTTTCATCAGGTTCGCCTGATCCGCCAGTTGCGCCCCTTTCTGGATCGGGACTCCTTACTCATGGTCACTCATGCCCTTGTCACCTCCCGCCTGGACTACTGTAATGCTCTCTACATGGGGCTCCCCTTGAGGAGCACCCGGAGGCTCCAGCTGGCGCAGAGTGCGGCCGCGCGAGTGGTGATGGGAGCGACGTGGCGCTCTCATGTGACACCGCTCTTGTGCGAGCTGCACTGGCTCCCAGTGGTCTTCCGGGTGCGCTTCAAGGTGTTGGTTACCACCTTTAAAGCGCTCCATGGCTTAGGACCCGGGTTCTTACGGGACCGCCTACTACCTCCAATAGCCTCCCACCGACCGGTACGCTCTCATAGAGAAGGACTCCTCCGGGTGCTGTCGGCCAAACAATGTTGACTGGCGGCCCCCAGGGGGAGAGCCTTCTCTGTGGGAGCACCCACTATCTGGAACGATCTCCCCCCAGAGATTCGGCGGATCCCGGACCTTCGTGCTTTCCGCCGTGAGTTAAAAACTTTTTTATTCCATCAAGCGGGCCTGGCATAGTATCTCCCCCTTTTATAAGAAAATTTTAAATTGTATAATCCAAATTTTTAGATCTGGGATTTATATATTTTTTAAAATAAAATGGGTTTGAATTGTTGGGCAACTGTTTAATTTGGTTTTAATTCGTTTTTAAATTTTGTATTTATGTTTTTTATCTCTGCCTGTTCACCGCCCTGAGTCCCCTCGGGGAGAAGGGCGGTATATAAATCAAATAAATGATAAACGATAAACGATAAATGTCATTTTTCAGTGCTTAAGAGGCCCAAGATACTAGAGACTCTGAAGTAAATATTAATGGATTTCTTTGAACAATAGCTCTTCATAGGATACACGGTTTTGTAACTTCATTTTCTTCTGCTACATATTATACAGTTAATAGGAGCCCAATAACCAAGCAAATGTTATCTGTTTGAAATATATTACTGAACATTTTCCAGGTTGAAAATAAGAAGCGGAGTTATCCAGTGCAGTGAAGGACCAGTAGATGATCACAAGTATCTCAAGTTGGACATTTATAGAAAGAAAATCTTCCTGAGGAAAGAACAGAGGGCAGAGGCTGTACATTTTCCTTAGCACTGAGTTCTGCCATAAATTGTTCATATATTACCTGCTATATTGCTCAAAGATCTGCTGTTCTTTTATGCCACTTTCTGTCTAACAACTTGAGTGTCCAAATGATAATAATCAGAATTATCTAAATGGAATGAATGAAATGAATGAATGAATGAATGAATGAATATATATATATATATATATATATATATATATATATATATATATATAATCTTTGTCTAGCTAAGAGTGACATGCACTCCAAAATGTTTCTCACATCACTTTCCATTTTCTACGGTAGAGATATATAAAATATTTTAGAAAGTAAATTACTCAGTATGAATCCATTAATATAGTAAAATAACAGTATTTCTGTTTAAGCCACATACTATGCAATAGAAATAATTAATGTGGAAAAGTTGAGTGGGGAAAGAGAAATCATATTTAAAACTCTGTTACCATAGATAATTTTCCTGGGCTGTTTCTAAAAATCAGACAAGACACTATTATTAGAACTGAGTGAAGAAATAATAATAAAAATTGCCACGCATTGATTCCTTTGTCAGCAATACTGAGCAAGTCATGCCATACCTATTATAGCCATAGGCATAACATCAAAAACATCTGCCAGGATTTCCCAGTCTTTTTACATGGACAATTTGAAGTTATATGACAAAATACACGTGAAACAAAGCATTTACAGAGAGGGATGCTGCTCAACACTCTCTGTATATACAGCTAAAATATTGCAATGGAGTTTGGACTGAACAAATGTGCTACCTTTATCATCAACAGGAGAGAAATAGTGAAAACCAAAGAAATCAAAATGCCCAATGGAAATAACATCAAGAATCTGGATGAAGACAATAATTACAAATAGTTGGGTGACAATATCAAGCACGCTGAATTCAAGAGGAAGGTTAGAAATGAATATATCAAATTTTGTGCAAAGTATTTGAACAGCACCTGCATTCAATTTATTCTGTATTCTTTCCCTATACATATTCTTTCCCCCCAACATATGTATTTGAATGCAAATTTCATACCTATTTTAGGATAGGTATCCTGTCAAGAAATTAAGATTGGCAAAATAAACTTTCTTAAGTTTCCTCACATTTTTACTAGCCATCTGTACAGCAGATGAGTTTTTTGGTCCCATTGTACGCAGGTGCTTGTACCATGTGGAATAGCCTTCATCCTGGAGACATGGGTGACATTCTATCTGATGATTTTCAGAGAAGCAGTCAAAATGGAGTTCATCGCAAAGCTTCATTTAATGAGTAATTTTATGGTTATTACTGAGTACTGATTGGCTTTTGAATTGTGTATTAGCAGATACTGTTTTTATGCAGGCGCTTGCAAAAAGCAGAGAATTCATTGGAGTAAATCGCATACAAATATAAGTAAAGAAATATTGAGTTTTGGGACAAAGGCCATACTGATGTATCTTGCCATTTATCTCCTTGGAAAAAAAAAATACAAGACACATCTCTTTACTTCCATACTGCTAATAATCAGCTTTGGTGTATTTTAAGAGAGTGCTAACCTCCCAGCTCATTAAATCCTTTGGAAATGAACAAGTCTCAAAAGTAGCAAGTCCTTTTTCTAAAAGAAAAGAAAATACCATTATTTTTGCCTGCCGGATACAGTTTCTCATTGTGGCCCTAGTTATATTGTTCATTGACTACATAACTACTGTGCTTCTTCTATATCTCAAGGACAGCTATACTGCTGTACAAAATTGAAAGGGAACTACATAGTTCTTTTTTAATTCTTCATCACAGCTTTTGTCTGTTTTTTTTTAAAATCTGAATACTAGTTGTGATTTCTTTTGGGTTGGATAGCAGTTTTAAAATTCCAAAACTCATGCATGTATTTACAAACATTACAATTCAATGTGATCCAATTAGTAGATAGAAGGGTGGTTCTCTCTATTACTTGAATGGTAATGGTGCGTTTCTGTTCTGTCTGAATAGTAAATTATGAGGAATCAGCTTCATCCCATTTGCAAAATCTATTCAGTGAATGTGTATAAATACCAGTGCATAAATACATTGGTAAAATTCATGCATAAAACAGCAGTACTGACAGGATATTATATCCACTTTAACAAAAAATACATAAATGCACCTATGTCCCACTTCCAATTCCTCAGAGTAAAAGTGCAACTCAAGTAAAAGTCTTGAAAATTGACAACCACTGTAAATATAAAGTGAGTAGAACTGTTCAGATTCTTTTTATTTATTGCTATGCATTTTACTTGTTTTGCAGGGTAATATAGATTGACTATCTGAAACAATTCAGAGTTGCAGATCTATCTTAACTGATATAGAGAAAGTAGATATATGATAGATAGAAATAGATACAAATACAGATGAAGATGACAGATTATATATACATATACATATACATATACATATACATATACATATACATATATATATATATATATATAGAGAGAGAGAGAGAGAGAGAGAGAGAGAGAAAGATGACAGACAGTGTTTGCAGAACCCAGAGTGCATGGAGAGCCCAGCCAATGAGTACTTCCCTTATGGACCAACAGTTAAACACAGAGGGTTTTATATCCTGTTTCTACAGGCCTTTCTTTTCCACAAAAATGAAAGGGATTACAATGATAGCATTTTCTTTTCATTCAATATTTTTTCTCCCTTCATTCCCAAAGTTCTCGCTTGGTCTTCATTATCAGCATACGGCTATTACAGAATCTCAAGAGATAAATTGCAGGGAAATCTAGTGAGAACACAAAGCTCTCCTCCTCCAAACAAGACAGATATGGCATTGTTGATTCTGCCATGACTGCCTTTATGTGGCAATTCACCATCCATGAATATTTTTCCTCCAGCACAGAAAAAGCAAAATTGCTCACAATTTCAGGCTCATAGGTAGGGCATCTTATAATCAAGAGGTACTCTTTTTGTTCTACCAGTAGGACTGTTTCTTTTTGAAAGACACTGTTTCTCACAAATACCTGGAAGAATTAAATATTTTATTGTATTAGTAGAATAACACAATACAATATTTGTATTATTACAAATAGTTATGTACCATTAAGTCAGGCTCAGCCCTTAGCAATAGATTTCCTCCATGAAGATTTGTCCCTGACTTGATCCTTAAGCTTTTCTATCAGTGTCACTCTAAATGAATTCCTCCATATGGAATGGAATGGAATGGAATGGAATGGAATGGAATGGAATGGAATAGAATAGAATAGAATAGAATAGAATAGAATAGAATAGAATAGA